>JACWFM010000048.1:0-297296 GCA_019775565.1 Melanodothis sp. VS III C KN 2
CTACTGTCCGGCTTCCCCTACGATGACGTTAGTCATGTAGGGCTACCACAAGGTGGCTCGTTTTCGCACATCCAGTTGTTCTAAGAGACGGCGATCTGGAATTGGAAAAACTACGTATGATTGTACGGTGCCGCGAGTACTATCACATAAGGGCAATACGCGATGCCCTCATTTATCACTGAACTGGACATCCGAATTGCTCGTCCATACAGATCCGGGCAAAGCTCGTTGCAGCAGATTCGAAAACTCTGAGTTCTCGCTCGAGGAAGAAGTGAGTTTGTACGTATCCACCATGCTATCTAGAAACCAGGCAAAAGAATGTGTCAGAATAGGAGATCCTTCAACCCTGTCATCGAGCACATCATGAAAAAGAGCGTTCCTCCGAAGTATCCCTGCCACTATTCTCACGATTGCGTTGCTTTGTCTCGGAATGGTTCGTAGCAGTTTCAGTTGACTTCCTGCCACGCTTCAACTCGCCAAATGCAATAGCACCAAGGTAAACCACACCCATCAGACCAGCAACAACGCCATACGCAATAATGGAGGATCTGCCGGCATTCGCCAGTCGCAGGCCCAGACCGCCATTGATCATGCCGAGAATGATGGCAGCCCGCCCGGTGAAAATGTGGCCGTAAGACCAGAATGTCCTCTTCTGCACTTGCTTATACATCTTATGGTGAATCGTGCCGACAATAGGCATGAAGAAGAGGACGACGAGAAGGAGCAAGCCGATGCCGACATGTGGATCGTCCATGCGATCAGATATGTTCGCGATGTAGATCCCAAGCCCTGATGCGGCGATGAAGATGGTGTAGCCGAATATCTGGAGGCCACCGTGGATCCACGCAAGCCCACTGAAACTGGCCAGGCGAACTAGAATCGCACCAACGGGAAGGATGCCAACAAAGGCAAGACCAGCAAGCGCGCCGTGAGCTTGCGCATAGCGGTTCTGTGACTGTGTCGACATCTGCTGCCATTCATTTGTGCTTGACGATGAGTTTGTCGTTGTAGCGGCTGAAGTGAAGGGGTTCGGGTTTGAGCCTCCAGTGGCACGGGACAAATCCCATTGGAAGTTGCCGTGTCTATCGTGCTGAGAGATGACAGCGTTCGTGTCGTCTGAATTGATAGGCGATCCTTGGCGATATGCATACAGCCAGTTACTAGTGCTGTCTTGAAGACTCATGGAGCCAGTACTCCAGCTGTTGCAGTTGGTGCATCGGACGTTAGCTGTCATTTTTCCGTCCAAAATGCCGGAGCCCTCCATGAGATACACGTCTGCAGCGGTGTTGTGGGTAGGCATGATGTGTCCAGATGTGTTTCGAGCTGAGAGTGTGACGTTCGTGCCATCGGCAGAGCTGTGCATGATGAACATGTTGGCATTATCCATGGCTGTGCCTTGTGCGAGCGCAACCCAAGAGTAGGTTGTCGGTGCTGACAACTGGAAGAAAATATCGCCAGATCCTGAGCTCGCCGATTGCTGGGGTACATTAACCGCGAAACACACATCAGTCCCTGGGCAGGTGCTCAGGACTGCGGCGTCTCCGGTGCCAGGTGTAGTAGTACCAGGGGTTTCGGACGCAGGACACATATCCCCTGTAGTGGTGAAATTCGCGAATGGAGCAGTCAAAGATGCTGACTTGTAAAGATCCGGTGCCTCTGCGGTCAAGCACAATGCCGATGTCCCGTTGATAGGATTCTCTGGAAGGTTGCCCATGTCGATCTGGGTGCATGCAAGAATGTCGTTAGCCGGATAGTAGTCAACCCAAGCGAAACACATCTCATCCTCGCTCGACTGTCCACCGGGTACCGGCTCGGTGTCATTCATCGTGTTGTACTCGCATGTAGTGATGAACTTGTCGCCAGGTAGTAGTTTGACTTCTTCCAAGCTCTTGGAGAACTGGTAGCCGTATTCGAAATCACGAAGGGATGATAGTGGTGCAAGTTCTTCGCCGTCTCGAATGATCTGAACGCGCGCGTTGCGACCACGGAAGTGCATGTGGTGGAAGACCGATACTGCCGTGATACCTTCGGAAGGCCATTTTCCAGTACACTCAGGCGTGCATACCGTGGAATGAGGCACGATTTCTTTACCAGGCTCGAGGAACCACCCTTTCACTTGAAGGTCTCCCAAAGTCAAGGTTCCGACCTCGTTCTCCACTTTCTGGTCGGTGTACAGGAAGTTGTAAGCCGCCTTGTCTTTCACACCTTCAAGTCCTTCGGGATTGTTGTAATGGGTCTCAAGCATTGCATACTCATAGAGGTCAGAGCCGAATGGTTTGCCAAATCCTGGTTCGAAGGTGCGACCGGACATCCCAGGTGCCCATTCTGTAACAAAGCTGTTGCAAGGGTTGGCAAAATTTTCCCAATCACAGTTGGGCTCTTGCCCAACCATTGCTTTGGCTTCTTCAGGAAGATTGTAACAGCCATAGAGAACCAAATGATGCAACAGCTTGCTCGACTCTGCAGGTCGCTCTCCGAGAAGATAGTTCCTCTTGCCAGCTGGCAGTTTGTGAAGACTGTAACAGT
Source organism: Melanodothis sp. VS III C KN 2 (assembly GCA_019775565.1). Lineage (NCBI taxonomy): Eukaryota > Fungi > Ascomycota > Dothideomycetes > Cladosporiales > Cladosporiaceae > Melanodothis > Melanodothis sp. VS III C KN 2. The sequence goes on from JACWFM010000048.1 coordinate 2,527, forward strand.
AAGTCGTTTCGGCAGTGGGGATTGTAACTTCAGGCTGTTCAACTGTGAAGTTCATACTGCCAGGGATCTCGCGAATAGCATTCACCGAGACGGTTTTGGCTTTTCCCAACTTAACATAGGCTTTGCCGTTCTCGCCGGGTCCATGTTGCGCAAATGTGTTCTGTTGGGAATGTGCGTAGATGAACCATTGCCAGGCTCCGACATCTGCTTGGGTTTGGAGGCAGTCGGCCTTGTTCTGCTTTTCGAATACGAAAGCAGTGATATCGTTCGTCTGGTTACCACCCTTGAAGCGCATGTTCTTCTCCTGGTCTTCGGACATTTGTGGAGTGAAAAACCCAGCGGCGTGACGGTTCTCAAACACGAATACGCCGTTCTGATCTGTGTATCCGACAGCCATGTCAGCACCCGTCATGGCGCCAGTCTGACTGAAGCCCAACGCGAGATAGCCGCTGGATCGAGACGCGATGCCAAATGTCGAATAGTTGTCTCCAGTCTTCCAGAAGAGTCGGACGTTCCCGTTGTCATCGAGAGTTGCGTTGCCGTCAAATTGTCTGCGGTCAAAAGGGATCCAGCTCAAGTCATCATTGCTCTGTGCGACCGCAAAGGATAGCGGTAGAAGCAGTGCTGTACACCGTGACAGCAACATTCCTTTTCTATTGCGGGCTGGCCTTAGGTGCGGAGATTTAAGTGCAAGTAGGAAGTGAAATAGCGAGAAAGTGTGCAGTTGCCCGAACGAAACACCCTTTTAATACCTCTATCTGCATGTCGCTCTGTAGGACAACCTATGCTACATAGCTATACACATAGGCCAATGAGACATGGGCTGCGGACTGCCAAGATGCACTCTGCGTGTTCATCAACGAAAAGTGCGAACTATCCAATCAGCTGGTTAGCGCATCGTGGTGCCTAAATAGTGATACCTACATAAATGTGCAGCGTAAGCGAGCCGATCCTTCGGCTTGACAGCCCAGCAACGACGCTTCTCTTCCCCATGGCAGGCTTTCATGGTTATATTGGGCCGGGCAGCGAGTTCGTGGACAGAGAGTTCAGACTCATCAGAGCATCGAGGCCACAAGACTCAGTCAGGTCCACGGCTTCAGCGAACTTTGAGCCATCATGGACTCCAAAAGCGTTGAGTCCTTCTATCTCTTTGTTCTCCATGAGGTCGTCTGATGCACGCTGGGTGCCTTGGTGCCTTGTCGAGCTTGTGTTGCTGCACATGTTGTTCGACTTTGGAGATCCCATGTCAGCAATGGGGGCTGGGGTATCCACACGGCACGCACCGACCAATCGAATGCCACGAGCTCTGACAAAGCAACATGGCGATTGGCTCGTCCGTATTTCAAAATCTGTGGCTGCACAAGCTGGTATGTATGAAGGATTGCCGGCAGCTGTCAGGAATCTCACGCCATGATGGAAGCTCAAGAATTCGATTCTTGCTTCTATGCTGTGTTTCCGTTAGCGCCACGAGAAGACAAGTCCGTCCTGCCATTGTTCATCGGCCGGGGCTTTCGGTCGGACAGAACAGCATTTCTGCAGAATTGCAGCGAAAGCGTCGAGGTCTTTGGTCATGGTGTAACGCATTATCGCCAGGGAAACTGCGCCCGGTGTCTGGTAGGAGCTATGCCACGAGGCTGTGCCATGTACCCATGCGAGGCTCGTGCGACTCACCCAGTACCTTATAGCGAAAGCGAGACCGCACGGTTGTACAACACATCACTGCCTCACCTTCATTGCACTGCCACCCAACAGCTTTGCGGCCGAGGCCATCTATTCCAGAGCTTGCATGTTTGTACCAGCACACCGTGGTGCTCCTCAGGAAGGTACGGACGCTCTGGTTGGATCCAGCTAGGGTGAAAGCGCTCTCGCGTGGGAGGGCGACATTTACCAAGCTTGGAGGCACTCGAACACGCAGATGCCAGAGAACATCGATTTCAATATTATTGAGCCGGACAATGCTCGAGCTAGGCGGCGAGCTCAGCATACCTTTTATATCAAACGAGAAGTTGCTCCATTCTACTTTGCGTGGATTTGAGCATTTTCCAGAACTTCCGTTATCAGAAGATGCATGCGGGTCCTCATGCAGCCACTGGCGCTTACAACGATTGCCGACCCAATTACTCCATGCCTGAGGCTACCAAGGGCGTGTGACCACAGCTAGGGAGCTAATGGAGTTGGCAAGTCTGATCAGGCTAATTAGATAGTAGAGCATCTCACAGCACTGTGCTATGGCCACACCAAACATGCCAGCATTAGATTCATCGTCAGCTTTGGGAATCCGCGCACATCTACTTCCGGCAAGCATACCCCGGCCGCTCTCATGGGCCTGACTCTCAGCTCACCCAGCAGAGGCGCCTTCACCTCGCATAGAAATGGGCATGTCTATACGTCTATCGTAACCCAGGACAACGCGCGAGCTCATTATGGCGACAAAATCGTCGTCAAGAACTATTGCAGTCTCTGGCCGCTACCATTGTCAGCCAGAGACAAAGAATTGACACGCCCTGAGCAGAGCGGTCCTAAACGCAAGCGTATCCATGATGTCGATGCCGATGCAGAAGGAAATTCGCGGCAGGGTCAAGATCCTATCGATATGGTCATCGATCACCTCAGCCAACTTTACCTGAACATACGACACCTTCAGAAAGATCGTGATGCTCAACGGCTCGCTAAATGGATCAGAGTGCTTGTCGGCACTTTTACTGACGAACACGCCGAATCCCAGCTTGAACATACCCTTGAGGGACTTGAAAGTCTTCAAAATGGGCTGGTATCAGTCAACCGCGTGAGCGTCAACTCAGCGCCAACCTCTCGACGCAAGCTTCCCATGCATGTATTCGAGGTCAAGCGCAAGAGCAGTGTCGTTATCGTTGGGAGATGGGAGATCCGACTCGACACTATGACTCGTGATTCGATCGACACCAAAGGCCAAGAAGTGATTGAATCTTTCTCATCCCTTCATCTGAAGCCTGCCGGGGTCCCGATCGTAGGTGACACCTCCGTGTCTGCCTTTTTCGGAGAACGCACAGATCATCTGCAACGCAGCTTTTTCAGTCCCACCATTATCACGTATAGAATTGTGGACAGTTCATCGGAAGTCTTCGACTTGGTAAGGCGTGATGATATGAACGGCCTCGTCAGGCTCATTGCTTTGCAAAAAGCATCGGTGAGAGACTGTGACGAGGACGGTCGATCACTCCTGTTCGTGAGTATAACCCAATTGATTTGTGTTTTGCTGCGCACGCGACTGAGTTGTATAGATTGCAAGCTGTTATCATAGTCTGCAATGCTGCAAATTCCTAATTGATTGTGGCGTCGACACCAACAGAACCGATGCGGACATAAAAGACGTGTAAGCGTGCCTCTTCCTACCTACCATGGGCCATAGTGTGACCACGTAGACTAAGCTTGTCATTACAGAGGCAGATGCTCGACTCCCCTCCACATGGTTGTCCATGGTAGAATATCTATCGTGTTACAAGGCGGCCGAAGCGGGCCTGACGAAGATCATAATCGACTTGAATTGGTGCGCTTGTTGATCGAAGCGGAAGCCGATCCGACCTCCATCGCTGCTAGCTACGAGGGTGCACATTCGTCGCTGGCGAATGCGCTAGACCATTGTGAAAGTGATCTTGGTCGCACCCATTTGTATCAAGTACGTCTTGGTCTCGAGGGAAATGTTCCTTGGTGTGTGTAGCTCATTTTTATTAGGACATGGTCAGACTTATGCTCAACGGAGTCTATGCTGATCTGAAAACGACCGATCCATCGAGTGGACTCAGCATATGGCTGCAAGCATGCGTAGTCGCCAGGCTGGGCATCATAGAAACAATGACAAGTGCGGGTTGCGACATACACGAGACTTACACACCATCCCCAGATCACGCCAATAAACAGGGCTATATGTCTGGCTGGAATTGCCTATTCTTTGTCGTGCTTCACGCGTCGTGGCCACGATCTTCTGCTGAATTTGAGGTACTGCGATTCCTCATCAGGGCCGGCGTCGATCCTCATCAGCAGGATGCAGCTGGAAACACAATATCTGACTACGTGGACGACGACGTGGATAGTAAGCTTGGGACTTATCGACGCGAGCTGTGGTACAGCGCCATGCAACGAGAGCATATACATGTTGATCGTCCCTCGGGAAAACGGCAGGCGACTCCAGTGTACACTTGGAAGTATAGACCACTTCACTACCGCGCTCTGTGCCACTTGGAAGCTTGGGACCGGGACAGTGTTGAGACTCAAGTCGCTCGCGTACGGGAAGAGTTTCCATGGTCGCAGGAGGAAGCGGCGGCGATGTTGCGCATTGCCCGCCTAAGGTCTCCGGGATATCATTGAGAAAAACTGTACCTCGATTATGCAGCCCCATCTGGCGAGTGTGGATGGCGTGGAGTTGCTGCTCGACGGTCTCGATGACTTTGTCAGAGTGTGGTCTTCTCTTTCAAGTCTTGCAGGAAATGGAGCAATCGAAGATAGCAGCTCGCTGCTGCCCTTGTCTGGGACCCGCGAATCTGACCACATGTGGTTCTCTTTCATGTCATTTGTATCAAGTGGTGCTTGAGTATTGCCCTCGGCCTTCTAAAAGTGCATGACAAAACCAAAGCGTAAGACCAGATCGGTATGCACACTAGCGACAAGCTCTGACCTGTCGAGCAACTCCATAATGTCCAGAATCCCCTCAACGCCATCAATGATTGCTGCCATAAGGCTGCTGGTTCCCTCTCGCCATATTCGCGCGTTCAGTCAATTGTTTGTACTCTTCCGTCCAAACTCCACCCCAATGCCCCAAATCTTCCAGCACACCCTCCGGTCCTCTCGTCCACATCCACAGCCCAGCGATCGCAAGACTGCCCCAGAAAATAATGCTTGTCGCGAGGCGGAACCAGAACATGACCGTGCTGAGCAGCATGTTGAGGATCTTGAGCGAGAGGAATATGATGAGCAGTAGCAGGGCTATTGTTGCCAGGTCGGGCTTTTGTGTCACCGCTGTGATGATAGGCGCAGTGTAGGCCTTGATGATGCTTGTATAGGAGAGGAAGGGCAGGATGTATGGGCGGAAGGGGTTGTTTGAGGAGAGCAGGTACGAGCCCCAGTCTGTAAGCATGTCAGTCGGAAGGGTGCAGCTGCCAGGTGTATCAACATGCATACCCTGAATGAGATCCATCTCAGGCGAATCTCGGTGTTGGTTCGAGGGTTGTCGTTATGTTGCTAGCGGTATCCGCTCTTGTAGTGGGTGAGAAAGTGTTGGGAGAGGGTGGGAGTGGAAGGAAAGTGGACAGCTCCCTTGTCGACTATCGTGATACAAGCTGGGTCGCAACTCTGAGCTCTTTGATTGGCGGAGCACTGATTATACGGTGAGAAGTGAAAGTGCCTTCGCATGCATGTGTTTGTGCTTGTGCTTGTGCTGCTAGACCCTGACTGGGTGTTTCACTTGAGCATATCCTGGCTTATCGATTGCTGCCTTAGGCGCGAGCACGGTGGTTCTTTATAACGCTCATCATGACTCTCACTGAGGTGTCGATAAATGTGAAGAGTAATTGCGCCCATATAAAGTCTTTCGTTGTCGCGTGCCGTGATCGATAATCTTTTCACGACCACCACTTGGAGAAAGGGATCTCTGGCCGCGACTGTCCAGCTGCAAGGGTTTTTGCCAGAAAGATCCACTGACTCGTTCCGCTTGCCAATTCGAATTGATCGACACGACAAATAGGTACGCCTTGCAGAGAAAACTAGTTGAATACTGCTCCAACAGCAACCATGGCGTATCAGCACGAAGCCCCGTACAAGGCACAGGACCACCATGAAGTCGCCGAGATGCTTCGTGGGCTCGAGGCCGCCCAGGGCAGAAGCAGCAAAGACAAAGGCAAGGCCGGATTCTCTGCCAAGAAAAACACATTCGCCGTCCAAGGCTCCAACATCACAGTCGATTCCTGGCGCATGCAGGACTGGGACTACAAGAAACCTAATCTCCCCACATACGCTCGCGGTATCTTCACTGCCATCAACCGCGACCAGCAGCCCGAGATCGTCGTGAGGGGGTACGACAAGTTCTTCAACCAGGATGAAGTCAACGAGACCCAGTGGCGAAATGTCGAGCACAACACGAGAGGCCCTTACGAGTTAAGTGTCAAGGAGAATGGATGTATCATCTTCATCTCCGGAATGGAGGATGGCACACTCATCGTCTGCAGCAAACACTCGACAGGACCTCGTACAGACACCGAAGTCAGCCACGCCGTGGCAGGCGAGAAGTGGGTTGACAGGCATCTCGCTACTGTTGGACGGACCAGGAAGCAGCTCGCCCAGACACTGCGTGCCATGAATGCGACTGCGGTGGCTGAGTTGTGTGATGACGACTTCGAGGAACACGTTCTCCAATACAGCCCGGAACAGGCAGGCCTCTACCTTCACGGCATCAACCTCAACCTCCCAGAATTTGCTACGTACCCCCATCACCTAGTCGATCGATTTGCAGATGAGTGGGGCATGAAGAAGACAACGTACCTCACAATGAACGACATTGGCCAGGTCAAGGCTTTCCTCGATAAGGTCGCGGAGACAGGAAACTACGCCGGTCGTGACACCGAGGGCTTCGTCATCCGCTGTCAGTCCAAGGCAAACACCAATGTCTGGCACGACTGGTTCTTCAAGTACAAGTTTGAGGAGCCCTACCTGATGTACCGTCAATGGCGTGAATGCACAAAGGCTATCATCGGCAACCGTCAGCCCAAGTACAAGAAACACAAGAAGATCACTGAGGAGTACATCGACTTCGCGAGGAGGCAGCTTCACGGCAACCCTCAACTTGCAGAGGCATACAATGCCAACCACGGTATCATTCAGATGCGCAACGATTTCTTGGCGTCTCGTGGCCTCAACGGCGCCGATATCATCCGCCAGGAGCGTGAGGTTGGCGAGGTTGCGAACGAGGACGTCACCAACGATGTTGTTTTGGTGCCCGTCGCCACTCTCGGATGTGGCAAGACCACTGTCGCACTCGCGTTGTGCAAGCTCTTTGGCTGGGGTCACGTACAAAACGACAACATCACGGTCAAGAAGGGCAAGCCTGCTATGTTCGCATCGAAGTGCTCAGAATGTCTGACGGAGAGTCCGGCCATGATCGCCGACCGCAACAATCACCAGCGTCGTGAGCGCAAGCAGATCATTGAGGATGTCTCGAAGATTGTTCCCAACGCTCGTTTCGTAGCATTGCAATATGTGCACGAGAGAGGCAACTACGACAACATTCGCAAGGCTACACGTGAGCGCATTGTTGCGCGTGGTGACAACCACCAGACTATTAACACCAGCATGAAGGGTGAGGAGATCATCGATATCATGGAAGGCTTCATGCACCGTTTCGAGCCTGTCACCCCAGACACCTCGCCCGACGATGGTTTCGACACCATCATCAACCTTGACGTTCTTGCATCATCCCGTGAGAACCTCGAAACGGTGATCACCAGACTTTACAACGAGTACCCCAAGCTTTTCCGCGACAGGGAGATGCCCACAGCCGCCGACATGGACGCTGCTATCGCCGCCGCTCTCAATAACTACACAGTCGAGATCAAGCACCAGATCAAGGGCGGCAGCGCCAACAACTGGGCGAAGAAGACCCAACCCAATGGCGCTCCTAATCCATCTCCCAACGCTCCCAAGCAAAAAGAGCGCAAGATCGAGTACTTTGCCGTCCAGCTCCCAGCAACTCGCGTTGCCGCTGTGCTCGATGCTGTCTTCCGCGACGGCCCCCCCGAACAAGCACAGATGTACGACACGCTGAAAGCGTCTGGCCGTGTGCAGCCCGAATTCCATGTTACTCTCATTCATCGCGCCAGCTCCGCCCAGCACCCTGACACATGGGCGCAGCTCAACGATGTGTACACCCGTGCTGCAGCTCCCACTGCAGAGCGTGCATACAGCATCCCGGATGCCAAGCTCGGCCTGGCCAATGTCAGGCTTGAGCGTTTGGTCTGGGACAACCGCGTCATGGCTTTCGTGGTACGTCTGGCGGGCACTCAGGGTGAGACGTGGCCTTGCGCCAACAGGACTGCTCACGTTACAGTGGGCACATCTTCACCGGCTGTGAAACCCAAGGAGGCGAACGACCTGCTCGAGAAGTGGCTGAACGAGGGCAGTGGAGGTGCCAGTGGTATCATGGAGGTGGCGGTCAAGGGCAGTGTTGAACTTGAAGGCGTTGTAAGGGGTGTCCTGGGAAGGTAGATGGGAAGGGATTTTGCGTGTGGATCATGCCTGTGAGACGAATTTGATATGACTGCATCGGACTGGATTTGGGGTATTCTATGGCCTGTGGGCGAGCCAGGTCATGGAGTATAGGATTGAAGGAGAGCATTGCATTAGCTGGTAGAAATTAGAGAGGGCGCTTGGGCTTCAATGCATGCGTTGTCTCCCGTCATCGATGATGTATTGCAGAAAGGATCATGCTATAGGGAAAACTACTTTTGAACAACAACGAGGGAAGCCCATGTATCTTATAGCAGAATAACGTCGATCGCTCGCAGGATCACGATCAGTGTGGTGGGTCGGTTTTGTTGAAGGGCTCGCGAGACGGCCGAAGCGTTGCTAAGGGCTCGGGGCGTTGCTAGGGGATCTGTTTGTCGAGCTTCCACGTTTGGAACTCCAGCCTTGAACAAACGACGCTGTGAAGAAGAGCAATCTACCACTCTGCTAACATCGCTTAGCAGCCGTTATACTGTCTCTATTACCACTTCTCTTCTCGTCACAGCATTTGCATTGGTCGTGTTTCTCTTCTTAGGCGTTTTGCTGTTCACGTGTCTCGCCGCATGCCGCCCTAACACCCACCCACCCAGCATTCCTACCGTTACCGCCTCCACCACCACCACCCAGACATCCGCTCTGAGCCAATCCGTCCCACCCGGCCGACGCCATCATGTTGGGCAGCCAGGGTCGGGCCATGACATCTCCCTCGTACATGTCCGAGGAGCAAATGGGTCAGCAGTCTCATGTATCTCCTTCAATCCAGGCCCGCCACGCTCTGTTCGGGAGCTCAAGATCGTCGTTGGGAGAATGTGCAAGCGTGCAAGTGCGAGAGCAAGAGCAAGACGGACACTCACACTCGGTGCCTACAGCCAGCTATCTCAAAGACCTTCGTACCAACAAGGCACGTCCTATAGGCTCGCGACCTCCGCCGCCTTCGAAATTTGGCAGTTTGAGGCGTACCGAGACCGAGACGACGACTGCGACAACGAGTACTATCGCTGCTAGCAGTGAACGCCCGGCTCTACCGCAGAGTAACAGTATGCCCACCTTGATCCCTCAGACTGTGTCGCATCACAGGCCCGGCGTGGCAGGCCGCAATAGCCCTTTCGCCGGACGTCCACTCGCGAGAACACCTTCAGCCACACCATCGAATCTCTCGAAAGAGGAGCATGTTGGAAAGCCTGGGGGCAGCAGACCACAGAGCGGGGTGTACATGGAGCAAGGCACAAGGTGGATGGAAAAGCAGGAAGCACAGTCGTTGCGGGCAGCACTTGAGGACATGGATATTGCTGAGGAGCAAAAAATATACAAGGATGCGCAAGATGAGGCCGCGGAGCTGGTGTGGAAGCACAGAAACCCGAACTCGCCTTTCGCCAACCCTGAAGCGCCGTATATGAATCCGGATATCAAGAAGGACTACACGTCACATTTGGAGAAGGGAAGCTACAGACGAAGCCACAGTCGAGAGCCTGCGCCGTTGGCGTCTGCGCGTGGGTCTATAAGCAGCAGTCACCGACCTTCACTGGATGCGTCTCTGTCAAGCAAGAGGACGAGCTTGGATAGCATGCCAAAGACGAGCGAGACCGCGGTACCAAGATCAAGCTCAACATCAAGATCACCATCCGGGAAGAACTATGGTGACCTCGCCGCCGCAGTCAAGCAAGATATTGATAACGCACGGAGACGGACAAGCAGTGGCAGCAGACGTGTGCTCAGTGGGGAAAAGAAAGTCTTCATGCATCCTGATGACAAGATCTTCGAGGACCCACAGGAAGAAGCTACGCCTCCAAAGAAGCAACAACCTGTCATCCCTATCCCGGATCTACGGCCGGTGCCTTCGCCCATACAAACAGCGCCTTCACTTGTCCGGAAGAACCCTTTCGCTCGAGTACGAATGCAGCAAGAACGGTTGGATCGTTTCGATCGTTCGCAGTCGGCGCCAGTGCTCCCTCCGTCTGTGCCAAAAAGCAATCACATCAATCGAATTGAGATCCAGAGGAATCCACCAAGCCAGTCGCGTAATGCAGGGTACACGTCGAACGAATCGCTTCCACTCACACCTACTACTCCTGCCTTCAATTCTGAAGACGATGGTGCATCTCCTCAACCGTCGCCTATGAAAGACGGTAAAGAGATCAGGGGCGAAGATATTCGTGCCGCCACAAGCAAACAGAGAAGTGACCGAAGCCCGAATCTGCCTCAGCCTACTGCAGTGAGTGATAAGCTCGGTAGGCCGATCGTCAGTTTTGATCAAAGTTGGAAACAACAAAAGGAAATTGTGCTTGAGGAAACTAGGGTACCAGCACCTGCACCAACACCAGCTGCCTCTTCAACGCCTCCACGAACTTCTAGAGTATCAGACTCTCCGAGATCCTCGCCATTCAACAGGCAAACAATCCCGAAGATTGAGCCGCCTCGCGAAAGTGCATATCGGACATCACATGTACCCATACCAACCATCAATGCTCCTGGAAGAGCAACTTCGCCGATGCCTCCGATACCGACTATTGTCGTTCCCGATGACCCAAGTGTTCCGAGCATCGTGTTACCTGAAGAGCCTGATATCGCATCTGCAATTCCGGAATTCGCAGTTGCACCGACGATCAACATTGAGCCACCAATGCCCGTCAAGAGGTCATCCATGAGTGCAAGTGGAACACCAGCCATGGGCGGATCTCCTACGCGACTTTCGCGCAATGCCGCACCTGCAATCACCTTTGATCCACCTTCGCAACCTACAAGATCAGCGCCTCAAATCAGCGTGAATGGTCCAGGTTTCTCTTCCAGACCCATTCCATCACTACTACCTAGCACCGCGTCTCATCGCCCACTGCCAACACCCACTCAGCAAGCCCCATTGCACCATCATGCAAATACATCTCCCATCCCAAAATCGACACCCCACTACACTCCTTCCCTCCGCCAATCTCGCGCTCTCTGCGCTCACTGTGCCCTTCCAATCGCCGGCCGCGTTCTCTCGGCAGCTGGGCAGCGCCTTCATCCGTCCTGCTTCAACTGCCACGAGTGCGACACAAACCTCGAGCACGTCGCCTTCCACCCCGAACCCGACTCTAAACGGATTGCACGTTTAGAACGTATCGCAGCCCGCCACACTGGCCACATCCCAAACCACATCACGGACGAGGAACTCTACGAAACCGAACAAGCCGACGGCGAGCCCTCGATGCGCTTCTACTGCGCGCTTGACTTCCACGAAATGTTCAGCCCGCGCTGCAAGTCGTGCAAGACGCCGATCGAAGGCGAAGTCATTGTTGCTTGTGGCGCCGAATGGCACGCCGGCCACTTCTTCTGTGCGCAGTGCGGCGATCCATTCGATGCGAGCACACCTTTCGTCGAGAAGGACGGCTATGCGTGGTGTTGCGATTGCCACACCAACCGGTACAGCGCCAAGTGCCGCAAGTGCCGGAAGCCGGTGACAGATGTGGTGGTGAAGGCGCTGGGGAGCGAGTGGCATGCGAACTGCTTTTGCTGTTTGGTAAGTCGAATTCCTAGATCTCAGAACCGAGAGCTATCTTCTTTGCGATGACCAATGCTAACTATGAACGCTTACAGGAATGCGGAGGCGAGTTTGAAGATGGAAGATACTTCCTTCGCGGCGAAAGTGACGACCCGGTGTGTGTGAAGTGCGAGGAGAGGAGGCTGAAGGCTTGATGAGATAGATTTGATGAATAGGCGAGATGTGAAGGCGTGATGACTTATATGGATTGTAATGAGGTCTTGTTCTTTTGCCATTGCTATTTACTTTGGGGTATTTTGGTTTGTGGGTCTTGCGTGGTGTTGGGGTTGTTTGTCATAGATTGAAGTCCACCATTATTCTTTTGCTGAAGAAGCATTCTGGCTGCTACTATGTTTCGTTCTTTTTGCGATGTTGCTTGAATTTAACGATGCGTATATATGATTTGTTGTTGTCATGTAGTCAATGATTTTGAAGGACAGATAGCTGAAAGCCTACTGGCACGTCGCGTCTCGAGCGCTCAGGACCGTTTGATCAACCACTGTTAACTACATCATTTATCCCCTACAGACGAGTATCGCGAATGTTAAAGGTCATACATTACCGTTTGCCGTGCATTGCGTCTCGTACGAGGCGGGGTTCGTCCATGTTGGACGTTGCTTCCGCTGACATGTGATTCCGCGGCAACTCTTCCATCATCGTCCCTTTGGTCCTGCCATCTCCTTACCACAACACCACATCCAGCCAATATGTACGTTGTTGCCGTGCTACATATCTTTACTTATCTCATTGGACAGAATTAATTGCACAGAAGCCATCTGGTCTATCGTCAGCCATCTATGGGGTGGTCAACGGACAACATGGCGCAAGGCGTGCTGGACTTCCTCCAAACGTGCGCCTGGACGATCTGGAGGATTGCTGTGTATTGGCAAAGGGTGAGTGGACGAGAATTCGATATCATAGATAATCAGCTGACACAAATACTACTACAGAGACTCTGGCAATGGCTGAACACCAAGAATCCAAAGCAACTTTTCATCGAGACACTCAACGAGGCGAAGCAGTTCGAAGAATGGCATGCCGCTGCTCGCCAGCTAGATCACCTGCTCGGAAACGAAACCTGGCGCGGCTTCGCCATGGCCAGCGAGCAGAGCCGAAAAGGCGAGGTCAAGTATTACGATTTCGACCTGATCGAAACGCGCACGAACATCTTTCAAGACGCCGTCGACAAGCGAGACGTCCTGGAAATCCACAATCAGATTCGTGCCGGCCTGTCACGCAACATCGGAGGGATCCTGAATCCAAAGCTGTACACGAAGGCCAATGCGGGAACTAAACTCTTGATTGAGGCGTATGTCGGGCATGTCAGTGACGCGATCAAGATGTACACCGACTGGCCTCTCACACCAAGCTCGCCTTTATCAGCGCAAGACAAGATGAATTTGCTGCACGATACACGCATGGCGTATGGCCGCACTGTGCTAGTACTCCAAGGTGGCTCCATCTTCGGCCTGTGCCATCTCGGTGTCGTGAAAGCAATGTTCGAGCGTAATCTCCTACCTCGTGTCATCGCTGGAACTGGAACTGGTGCTTTGATGGCAGCTTGGGTCTGCGTCCACACCGATGATGAGATGCTGGAATGTCTCAGTGGCGACAAGTTCGATCTCAGCGCTTTCGCCGCGTCCTCACAACGAGCTGCTGGTGAGACTCACGGAGTTGGATACTGGCTCTGGTTGCAGACTCTGTACCGTCGAGCCCGTCGCTTCATGAACTCCGGGTTCGTTCTTGACCCTCAGGTACTGGAAGAGGCAGTTCATACCAATGTGGGCGACATGACTTTCAAGGAAGCCTACACCTTGACCGATCGGATCCTCAACATTACCATTTCCCCATCAGGTCCCGGCTCAATAACTCTCCTAAACCACCTCACCGCCCCCCACGTCCTCATCTGGTCCGCCGCCCTAGTCTCGAACTCCAACGACCCCTCCCAAAACTCCACCCGCCTCATGTGCAAAGATCCCTTGGGCAACATAATCCCCTACGACGCCTCCGGCATCCGCACAGCACGCTACCCATCCTACTCAACCACCCCGCAAGAAAGCCCCCTCTCGCGCCTCGGCGAGCTCTTCAACGTCGACCACTTCATCATCTCGCAAGCCCGGCCCTACATCGTCCCCTTCCTCTACCCGACTCTACGAATCTTCAAAACCAGCTTCCTCGCCTTCTTCACCCGCTTCATCCTGCAGGAATTTCAGCACCGCCTGCGCCAGCTCGACATCCTCGGCGTGCTGAACCCGGGCATAAAACGCCTGCTCATGGACGAGATCGTGCCTGGGCCGGCGCTCACTCTGGTTCCGGAGATCAGATTGTCGGATTGGGCGCGCTTGCTGCGCAATCCGACTACGGCTGGGATTGATCACTGGATTGAGCGGGGCGAGAGGAGTGTGTGGCCGAGCGTGATACATTTGTGGGTGAGGATAGGCGTCGAGCTCGAGCTTGAGAGGGCGTATCAGAAGGTTCGACGGAATCCTGCTAGGAGTATGGAGGCGGATGATGGGCCTATTGCTAAGCCTGTCAGGAAACGGAGGAGCGAGCGGACTATTGCTGCCGGCTCGAATACGGGCTAGGACATTGTTGCATTAGTGAACAATCTATTGAGAATAACTTGATGCAACACAAATGTCAAAGTCCTTCTAGTGGGCCTTCAAAATAACGTCACGATTCAATCAGAGCAAGTTTTCTAGAAGGCTGAAATAATCTCGTTTCATTTCCAGTGCCACAACGCTTCGCTAATAAACAGCACGATCCCTATCAAGACATCAAGACAAAGGAAAACCAAGCAGGCTAGACCCAAACAATCCCCACCAAACGATCATCAGGGACTAGAAAATCAGAAAACGTCCATCTCATCCGCGCCACCCACAAGCGGGAAGCGTCCTTGCAAGATATCGCTCCTGCGATCCAACTCCGCCGAGTAATCCCTCCTAACCTCCTCCAGAGTGACAAGCTTGCGCTTCTGGCCAGCCTGGTGCACGCCCTCGATAGGCTCAGCCAGCAACCAGCCTTCTCCCTCGCCACAGCACGCGAGCGTGTTGATGAGAAGTAGGTACGCCTGTAGCGTGGTCTCGTCTTCGGGATCCTGGTACTGGCGGGCCTCGCCGTGGCGCAAGCGCTCGAGGTGTTCGTAGAGAATCTCAGCTGCGCCGCGGAAATCGCCACGCTGGGTGCGGAAAGCGTAGAGGATCTGGTGGTGGGGTTTCGTAGCGGATGAGGTAGAGGCGAGAGATTTCTTGGCAAGGGCGAGAAGGGTAGCGTCTGCGTCGACTGCGAGTTCGGTGCTGAAGGGCAGAGCGAGCAGGGCGGGCACGGAGTCTTGCTTGATGCATGTCTCGACGAGCAACTTTAAATTGGCCTTTCGGAGATCTTCGTTGCACTTCTGCAGAGCATCATATGCTTCGCGGAAGCGACCGGTCTTGACAAGGGCGCTGAAGAGATGGCTGGCGATTTCGCTGCGAGTGTCTCTAATCTTGATGAGTTTGATCTCCTTCATAGTATCGTCGATTCTATCCATGGCCGGACTGTCCGTGATGCTCTTCCGGCCATCGATCTTTGCAAGGTCGTCATCCAGACTCGCGACCCCGTGTACATTCTTCAGTGCTTCGGCAGCAAAGTCAGCTACGTAGGAGAACACTCCAGGCTTTTGGAAGATAGCAGCAACGTGCTGATAGTACTGAGAAAGACCGGAGCGGAAGAAAGTCTGTTCTTCAGCGCTGAGTAGTCCAGCAGTGTCAAAGACGCTGATAGAATGTCTCTCAGGTCGCGCCAAGCCGTTCTTGTTGTTAGCAGCTTCGTAAAACCTCATAGCGGCCGTGTCGTATTCGCCAAGCGCAACATCAAGGCGCGCCTGCATGTAAGTGGACCACGGAGTATTTGGCATGAATTTGGCAAAGTCTGAGGCCAGGTGATAGAGCTCGCTTTGCAATAGCATTGAGAACACATGCGAGGTGGCACCATTCCAGTCCTTCTTAAGGTCAACAGCATATGCCCAGCGTTTGCTCCAGCGTGTGAGAGCTGTGGGCATATCGTTATCATCTTCAGCACCAGAATTGCGCTTCCAGTCGCCCGCGAAGAAGCTTTCGAGCAGCGTGGCTTCGATCTTGGAGGTTGTTCCGTCAAGCGATGGCTCCATGCGTGTATGGCTTGCCAGGAAAAGTCGGAGGCTGGTCTGCTTGAGGAGCTCCATGATCTCGTTGTACACCTTGCGTGGGGAGAAGTCTAGGTGGAGTTCGCTGGGCTCAAGGTCACCCGACATAAAAGCGATCAGCGCGAGCAGATCAAGCAGAATGGTCTCATTGCGTTGCAAGCTCTGCTGGGCGACAGCAACGTTAAGCCTATCGCCGTAACGACATGACTCGAGGGTTTGGACTTGCTCCGAGCCAGTCTTGGTGTTGTCCAGGCGCCGGAGGACTTGCTGGAAGATCTTGCGATCTATGCTCCCAAGGCCTTCTAGGTCCTGAACATCAAGCTCGAGAGCGCTGAATATCTCCTCCGACACTTCAGCTCCGAGATCACATCTATCGTATAGCCCATCAAGACCGGCTCTGTCATCGAGGTCTTGGCACAGGGCATCCTGGTAGGCAGTGTGCGTGAACGTGTCCCTCGCTTCTGCAGGCAGAGATCGTCTGAAGTTGCGGGCGGCGGTAATCAAGACAGTCACAGAATGCGCCATTGCGTCTTTCGGATCAAAGATGGACTGTACAATTTCTGAATCAATCCGTTCCAAGTGTTGATCTTCCAGCAGGTCGGAATTCAGAAGAAGAAGTTCCAGGTCGTCATTTGCGCGAACCGGTGCGACGGTGTCTGTGCAAACTGACCAGGGCTGTGCATAGTCGTAGTCGTATGCAAGACTGATAGATTCGGTGCGCTTCCTGTGTAGCTCCTCGACAATGGAATAAAAGCCAGCCCATTGCGCAGCCACATCTGCCTGATATCCATCGTAGTCAGGCTGGTTGTTGGGAGAACGTGCCAAGATGATCTTGCTGGTCACAGACGTGATGAGTCGCTCCTGCAGGGAAGCCTGGTGAGCATTTGAACCCTTCACTGCCAGGTTGACCAGCTGGCGGCGTTTGCAGTAAATGTGAAGAGCAGCCTCAATGCTCGAAGTCGAGAACCGCCCGGGGGAGAACAAGAAAGACATCCAGCGCTCTGTAGGGGTAATGGGTGAGTCTGCAGTAGCAGAAAGTTGAGCTGGGAAATCGTTGGCTTCTCGTAGGCGCTCTGGTGTCAATGGGCCGTTGTCGACGACTGTCCATCCTTTCCGGAACGCATTCATCAGCTCCTCCCGGTCCTCTTCCAGCAGATTGAAAGTCAGAGTGAAGGTCTTGCAAAGAGCACCACTTCGTGCCCTGATCCACAGCTGTGTTTCAGCCCAAGTTGGCGATGGGTGAGCGTGGAATTCTTCAAGATGCCAGATGTTGGTGTTCAGAAGCTCCTCGACTGGAGGCATCAGCGTCGCTCTCGGTTGCAGGTCTTCATATCTCGGCTTCTCGCCTTCCGCTGATGAGGTAGACCTAACCTCATAGACCTTGAATTGATGGTTCTTTGGCGAGTAGACCCAAACGAAGTAGTTGCCATCCTCATCCATCCTGGCCAGAGGTCCATCGTCTGGTAGTCCCGGCGCTCGTGCGATTTGCAGCAGTTTCCCTTGTTCGGCCGTCATAACGTATGGAGTCTGTCGTCTTGTTCCATCACGATCGGTCTTTTCGTTGAGAAGATCCATCTGCAGTGCAACCCGCCCTGTGTTCGCACTCCAAGCTTTGAGTTGATGATCCAGCGTTACTGTCCATACAATGTTTCCATCTGGGCTTTTTGCCAGATCCACGGCTGAGCTGGTCTCAAGATCCAACTCGCCGTATCGTACTGTTTGCCGCCTCTTCAACGGGTTCAGCGACTTCAATGTGCCACCCCATCCTCCCTCGCTGTAGAAAGTTTCGCGCCACTGCGCCGCGCTCTCATTTGGCGATCTCTCCAATCGTAGTAGGCTGCCATCATGTAACGACACGAGAATCTCCAAGCTGTTCACGGCGATCATGCGGTATGGGTAGCGGAAGCCAAAGGAGCTGGGTGAGTATTTCTTGACCGCTGTCGATGGGTCGAACTCTGAAGGTGGGCTGTCCCTCGCCAGCAGGTCGGCCTTCAATGTGATGGTGTACAAATCATTGCCAGTGGTTAGCACAAACACCTCCAGCGCGTCCGTCTCTTCAGGATCCGCAAAAGCCACCCCTCCCCTCACAATCTCCGCAGGCAGTTCAACGTGGAATGTCAAGGAGCCCTCTCTTTGTAGTTCATCTCTTTCGTGCACCAGATCCACGCATTGCACCTCCAGTAGTCGTCGGTCGTCCAGTACGCGCCAGAGAAAACTGCGCGGGTACTTGCTCTTGCGGCGGAAATAAACCGAAGCTTCTGAAGCAAGATGTTTGCGCGCGTACGATCCCTCATCTAGCTCGCTGATCTCATTGTAGCTGCGTTTGCGTCCTGCACCGAGTAGCGTGAGGGAGTTGTTGCCAGTGGTGTTGATTTTGAGGATTGAGGCTGGTGAGGCTGGTAATGTCGATAATTGGACCTCTTGGTATAGTGTGGGCGTGACAGCTGGCCGCGCCATGTTTGCAATTATGTGAAGGGAGGAAGGTGGTGGAGCTGTTGTTGATTTGATGGGTTGCGCAAAGATTGAAGGTTGCTTGGTCGCGTTTCCCGCGTTCGAGCTCGCTCGGACCACCCAGCGCGGTGGCGGTATTCACTTGATGATGAGAGAAGTTGAGGAGACGAATTTACGAGCATTATTTAAAAGGACTCAGTGGGTTTCTCGAGGTGGCATAAGTGCTCTCGAAAACTTGGATCATGATCAGAAGTCTTAAAATTGGGTATCAGAAAGTAGCTAGAGAAGGTAAACACGCAAAGCAAATGCACGAAACCGCTTGCCGCCCCTCAGGACAAGCCTTATGCGCCATCTTATGCATCCATGCATCGTAAAGCCATCCTTTCCGTCTCTCGTAAGCTCCCCTTCATCGCTGTAATACACACATGAATCCGAGAAGGACTAGAACTTGTCCTCGAGATCCTTGGGCGACGGGTCGCCAATGCCATCCTCATTGATAGCGAACATACAGTCACTCTCGGGCAGGCAAGGCGAGTCGTAGATCTTGCAAATTCTTGTCTCGCCTCTACCCTTCTTGAGCGAAAGTCTGGTTGTTGATGCGTGCGCGATAATGTTGCCACCGATGGGCTTCTTTGGATCAGGGTTGAACATGGCACTAGGGCCACCATCAACTTGGGCGACGACCTGGTTGGTGATCACCACGGCGATACCGAACTCATCCGCAAGTCTTTGAAGTGTTCGCATGAACTTGGCCAGGTGTGTTTGTCGACTGCTTAGCTCACCACGGCCCATGAAGTCAGTGCGGTATAAAGATGTAGCACTGTCGACTACTAGAAGCGAGAAGCGAGTCTCGGTCATCATCTGTGCAGCCTGGTTTAGTAGCTGCAGCTGGTGGTCCGAGTTGTACGCGCGAGCGTATGCGACGTTGTCCAGGACCTCTTCACCAGACAAGCCATACCGGTTGGCGACAGAAAGTAAGCGTACAGGTCTGAAAGTTCCCTCGGTGTCGATGTACAAGCATTTGCCTTCGCCTCCACCCATGTCAAATGGCAGCTGGCAAGTGACCGCGAGTGTGTGGCAAATTTGACTCTTTCCAGTCCGGAATTCGCCGAAGACTTCAGTAATACTGCCAGTCTCGACACCGCCAGCGAGGAGGGTGTCCAGTTGCTTGGATCCGGTAGTAATCGAGATGAGCTCGGATCTTCGCGCGTGCATCTCCGTTGCGGTGGTGAAGCCCATGGGCACGAGTTTGGACGCTTTGGAATGTCAGCTAGTGTGAGATAGGAGAAAGCGGCTGGTGGCGAACTGACCTTCTACGAGGATCTTCGTCGCCTTCTGCTCGGACACGCCCTTGATGGTCTCAAGAAGCTTTTTTGGCCTGCATTGGATTAGCAGGAATTGTGCATTGGGTTTCTTTGCAGAGCTTACGTGTATGCAACACTTTCCACAGTATTGTAGCCGGCATCAACGAACAGTTGGATATCACGCTTGGAGAGACCGGCGACACCCTACAGTCTTGTTAGCTCCATTGGGGTTGATATCTTGAGGCGCAAACCGACCTCGAGTGCAGCGAGTGGCGTGGGTGCACCCGGTCCACCAGCTTGCTCATCGTAGCCAGACTGCGACTGCTGATCTTCTTCGGCGCTCATCGTGTGGGATGCGAGTTCTGACGGTGTGTGGAGGTGGCGGATGCAGTGAGCTGAAGGTTGGTGCGATGTTTGTTACACGAGAGTCGGTCAAGTGCACAAGAGTAGTGGGTGAGAGTGTGAGAAATAAAAGGTAAGCAGCTTGGTCGACGCGACGGAAGGCGCGTCCCTGGGTGGCGATTCTGCCTAAGAGATCTACAAAAGTCTGTGGCCGCAGGGGTCCAGTGTTGCCTACAGAGGCGAAAGTGATCCATTCAGTGTTTGTTAAGCTGACCTGAGAATTATATGTTTTCATGTTACAACAACGCCAAATTGTAATCTCGAGAGCTTGTCGCGATCCCTCCACCGGGCTGTGGTTGCTAACCTGTCTGCCGGGACATCATTGATGCAAGAATATGCGGCGCCATGTGATTTCGTATTTATATTTATGCGCAGGCGGTCGTTTCTCCTCTCCACAATACGCCCAAACACGTCGGCACGTGCTTCTTTCTTTCCCACTCCAGGGCAGTGATCTCCACCGAGCCGAATCGACTGTTACACGGTTACGCGCACGATCGCATAGATGGCGTGCATTGGGTCTGCCTAAGCGAAGGGGTGGTGTCGCCTTTCCCATGACACATAATCCTCCTCATGTTGCTGGTACAAAACCATCGTGCCACTGCTGCAAAGGTGAGGAGAAATGCTCGCGGTACCTATCGCATAATAACTCGGAGAAATCGCCTGCTCGTACCCCGGAAGCACTTTCGGGGTGGGTTGCATGACGCGGAGACCGGTGGAGACTCATGTGAGCTCTCGCTGGCACTGGAGCTTATTAAAGTGTCAGTACCGCATGGCGACCGCCTCGCGCCCTTTCCAGTCTTCAGTGGAAGTATAGCAGACGTGTCTTTGCTTCCGCCATCACCTTCTGCAACACATCTACATTCGTGACCTATCAATTGCATCAATACCTTTCCTGTATTAAAACATGGGTGAGGTCGTCGAGACAGGCTCCGCTAAGCATCGTTGGTGGAAAGAGGCTGTCGTATACCAGGTACCGCTGCCATTGGTCATTGTCGTGCACCCCTGTTGTTTCTGACAAGCCTCCAGATCTACCCAGCATCTTTCCAATCGACAGGCTCGGGTAGTCTGCCTGGATGGGGAGACATCAAGGGTGTTGTCTCCAAGCTCGACTACCTCAAGCACCTAGGCATCGATGTGGTGTGGCTGTCACCCATCTACAAGTCCCCGCAAGTCGACATGGGTTACGACATTGCCGACTACAAGGACATTGACCCGCGCTATGGCACTCTGGAGGACGTTGACGAGCTGATCGCCGGCCTGCACAAACGTGACATGAAACTGATGATGGATCTCGTTGTCAATCACACTTCAGACCAACACGATTGGTTCCTCAAGTCCCGCTCTTCCAAAGACCACCCCAAACGCAGCTGGTACCATTGGCAACCTCCCAAGTATGACGAACATGGAAACCGTCAACCCCCAAACAACTGGGCCATGATCTTGGGTGAGGCCAACAGCGCGTGGACTTGGGATGAAAAGACACAAGAATACTACCTCGCGCTCTTCACTCCAGAGCAGCCCGATCTCAATTGGGAGAACCCGGAAGTGCGCGCTGCAGTACACGACGTTCTCCACTTTTGGCTGAAGCGAGGTGCAAGCGGCTTCCGCATGGATGTCATCAACCACATCTCGAAGACCCCAGGATATCCAGATGCACCAATCACATCTCCTGGAGACAAGTATCAGCCGGGTCATAAGTATTACGCCAACGGTCCACGCTTGCACGAATGGCTACAGGCGATGAACCGCGAGGTCCTCAGCCAGTACGACACGATCACGGTTGGCGAGATGCCCTTCGTGCGCGACGCTGATGAAATCCTCAAGATCGTCGGTGCTAAGCGTGGCGAGCTTAACATGATTTTCATCTTCGAGATGGTCGATATTGACAACGACGAGACCGGCTTTCGTTTGACGCTTCGGGATTGGAACACGAATGAAATCAAAAAGATAATGAACAAGTACCAGACCCTCATGCTTGATCGTGATGGATGGAACAGTTTGTTCATCGAGAATCACGGTACGATGCTTCTGAATCACGAATGATCACTCACGTACTGACCATAGATGCCCAGACAACCCTCGCTCAATCTCCCGCTTCTGCAGCGACAAGGATGAGTATCGCGAGCTCAGCGCAAAGCTCTTATGCCTCATGCAAACGACTCTGTCTGGAACTCTCTATGTATACCAAGGAGAAGAGCTTGGTCAGCGTAACATGCCTCCGAGCTTCGAACCGTCCGAATACAAAGACATCGAAACCATCAACTACTGGGAAAAGGTAAAGCCACCCCACTGAAACAACACCTCTATCCACTGTCCACTAACACCCCCACCCAAAAGATGAAAGCCGCCTACCCCGACAACGAAGAGAAACTCGCCTTCGCCCGCAAAGTAATGCAACGCAAAGCCCGCGACCACGCCCGCACACCCGTCCAATGGACCTCCGAATCCCCCAACGCCGGCTTCTGCGCCCCTTCCACCAAACCCTGGATGCGCGTCAACGACGACTACAAAACCGTCAACGCCGCCGCCCAGCGCCAACACAACGACCCAGCCTCCCTCTCTGTCCTGCAATTCTGGAAACGCGGCCTCGCGGCACGCAAGAAGCACAAAGACGCCCTGGTCTACGGCGATTTCCACCTGCTGGACCCCGAAGACGGGCACGATCAGATTTTCGCGTATGCGCGGAGAGGTGAGGAAGAGGGGTTTGTGACGGTGTTGAACTTTTCAGAGGAGGATGTTGAGTGGGAGTTGCCTGCTGAGGCGCATGTGCAGAGGTGGGTTGCGGGCAATTACACTGCTGGTGCGCCGGATGCTGCTACTAAGGGCAAGATCACATTGAGGCCGTACGAGGGCTTGCTCGGTGAGTGCTGATGCTTGAGAGAAATTCCTCACTGGATAGTGTCTCGTTGGATGGTTCCGTGCTGACTGTGGAATCACCCGCAGGCATGTCTTGAGCGACGATTGAAGGATTACTACCAACGAATTGCACATGCGTGGAGCATTGCAACTTTCAACGAGCACGAAGTTGTGCAAGCGAAGTGATGCCTGCGAGGGATCAACGAGTGTCAATTCAGTGCACAGAAAAGTCCAGGAGTGGCGACGGCAGCAAAAGTCCAACATTGCTTGATTGTCCTAGGGTACCACATTCGAAAGTAAGTGCGTAAAGAAAAGAGTGCTTTCGGTAATAAGGTATCTTAATCGTACACGTATTTGGTGACACGAGTAGTCGCGGTTCGAATCAAGAACCTACAAGATGTTTGACACAGTCCTCCACCACCCACAATCACACCATAAAGAGAAACAAGCCAAGAGATGCGCTTTCGTCTTCGCTACCATTACCATTTGCACAGATATCCCAGACAGACCCCGGAAGAGAGAGAAAACGCGCTTTGCAGATATAGAAAGGTTAAAGAAAAACTCCAGCAACAGCCATGCACCGAAATTGCATCTTCAAACGTTGTTGGGTTGCTTTGCGCCAAACAGAATGCACCACGTGATTTCCTCCCCTTCCCTTCTAGCTCGCTTTCGGAGGGAGCAAAATAAACAGGCCTGCCTCTCTCGCGCTCAGACATTACTCCGGGCCGCCATGCAAAATCGAGTAGTAGCAGGTCCAATGTGTCTTGGTGTAGAAAAGTTGCTTTTCTTTCTTTGTGCAGAACGCTCAGCAAATAGCACAAAAACTCAATTGAAACAAAAAAACAAAACAGAGATAGTAGTCCTTTCCACAGCAGTAGAGCGTTGGGTCTATTCATCCTTCAGGGCTCCGCACAATTTCTATGCAGGA
This sequence comes from Melanodothis sp. VS III C KN 2, assembly GCA_019775565.1. NCBI lineage: Eukaryota > Fungi > Ascomycota > Dothideomycetes > Cladosporiales > Cladosporiaceae > Melanodothis > Melanodothis sp. VS III C KN 2. The sequence continues at coordinate 26,394 of JACWFM010000048.1, forward strand.
GACTTCGTGTCAACGTCCATCTTGTCTTCGGCCTTCACATCATCGGGCAACGCAGCGATAGGCTTCTTCTCTTCAGCGGGTGAAGTCTCCTTCTTCACTTCCGAAGTCGTGCCGTTGGAAGCGGACGGTCGCGACGTAGCCTTGGGAGCAGCGTCCTTGCCGGCGATCTTGAAGTACATGTCTCTGAGCTTCTTGCCGGAAACACGCTTGCTCTCCTTGTTGCTTTGCGGCCAGTGACGCTCAGAGACAAAGTCCCACAGACAGCTTTCAAGCGAGGAGTCTTCCTTGAGGTTGGGGTGGTTGACGATATGGTTGCCAATGGCGACGAGACTGACCTTGATGATTTTGAGTCGGGTCATGTCATCAGGTATCTTCTTCTTTTGTGCACCGCTAGCACGTGTGAGGTGCTCTTTAATAGGAGCCAGGACATGCTGCATCTTCTTTTCGTACTCTGACAGAGGCTTACCGCCATTGACCATCGGTGACGAGTTCACACGTTGGTGGCCTGGACGAGGTTGCTCGGCTTGACGTTGTCTAATACGCTCCCGATCCTCGGAACTGATCTTTCTATGACCGTTAGGGGAGCCATGAGAGTTCTGGCGAGCCAGACTGTTCCTGATGTCGGATTGATGTCTGTCATGGTGAGAGTTTCCTTTGCGAAGACCAGGCGCAGGGCTAGCGGAGCCATTTGGTGTTCCGAAGCGGCCATGGAAGTTGCCAACATGCTTGCGATTGTTGCGGTGGTGATTCTCCATTGCTCTCCTAGCCTGGCTGTTCGACCCCCCGCTAGTCTTGTCGCGAAGCACGCTGACCAAGTAGCCAGCACGACGGACAAGGTGAACTGCACCAGGAGATTTGGTAGTTTTGACATCGCTCTTCTCGCGCTCTTCTTTTTGCCCGACGCGGTGTTCCTCGAGGAAGAGCTTGTGGCCCATGTCAAGATCGGGGTCATCGCGAATGGCAGCCCAAGCGCCCATGCCGTGACGTGCGATACCGACAGTGAGCATGCCGTCCTCTCTAGCGCCCCACTCGCATGTATATGAAGCTGGCTTCGAGGCCTCAGCAATGCGGAAATTTCTGGGATCCTTGGTTTGGGAGACAAGGTCGCGAATCATACGCATATCGATCGGGCGCTCTTTGATCGTCTCTGCGTTGATACGCTTCACACCTCGGAAATCGTAAAGCACTGTCTTGCGCTCTTTCTTCGTCACTTGCTTGCCGGTCGTGCGCTCTAGTTCGGCCAGGCGATCAGACTCCTCCTTCAGAAGTCGATCAGCTTCATCGATGACTGCTTGCAATGTATCGCGCACCACGTCGATGTCGCGACTGAGCAGGCGAGCTTCGCGGACGATTTCGTCAGGCTTCTCCTCAAAAGCACCGAACCTCTCGTAAGCCCTGATGAGGTTTCTGCACTCCTTCTCGCCAAGTGGCCGCTTCGGATCACGACCGCGATCGGTGTCATCGTCATCGTCGTCTGAACCCATGTCGGCTGCAGCTTCGGCAGCAAGGTCACGCGCTCTCTTTTTAGCAGCACGCTGTTCGCGAGCTTCGTCGACAGGCGCCTTTCTCTTACGCGGTTGATTCGCCTCGATGACGCTCTCAAGGTAGGCCTCTTCTTCTTTCTTGCGCTCTTCTTCCTTGATCTTTTCGAGTTCGGCCTGTGGAATAATCTGATCCCACTCGAGATCCACCTTGACATCAGTGTACTCGAAGCTGCGCAAGAATTCTTCACCACCATCGGTAGTCATGCCTTCTGGTTGCTCGGTCTTGTGCTCTTCTGCGTTCTCGAGCACAGCGTCAATGTCCAATTCTTCCAGCTTGCGCTGATTGTTTGTCTGCTCGAACATCTTCTGGCCGCGCTTCTTGAGAATTCGGGAGATCTCATCAGACGATGTCGGTTCGACAGCCTTCTCGCCAGCACGAATCAGCTTCTCCTTCATGATGCTGTTGTCCTTGTCTGTCACACCACGCTGAATCGTGATGAACTCAAGCATGAGCTTGTTTCGCGCGCGCTCCAAGACCTCTTCTTCGACCGTGTCCTTCGAGACCAGGCGGTAGATTGTGACAGGCTTCTTTTGTCCAATACGATGAGCTCGTGCCATGGCCTGCAAATCGGCCTGTGGGTTCCAATCTGAATCGAACAAGATAACAGTGTCCGCTGTCATCAAGTTGATACCAAGGCCTCCAGCGCGGGTGGACAACAGGAAACAGAAGTCTTGACTGCCCGGAGCATTGAAATGGTCAATCGCCATTCTCCTTGCACCTGCGGCAATGGTTCCGTCGAGTCTTTGGAACTGGTGACCGCGAAGGTTCAGGTAGTCGCCAAGAAGATCGAGCATCTTGACCATCTGACTGAAGATCAGTACACGATGACCGTCTTTCTTCATCTTTGTCAAAAGTTGATCGAGCAACATCATTTTGCCACTGCTGGTGATGAGCGCCTTCAGCTGCTCTTCACGCGTGCCGGATGTGCCTTCCAGGATGCGCTCTTCGGCGTTGGGGAACATGAAAGCATGGTTACTTGCTTTCTTAAGCTCCATCATGATGTTGAGCAGCGAGGCTTTCTGACCTTTAGAACCAGCGTTCAGCGCAGCGTAATTGCGTGTGAGAATGTTCTTGTAATATTCAAGCTGAACATCGGCAAGCTCAACACGGATAATCTTCTCGGTCTTGGGTGGTAGGTCGCCCTCGACCTTTGCCTTGGTACGTCGAATCATATAGGGTGAAATAGCATTGGTGAGCTCGGCAATCTTCTCACTGGCATGCTCAGATGTCAAATCAATGTCTTCATCGACCTTGACCTTGCCAGGCATGAGGAAGTCCATGAGAGCAGAAAGTTCGCTGAGGGTGTTCTGCATTGGTGTACCAGTGATCAATAGCCTGCTAGGAGCACCGAATTCCATGAGCTTTGCATAGAGTTGCGAATCGCGGTTCTTTAGACGGTGAGCTTCGTCAACGGCCATAAATTGCCATTTCAGCTGAGACAGGAAGCTGGCATCGGCCAGGACGTATTCGTACGTGGTAAGCAGTACATTGAACTTGACTTTCTTGTAGTTGCGAGGGTCAACCAACAGCTCGTGCTCCCGGATGATCTTGCGTGCTTCTTCGTTGCCGTTGTAGACAACGTAGTTGATGTCGGGGGTCCAGTTGTCGAATGTGTCCGCCCATGCAGGCATGGTGGACAGCGGCACGACAACGATGAACGGTCCTTGCTGGCCGCGCTCATGCTTCAACCAGTCGATGAAGGAGACTGTTTGAACTGTTTTGCCGAGACCCATTTCGTCGGCAAGGATGACGTTGTTGCCCTTACACCAGTGATGAGCAAGGAAGTTGAGCCCATGAATCTGGAACTCTCGGAGCTCGCCACCCTTGATGTATTCTGGCTGAGTACGGAAAGGCTTGTAGTCGGATCTTGTTGCCAGATTGGCCTCTTTTTGGTTCGTGGTGGGCGTCTTGGACGTCCTGTCCAGGTAGCGATCAATCTCGGTCTGCGCAAGCTCGCTGATCAGAGATGCTGACTCCCAAGTACAAAAGTCGTATGGAAGAGCCTTCCATTTGACGAAGTATTCGGTGTCCTCGTCACCCTCTTGTGCGCTGATGATGCGCTCGACCTTCATATATTCATTCAAAGAGTCGAGATAGGTCTCCCGGTCGAGATTCCACTTCTCCTTGTCCTCAAGAGGGGTGTCTGGGTGGGCAACGTCGAGTTCAAGGGAGATGACCTTGCGATAGTAGTTCTCCACACGACGGATGCCCTTGCAGTCTTTGAGCGTATCCCATGGTTCCCACGTCGCGTGGTAGTGTGCTTGGCCTTGCCATTTAATCTGTATGACACAATGTCAGTGTACCGTCCGCCTGACATGCGTGTAAGTGACTTACGTAGTACTCGTAGTCTTTCTTCGTAGGATTGTCTTCGTCTGTAACCAATCAGTTAGCTGATTTAAACCTGTTAGGACACGACATAACATACCAGCGCCTTCAACCAGTCTGTGGTTGAGGACAGTGTCCACTGAAGGACCGGTCTGCTCGACTACCCAGTGGTTGGGCGTGACGTTCTCGGTATCCTCTTCGCTCAGACCGTAGTCGTCCTCCTCGTTGTAATTTGTGACCTTTGCAGCCTGGCGCGTAGAAAAGCGGACTTCACCCAGTTGAGGTGTTCCGGCACCAGACGCGGAGGCCTGCTTCTGTCGACGATGCTTTTTGGCAAAGGAACGTCCTTTGGCGCCGCCGTATACGTCGTCTTCGTCGGAGCCATCCTCGTCAGATGATGGCTGAATGGAAGAGTTGTTGCCCGTTCGTGTTGATGCTGGTACAGTCAGCATTGTTACTGGAATATGTAGGACGACTCGGTTGATGAGGGAAACATACCAGGGCGGTTGCCAGTGGTCTTTTGGCGCTTCCGCCTGCGACCGGGATTGATATCGTCAGACTCGTCCTCCTCATCGCTCGTCTCAACCTGTATCCTCCATTAGAATAGCATTCAATGTGCATGTGAGAGCGCACGTACCACTCGGTGTTGAGGTCTTGCGCGGCCCTGTGAGGTAGTGTCAGTAAATCGGATTCATGAGGACAAAGACAACAGACGAACACTGCGACGAAGCCCATATAGCTCGGGGTTCTGCTTCATGTATTGTTCGTCATCCACAGCGCCTCTTCGCTTGCTAGACCTCACTTCCTCTTCTGACGATGAATCGTCGTGTCGCATTCCGTTTGTTCCCTCTGGCGGCGGTGTCTCTTCGTCAAAATCGGCATCCTGCTCCTCAGCGACTTCATCTTCCTCCTCTACCTCAGACGTAGCCATGTCTTGCATAGCATCGTCGTCTGAGCCATCTTGTGTGTGTTCGTCCATATGTGATGCCGTGGTGGTAGGGAGGTCATTGACGTCTGAGAGTGGGCTTTCGCTGCCAGCGCGACGCGGCGAAGATTCGGAACGGTCGTCATCGTGGTCATCGGCATATCCGTTCATGTTGGACATGTCGCCGAGGTGGTATGTATAGGGTAGGAGATGTATTGGCCCCGCTACACCAAGAAGCAGTCAGCAGTGTATCTACGGCTGTGGCAGTCGGAGCGAGCTGAGATTTTTCACACGGCCAGCCAGCATATACGCGACCGGTTCCCCCACGAGAAAGGACCGTATTGAAGCAGAGAACGCGACTCTACAAAGTCCGACCGGTAAATGCGGCCCCGTGATGGGATATCGATGGAGTGCGCTGGCGGTCGTGGTAGGCGATCCGGCAGGAAGGAGTCCTTACAGGGCAGTCTGAAAGCATCAAACGTAGTCGTACAGGTCGTTCTCGTAGTTCCGAGGTGTTTCTAGGGTCGCCAGTGATGATATATGTTCGGTGGAAGGCTCGGACGATGGCTGACCGCGAGGCGCGGTGCGCGTGGTATCACGGTCAAAGTGCGCTGCAAACTACGAAAAGAGTGTGAGTATCGACCAGTCACTAGCCATGTGTCGTCTGGGAACGGTGGTAGCAAATGTAGGCAGTGGTCGGTTTTGGGGTTGGGTGAGGTGTGGTTTTGTTCGTGTAGGATGGAAAGACAGTTGCGAAGCGAAGCGGAGAGCGAAACCGCCCGCCGCCCGTTCACGTCTCGAACTCTGAGGACACGCCGACGACATTGCAATAACCTTCACATGAGCCGCACACTTGCGGTTGACCATTACACTCACCAACGTACGAGTGCCGCCACCTGTTGGGTGTTGGCTTTACGATAATCGCTATCAACTTGATTTTATCAACGACATGATCAGATATATATTTATCTGCAGCAGCAATATTCACCATGTTGGAAGCATATTCTTGCACACGACTACGGGAATGATAGTACTGCCGAGCACATCAACCACGATTTTCTCTCAGCTCTAGTGGTATGTCTACCCATTGCTCTTCTTCCTATGTCAGAGTGAGGATGAGCAGGCATTACACCTTTGATATGCACTGGTTCAAGGCCTGTCGTGGTTTTCTTATATGCCTTGTTGCAATCATGTCACTTGTGACAACAAACAAGTCCCGATTGCCAGGACTATCAATCTGCGAAGAGGATGCTCATTCACTCGAACATAGTCTCAAAGTCTTCGTTCGATGGACGGAAGGAACGATGCCGGCTTCGATCCCCACCAACGATCATCGACAACAATAGCTAAAAGTTCGCTCGAGACGGCTTCTCAAGAGTGGTGATCATGTTTCTGTGAGTTAGCCTGATGCTATCGGTGTGTTGGTGAGTGGACATTCTTCCACTGCTAGCTGTATCTCGATGGCGAGCAAATCTTTATTGTCCCCATGTTCGATAGGAATATACTGTACATAGCGTCTCGAGACTTTTGAAGCCGATGTAGGTGTACGCAGACTTGAAGATTCTGATTGGATGTATACTGCGGTCAATTCTTCTGCCATGTATGACGCTAGCGAGAACGCAACGCCCAGATGGACTCCTCATGAGCACCTACATGCATGTACGTACTCACACATTGACATGTGTGAGTGTTATGGATGACGGCCTTCGCAAAAAAAAAAAAGAAGACATCAAGCGTACATGTACAGTCCGATGGAGTAAGGGTTAGGGTTGGGGCTGTGGCGATCAGAGAGATCGGTGTCACAATGGCCACTAGTGCACGTTGTGGGCAATATTAGGTGATCCCGAGGTCGAAGGGAGACTCCTTGTATATGTATGTGGGACGTAGTGTCGTTGGTTGCAGTGGTTGTGTGTTTTGGCCCAATTTTCTCGTTAATCGACTTGGAGACTGAAAGCGTACCATAAATGCAGTGGACTCGCGGGCACTTGGTCGTAAAATGTTGGTGATACCGTCAAAAGTGATGTTCCGCACACATGTGAGACGAACAGAACAAAGAGATGGCATTCGAAACCCACAGATACAATCGACCCAGAGCATAATCTCGAGCCCAATGGAGTCTGTGAGGACCGAGAGCAGGAGTTGTCCGCTAGGTACAAGTACATATACACCGATCTCTGTTTGATCTCATACTTAATTTCGAGTCGAGGTCCTCGCACGCTGTCGTGCGAATTGGGAACCAACTTGCTCGAAATACATGAATAGAGAAATACAACGATATGAATGGTAATAGCTTTAATGTGAGAGATATATCTGAAGGAGCACAGAGAAATACCCCGCCTAATTAGGGCGCGAGATTATGCTTACCCAAAAGCCCCGCACTGTTCGTTCATTGGACGATAGAATTTCAAGTTAACAAAGCGAGTACTACCGCCTCGCTTTCCACCTCCAACACCGCCTCTTCCACTCGCTACATTCACCATATACCCGGCCCGGTGGTAACAACCGAGCCAAAGACTAGCAAAGATGTCGGACAAGCTCACCCGGTGAGTTCCTTCGCCATCTCCCCCGGTGCCCAGCGCGAGCGCACAGTCATAGTCACAGAAGGAAAAACGAAAAGGACACACAAGCTCATGCTCTCTCTTCCACAGTATCGCCATCGTCAACTCGGACAAGTGCAAGCCGAAGAAATGTCGCCAGGAGTGCAAGAAGGCGTGTCCCGTCGTCAAGACCGGCAAGCTGTGTATTGAAGTCGACAACTCCAGCAAGATCGCCTTCATCAGTGAACGCCTGTGTATCGGTTGCGGTATCTGCCCCAAGAAGTGCCCATTCGACGCCATTCAGATTATCAACTTGCCCACGAACCTTGAGAGCCAGGTCACACACCGTTACTCCGCCAACAGCTTCAAGCTGCACCGTCTTCCTATGCCCCGCCCGGGTCAGGTTCTTGGTCTGGTCGGTACCAACGGTATTGGCAAGAGTACCGCTCTCAAAATCCTGGCAGGCAAGCTGAAGCCGAACCTTGGACGCTTCGAGGACCCGCCAGACTGGGAGGAGATTCTGAGGTACTTCCGTGGTTCCGAACTGCAGAGTAAGAATATTCAGGGTATGGACACAAGGGAGGGACAAGCGCTAAGAACATTGCAGACTACTTCACAAAAATTCTCGAGGACAACCTCAAGGCTATTACCAAGCCGCAGTATGTGGACCAGATTCCCAAGGCCCTCAAGGAGAAGAACAACAGATCTGTTGGCGGTTTGATCACTACAAGATGCGATGTTGGCAAGGAGAGACTTCAGGAGATTAAAGAGACACTCGGTATGTGCATCTCAAGATCACGCCCAACAATCTTTGCAGACCGATTAACACGAAACTAGAACTTGATGCTGTTTGGGACCGTGATATTGACCTCCTCTCTGGTGGTGAGCTTCAGCGTTTCGCCATCGGCATGGTGTGCGTGCAAAAGGCCGATGTCTACATGTTCGACGAGCCTTCTTCCTTCTTGGATGTCAAGCAGCGTCTCGCCGCTGGTCGCCTGATCCGCAGTCTGCTCGGACCTGACAGTTATGTTATCGTTGTCGAGCACGATTTGTCCATTCTCGACTACCTGTCAGACTACATTTGCGTTCTTTACGGTAAGCCCGCTGTTTATGGTGTGGTCACCGCTCCCTTCTCGGTTCGTGAAGGTATCAACATCTTCCTGGACGGTAACGTTCCCACCGAGAACTTGCGATTCCGCGACGAGTCCCTCCAGTTCCGTATTGGAGATGCGAGCGACGAATACTTCCTGGACAAGTCTCAGGATTACAGCTACCCAGCAATGGAGAAGACCATGGGAAACTTCAACCTCAAGATCGACGCTGGTACTTTCACTGGCTCCGAAATCGTTGTCATGATGGGTGAGAACGGTACTGGTAAGACGACTTTCTGTAAAATGCTTGCAGGTGCCCTCAAGCCCGACAACGACCAGAAGATCCCTGCCATGAACATCTCCATGAAGCCCCAGAAGATTACACCCAAATTCCAGGGTACTGTTCGCCAGCTGTTCTTCAAACGCATCAAGGCCGCCTTCATCAACCCTCAGTTCCAGACCGATGTCTACAAGCCCTTGAAGATGGACGACTTCATCGACCAGGAAGTCCAGAACCTGTCTGGTGGTGAATTGCAGCGTGTCGCCATCGTGCTTGCCCTCGGTATGCCCGCAGACATCTACGTTATCGACGAGCCTTCCGCATACCTCGATTCCGAACAGCGTATCGTCGCATCTCGCGTCATCAAGCGCTTCATTATGCACGCCAAGAAGACCGCCTTCGTCGTCGAGCACGATTTCATCATGGCAACCTACCTTGCCGACCGTGTCATCGTCTTCGACGGTGAGCCTTCCATCAAGACTCACGCCAACACACCCGAGTCCCTGCTCACTGGCTGCAACACCTTCCTCAAGGCCCTTGACGTCACCTTCCGTCGTGACCCGAGCACCTACCGTCCGCGTATCAACAAGCTCAACAGTGTCAAGGATGCCGAGCAGAAGGCCGCAGGAAGCTACGTAAGTCAACTATCAAGCACACTGACCATTGTAGGAATTCATGCTAACATAATGTTTACAGTACTTCCTGGAGGAAGAGGCCTGAAAGGCGTCGCCAAAGACTGCAACAGAGACGCAGCAGCAGGCCGCAAGCTCAGCGTCCAGTCCTCGCACAGGGCCGGGACAAAACGGCGACGTGTGATCAAAAGCGGCGCAGACGAGCTGCTGGATCTCAAGCGCGCCGAGGACGACAAGGACGACGAAGGCGACCTGGCGGACAGCACACACCATTCGCCACCGCCACGATTTCAAGCACTTAAGCGAAAAATTCGAGGCTTCAGCGATGGTGTGTCATTTTCCCCGTCGAATTGCCAGGCAATGGGCATCGACACCCGAGTCAAAGTCACGCTTCTCAGTCCTCCTATATATGTTTGTGCCAGGACGCGTCTGCTGCTTGCTTTCGTTTACCCAAGAACGGCGCATGCATGCTACGAGGTTATGGGTAATGACAACGAAAATATTACAAAAAGCGTGATGGATTCAAGGAACCGGTTGCACTATTACCAGTACAAGGCTTCCCTAAGGGCAAGAAATTGAAAAAGCTTCATATTTTACTCACGAGAGGGTTTTCTTGTTCCCAACATACCGTGCATTGTGGTTCCGTGTGAAATGCTCGGCTTGTAACGACACATCTGCGATGATTTGCCTTGCTTTCACAGTTTTTCATGCGGTCATAGTTGGTACGTTTTTAAGCAAGGCGGGCTTACTCACCGTGACAACTTGCATTTCATGAACACTGAGCTCGCATCCGTCCCCTGCATCGCAGCACCGCTGTAAGATTAGTATCCGTGGCGATGGAACTTACAAGTAATGCTCTAATCGATCAAGCGACCATGAAGACTTCAGCTCGAGGTCGTGGGACCAAAGTGGTGTGGCTGTAGGCGGGAATCTCAGTCTCTGTTTGCAACTATAAATACACGCAAGAACTAAAACCAAGTTTTCTGTGGAAAAGAGAACACGTACACCGTGGATGAGTTGCCGGGCCAGCATGGTTTAAGTAGTCGCGGTTTCGGTTCCGAGTCCTTTTCTTCAAGGGCCCAGCATGCTGCTTTGCGCTCGCTCGCTCGCTCGCTGTGCGGTCAACTCCAATCTTTCCTACGAACAGTCCAAATAGACTGGTGGGAACTACGTGCCTTGCCCTTTCCATCACTCTCATCTCGTGTCCTGCTCCGGGCGTGTGTTAGTCGTTACGTCGCGTAGATCGTCAACATGGGCTTGGCGGGACGTCCCACTTCGATTTCCGCTGCGAGGCGGGCTTGATGTCCCACTTCGATTTTCGCTGCGAGTGGGTAGGCCTAGGGGGCGGCTTCATCGCAGAGGCTACCTAGACCTCTTCGATCTCGCCTTCCTCGCTGCCGCTCTGCAGGGCCACTTCTTCCTTGTCGACGACCATGGCGTCAGGGTCGGGCTCTTTGCTGCGGCGGGATCGCTGGAAATAGATGTTAGCTGATGTTCTGGTTTCTCACAGAAATATTTTGCATCAAGAGTATGGTAATAGACACCGGACTCACTTTGTTGTCACGCCTGCTAGACATGCTTGCATCCGACTCTCTGCGCTTGCGCACACTGCCTGGCCTGCTGCCCACGGCGTCCTCGTCTCCGTAGTCCAGCATGGCGTTCTTGCCTCTGTCGCGCGGGTCTGCACGTGAAGCGTAGTTGCGCTCGCGCTGCATCTCTCGCTCACGCCTTTCGAGCTCGTACATGCTCTCGTACCTATCTGATCTGCGTTCGCGAGGCGGCTCCCTGTCTCTGTCCCTGTCGCTGACGTAGCGGTCACCATCACGTCGATCACGTGGAGGAGGGGTCAGACCGAATGAAGCCTTACGGTACGAGCGCTCGCGATCAGCTTGTGCCTTTCGACGGTCAGCTTCGTAGGCGTCGATCTCCGGTGTGCGAGTACGGTGGCGACCGCCGCCACGATCGCGGCGGTCATCATAGTCGTAGGAGCGGCGGTAGTCGCGGTCACGATGAATAGAGCGGTCACGATCACGCCTAGACTCACGTCGCGCACGCTCCCGTTCAGCATCCTCGACCTTTTCTTGCAGGCGACGAATGTACTTGGAGAAAGCGATCTGTCTAGCCTCGTCGTCAAGGACTTGGTATTCCTTGTAGCTCTCCAGTCTCGGCTTGATGCTCTCGAAACTATCGTCGATGTTGACTGGCGGCTCGAGGTGCTTGATCACTGATCTGAGATTGTCCACAGCCTTCCTCTGGCTACGCTCAGCGAGAGCCTTGTCTTCCTCAGCGCGTTTGAGAATCTTGTCCATGAGCCTGTCGTGGACAAGCTTCATCTCTTGGTGCGACCATCTAGAGGCGCGTTGATCCTTCTGCATGACAGCAGAGAACTCATCAAGAGTCGTGTCTGGCGTCATCTCGTAGCGTTGGTCGTCAAGGATGTCCAGAGCGTCGTTGCGTTTAGAGCGGATCTTGCGCTCTTCATCCTCCACCAGATCCCAGAACATGTCGAGTGGACCACTGCCCTCAGTACCAATAAGATTGAGGAAGCGCTCGTCGTTCTCGATCTGAGGTACCAAATCTTGCCATTTGCTACCAGCGTAGATTTGTCCGACCGCCAATTTCTCTTGAAGCAGTGCTTTGAAGCCATCGCGGGCCTTGCGGTCACGGCGGTCCTTGAGCTTCTTATCCTTTTGGCGAGCATCGTTGATGTGACGTTCGAGCTGCTTGATGTGCTGCTCAAAAGTATGGAGGACATCGACCTTGTGCAGCGAGCGGAAGGTCTCATCGTTTGTGAAGCTCTCACTGTTCATGACCGTAGGCTGAGCATCTTCCCACTTAGAGTCGGCGTCAAGCACTGTGGTCCTCATCAGGTCGGAGAGACGGTTCAGCGCCTGTTTGCGAGCAGCCACTTCCTGCTCCGCATTTTGCTTCTTGAGCCCCAGAATGTACTCCTCGAACATTTGTCTCCGTTCATCATCGTCGCCAGCATTGCGAAACACAGCCTCGCGCTCGATCATAGGGCGTGCGGTCCTCCAGCGAGTGTAGTGCTTGATCTCCTCATGCGTCTGAAGCATCGCGCGGAATTCTCCCTTCAGCTTCTCACGACGCTCCTTCTCCTTATTCCTCTCTTCCTCTTTTTGCTCGACGCAGTAGTCCTCGAATGCGCGCTTTCTCTCCCGTGAATCTTTGATTGCGCGGTAGTCGCGCTCCTTGACCACAATTCGAAGGGCATCGGTCCAGGGAGTATCGTGCTTGATGTTGTGCTTACGCAGAAGCTTGAAGAAGGCATCCTTGGCTTGGTCGGCGCTCGCAAAGTCAGGCTCGTCGGTCTTCGCCATGGCACCCCTGAATCCAGTGTTGTCTCCACGACCCTCCCAGGGCCTGCCGCCCTCGAAACCAGGCTTCTGCGGCAAGCCATGGTCGCGATCGTCCCTCCTGTCGCGACGCGCTGGAGGCCCGTAGCCCCGCTCGGTCAGATCCTGAGGTGCGCCAGCAGCATACGCGGGTCCGCGCGGCGCAATGACAGGAAGCTCCCATTTGGTTTCGCGGGTGTGCTTATTGTAGTAGTAGACCCTACCCTCGGGCGTCTTTGCGTCGGCCCAGCCTTCGTCGAAATGCGCCGGAGTAAGTTGCGAGGCAGGACCAGTGGGCGGAGCTGGAGCGCTGTTCATCTCGGCGGGTTTCTCCCATGTGGTCGCGTTTGTTTTGACATTGTAGTAGTAGACCTTGCCTTCCGGCGTATTGGCCTCTTTCCAGTCGCTCATGGCGAGTCTGCAGAGATTGTTAGCGTGACTGCGAGTGCGCGAATGTATGTGATTGTTTGTGCTGACGTTTGGCAGATGTCGATGGTTCAATCACAATATTTAGCGCGAGCCTCGAGTTTGAGAGGCAGCAAGCACTGATTAATGAGCTTCGAAAAGCGCGACGTTTAAATTTTGCCTCAGGCAGGCACGCATGGGAGACCCTTGGACTTGGACTCGGACTACCTTAATGTACTTGCTGAATGAATACGTTGCCATTGAATATCGTTCTACACAGCAGTACAATATTTCGGAATCTTACATATTCAATTTGGGTCATATATATGAGACATCTGCCTCATTTGACCTTGCCCTCCTACTCATCACGCTTGGTCAAGGCTACAGGGCCATCATATTCATGTCTCCCCTTCACAAGATAGTATATCGCAGCAATAAGCAGCACACCGCAAATCATCACGCTAGCCCAATTCATCGTCTCCGTCGTTACCGGTGTAGCGATGGACCAGAATGCAAAGAACCACAGTGGTAAAATGAAGCAAAGTGCCACAATGTTGATCGCCTTACCAAATCTGCCAAGTGACCATCTGCGAGGGGGAAGTGGCGCACCGTATAGCCTTCGCCAAATCAGAGTGCCGATGACAACAAGGTAGGAGCTTAGGATGGTGACGGCACCGAGAGATGAGATGGACCGAAGTGCTGTTGTGGAGTTGATGTTGATGCAGGCAAGTGCTAAGACGACAACGAATGACACCATGACAGCACGAACGGGAATGTTCCACCCTGCTTGAACCTGGGTAAGTGTTAGTGATCGTATCTGCCTGTAGTCAAAGCATGAGTTCGCATACGTGTGAGAGCCACGAAAAAGCAGGGGATCCCCTGTGTCGCGCAAAAGACCAGAGTTGACGGCTTGATGTCGCCACTTCGCTGAAACAGCAAGAGCAGAGAAGAATAACAACGATCGATGCCATCACTGTGGCTGCTGCCTTACTTTGCGTAACATTGTAGAAGATCTGGAGGAGAGGCTCTCCGGTAGGCGTCTGCATGATTCATTACACGTCGCCTGATGTGAAGGCTAGTGTGACGATGACTAGCAGTCCGAGAATCGCATTCGGCGCAACACTCCACATGATTGCTCGAGGTAGCACCAAGCTACTGTCCTCGATTTCCTCAGCTATAGGTCCACAAATTTAGCTAATGGTCTTGTTCTGAGGTGGTTCTAATGCTGTAGTTGACTTACACGTGTGGAATGAGCAATCGTATCCAATAAGCACGTTCAACAGAGTCACCATTCCAATGAGAGCTGCAAGACCCATGGAATCCCACCCACCGAGATTCTGATACTCCAAAAGTGCTGTACGAACTGGAGCTCGGGGTCTCATTACCCAGAGTGGCATCTGCGTAATTAAGGCCACAGGTCAATATAGTTCTTCAGTCATGATATGGAGGTTTGTCTTTCTGTCTCATAACACAATAGCAAAGACTTCACAAACGTGTAGAACAAGGAGAATGCATTCAATAAGCGGAAGGTTCACTGCCAAGAATGTATTGGACATAATGGCGTTGACGATGATGGCAATGGTGATCATTGTTCCGTGCCATCTCTGAGGCACATATGACTTGTCGTTCAAGGCGATCATGCCTTGGATGATGCCGCTGACCATAAAGCAGACTCCGGCGAGATACTTGCCATCCGATAGCAGATAGCCAGCCTGAACGCGCGTTAGCCAGAGACGTTGGGATTGCTGTAGAAATTATTCACGCAACAACGAAGTAGCTCAGTGGCTTTTGAACGCTTTTTGGGCTAACCTCGGAGACCCAATCTGCATTGAAGTTATGATCAGTTGCGTGCGGTTAAGTTCGATAATGACTGATACTTACGATGTTGACCTCCAGCAGTAGGTGACCTGTGATGATGTCAGAAGAACAGTTTTTTACTCAACTGTGCAACAGATCAAATACATGGAAGCCAGCTCAGCAATGCTTGCATAAATAAATAGCATGCCGCACACATATACGATAAATCCTCAGAAAAGATTTGGGAAGCCACCGGTCATCAGCGTCAGTTTAAACAGCACCAAAAGTACTTCCCAACTAGCAATGACAGTGCTTGCGAATCCGAGCATGGTCACGAACTTGAAATTTCTCTACACGCATGATTAGTATGAATATCATCTCAATCGAGGTTTCAGCCTGCTTTACCCTCAGGACCTGTTTCTTTCCAAGCGTGGCCATATCTCGTTGGTCAGCTGCACAATTTAGCATCAGTGGACTGGCAGGAACGGTGTTCTCTTGATGCCTACCAGCAGAGCCTCGATATTTGGTTGGAATGGATCCATCCACCTCATGACCTTTCGTGCCTTCCTGGTAAGCAGGCAGAGTGGCCGGCTTGGTATGCTTTTCAAGGTCCATACTGGCAGCAATTTTCTCTAGAGAGAATACTCAAGAACGGAAAACGGTGCTTGCATTCAGTGGAAAGCAAGATTACCATAGAAAACTCAGAAGAGAACCTTGAGCGTGCAAGATGATATCTTTGGCAGAACAACTCCAGATTACCTACCTACGCGAGATGCAAGTGTACAGTGAAAATCTACGTTAGTTGTTTCAACCACGCACAAGATCCTAGCATCATATTCTAGGACGCACTGGGAACCGATGCCAGCCTGTGCTCAAACGTGGGCACTTGCTTGCAAGCTCCAGAAAAAGACCAAGACCTTTTGGGTACATGATGTGCACTACTTTCATCGGCTTGGCCTTCGGCCCTGGCATCCTTTGAAGGAGGAAGGAAGAAGGATCGAGGCTTGGGAGGGACAAGCGCCTCCCGCCGCCATCTCCACGCGCTACCCGAAAGGAGTCAATCAGCACAACACTCGTACCCCAACCTCACACCTTGATCTAACAGCCCATAATTCATCATATTCATTTGAAATATGTCCCCATCGCAAACTGTAAAGCAATCGCTACGTCCAGCGGCTCTTGCACCTGTCGCCGCTGCGACCCCTGCGAAGAAAGCTCTTCAAGCGATATTGCACATTTACCGCATGCGTCGAAGCGAGTGGCACAGCAACACGCCTGCATGTTCTACGCCAGATCGATTTCGCAAGCGACCTTACCGGCTCAACTTCCGAGTATGTACGAGTCGGTTGCTGCAGAATTGATGCCGACTGCCGTGGTACTGATGTAAGATTCTCTATCGCCATGCCGACTCCTGCTTCGGTCGAACTGTTCGTATGCCACTCATCCAGACCAGAACCCAAAGTGATTTTTCGTGATGGGAGAGTGTTTCGTAATGAGGCTGTTTGCTTGGGCCGGATGCTGTAAGATCTCTCTCAACTAATTTGGATACATCTCTGGATGCGACGCACTCCGTCACCAGCAATCGAGGCGACGACAAGAAGAGCATAGCCATATCGTACTGACATATGCCTCTTGTAGCAGCGAGAAGATTGCATAATTTGGCGGTTGTAGTAAGTGCGTAGGGCTCTGGCTAGGAGAAGTATAACAAGACCGAGACCAAAGTGATCCAAACTGTTATGAGCAGGGCAAGTAAGGATATGGAGTTCTCATTGACAAATATGCATGACCTGTCGGGCAAAGAGTGAGAGCTGGATACTAATCAGCTGTGTTGCCTAAGTAGCCCTCGAGATTGGCGTTAGATGCAAAGCGAGGGCGCATCGCGATCAGCATCTTGCTCCATCGTTCCTTCATCACTCACCTGTTCGCCATGCGGCTGCCTCTAGCTTCTAAAACAAACGCCACTCACTTCAAATCTGCCCAAACTCTTCATACCTGAGCCACTTCTCGCAACACAACACAGTCTGTACGCACAACTCAGTCATGGACGACTACGAAAAAACAAATGCAAAAGAATGGGATCTCAATCTCAAGGGCAAGCAGAAGAGTCAGAAGTACGGCGACAACTCAGCCAAGCCGTTTGCCTCCTCAAGAAGCACTCATGCCAATACGCAAAAGAGTGCGCAACCCAGGCCATTGACACAATGGAACATACAACAAAATCAGCTTGCCCACCAACCTACACATCGTACGGGACGTGCAGCTGCACGTGACCGCCGCCCGGCACATCAGATCGAGTCCGCGTGGCTGGTAGCCCAAAGCGTCAAGAGGCAGGAACAAGCCAACCGAGAACCACAGCCGTTGCTCATTGACGTTGGCGACACTGCCGTCACTGCCGCCGAGAACGCGTGGCGTAACCATGGGCGGCCTGCAGCCAGTATCACCGTGCCGGAAGAACTGGTCTGGCGCGATCAAGAGCATGAGGCCATTGCGAAGAGGTATGGCACCTTTGTCTTCAGTGAAGACCGCAACAAAGGTGGCATGATCGAGATCGATGTTTGGGGCGAGCCGAAAGCAGTCGATGCTACTTTGCAAGCAATCCGTGCCTGGAAAACGCGTGAGATGCCATCTAAACGCATCATGGGAACAATGCATTTCTCGAAGCAGATTTCTCTTCTCCCTCAACAGCGCAGAAATGAAGAGAAGAGATGGCACCGTGAGGTCATGCGCCAACGCTTCAGACGAGAACCCCCATTAGGCACACAATTCGGGGCAATCGGGTTGTTCCATTGGCCGATGAAGGAATTCCAGCCACACGAATTACTCGGAACCAGCTATGAAGCATTCGATCCTATCCGCATGGAGTGCTCTTGCTATGTTGTCTTCGATCAGAGTCTTCCCGGCTTCCAAGTGATGGGCGAGGCTACTACTGTGAAGGATGCACTGCTGCGCATTCGCAAAGCTTGTTTCCAGATCAGCGCTCGTCAAGTTGCACCTGCGAGAAAGTATTTCCTACACCTCAGCGAGACAGAAGGTGATATCCCGACACACGTTACTTTGGAGCAGTATGAGCGGATCAAGCGCATTGCAGCAAGAGACACCACTGGCCCACAGGATCACCCAGGCTGCTCACCCAAGGGTCAAGTTGAGATCGATCTGGAACCCGAGGAAGGCCATCAGAACCATGAACGGAGTAAGCGAGACGCTAAGATAGCCGGCAAGATGATCGTGCGCATGATTGCCAAGTTGCATTACTATCGAGGTCATCTGAAATTCCGCATCAGACTTGGTACTTTCCTGGCCACGCACTATAGGGCGACCGAAGATGGTAGGTATACGGTGGATAGTTTCAGAGACATGTTGCAGCAGTCACAATTCGTGGGGGAAGTGACCCCTGAGTGAGTCCCATTCATGAACACGCAGACTGAGAACAACACACTAACAAGGCAACAGATTGGGAGATAGATACAGCGAGACGACCTGTTTGTCGACACTTCGAGCCGCAAACGACTTACTGGACCCGCGCGAAAGCATGGATCGCACGCTGGACGAAATCGAACCCATCTACACAGCAGTACTCATCGTTGCCGATAATGCAGGCGATATGTGCTTGGAGATATCCTGGAAAGAAAGAGCTGACAGCTCTAACGAGTTGGAACCGCTGTCCCGGACCTGGACCAAATTGGACCGTGGAAATAATTGTCAGTCCTCACTGGTTGATATCAGCTTGTTGAATCTCAATAACAGCTCTGCATGGCATTTCGAAATCTCTGCCTCGAACCCTGTCGACGACGAAAAACTCGCTGTCAAGTACTCTAACCTGGCTGATTCCATT
Source organism: Melanodothis sp. VS III C KN 2 (assembly GCA_019775565.1). Classification (NCBI taxonomy): domain Eukaryota; kingdom Fungi; phylum Ascomycota; class Dothideomycetes; order Cladosporiales; family Cladosporiaceae; genus Melanodothis; species Melanodothis sp. VS III C KN 2. The sequence continues at coordinate 45,116 of JACWFM010000048.1, forward strand.
CGTGTCGACATCAACATCGCTCGCCAACAGCGTACAGACAAGCCGTTTGTGAGATGGAACGCCTACGCACCTGTCACGATGCTCCAGCAGCGCACAGCCTACCAGTTCGCTCTCAAAAACTCAAACTACACATTGGAGCTCACGCGCTTCCAGGACCGTATCTTTACACATCGGACGCACTCGCATGGTGAGCCGGACTGCAAGATCTACGAACCGCGATGGAGCCTTGAGGTCTACCACAGTATGTGGGACACTCTGCTGACTAGGAACGAACACCTCGCGGTCGGCGCGAGGGTGGATTGGGACGACGGCGTCAAGACTTGGTTCCCCGAGGACGATGACACCGACGATTTTGCCCAGGTGAAGGGCGAGGCTGGCTTCGAACAGTTGGTGGCGAAGCTGGATCAAGTCGAGAAGCTCGTCTTGCGATCTGAGTCGGAGATGTTTGGTGGTCTGGAGATTGGCTGAGAGACCATTTTCCGAAGAGCCGATGGCTTGCTTTTCTCCTTACTTCGCTCGTTCTTTCGGAAGCGAAGATTATCACTGAAAGTCTGCAGAGGTACACTGAACGGACGAGCGCTCTGCTCAAAGAGAGGTCTTCATTCTCGACAGTGCAGACAGACAAGAATCATGGTTATAGCTGCTAATAGCGACGCATAGCAAATGAAATGCATCAGTCGCAGTCTCAATATCTCAGCGATAAGCAAAGTCACCATGGTGCATGACCAACATGATTTCCTGCCCGAAATTCCATTTTGCCGTCTATATGCCCTCTGTACGGTCGATTCGCCTGGCGGATACACTGAAATCCAAGTGCATCTTTTACAAGGAACCAGTCCTCTAGCCATCCGCACACGCAAAAGTAAATATGTGCAATACATGTAGTCGTGTATCTGCTCTAGAAAAAAGAGTTGAGTATAGATGTACAAAGCTCCGCTCCTACTCTTACACAAGCGTCTCAGCCCTTCTAATCATCTCTTCGTACACCGTCCACGCCAACGCACTGCTAATAGCTTTCCGCCCAATCCTCAAACTCAGCCCGGCGAACATGCTCCGCACACCCTCTTCCCGCAACATCATCCCCGCGGCTTTCACCATGTTGCCGTACTTGGCCGGCATGAGCTGCAGCCGCGTCTTGATCGCATCGAAAGGGTTCGTGAGCGTTGTCGCTGACACCGCCGCTACGACGCCAGACACGAAGTTCGTGCCGGCGGCGCTCGTCGCTGTTGGGACGTGCAGTGCTTCTGCTCCGCGCTCCAGGACTACGGCCGCTTGCTTCAGCTCGCCCAGCTTTGCTTTCGCCTGCTCGTAGACAAGGACGTAAAGGCCTGCGTACGGGGCATCGCGGACAGCCGTTGCGCCGAAGCCGGCAAAGAAGCCGCGCGCGCCTTCCTGCGCGAGGATGTGTCTTGCTGCGCCGGCCAGAGAGGTATAAGCGTAGTACGAGCTCTCGTAGCGGACTTTCAGCACCGTGACGGGATTCATGATGAACCCCGCCGCCACGCGCGCTGCCGCGCCAGAAGCCAGATTGGCGACATTGCCTAGTTTCGGCAGCGCGGAGGAAGTATTGCTGCCACTACCAGCGCCGACGCCAGCGCCCGCGGTGTTCGTCAGGCCTGCGGCGACGGGCAGGCTGGGCAGGCGGGCAGCGTAAGAGCGCATGCTGTTCAGCATGCCGAAGTAGAGGGCGCTGCCGAAGCCGGTGCGGATCACGGAGGGGGTGGTGCCGCGCCAGAGCTGGCGGACTGGACTAGGGCCATCGAGGATCTGGCGCAGGACTTGGGTGATGGTGGTGGAGCGGGAGCCGGACTGCTGAACGCGGGTTTTGAGGAGGTCGGCGGGCTGGAGGAGGAAGGCGGTTGTGCAGCCTGAGCCGAGGCCTGCGAGGAAGTGGAAGGCTATGGTGGGAGGAGTGTTAGTTTGAGGTTCGCAGGTGGTGTTTTGTATGGTATAGCTCGTGCAGTGTCGTGTGATATACAGCTGCGTCAGCATACAATGGGAAAGCGATAGCACGCACCCGTCGACGCCTTCTTCCGCTCCTGCACTCCATTGGACATGGCAGCTTGGTGCTTAAGCCTTCATGCTGCTAACAAAAGTCGATCGAGTATTCACGGATGCATCGGATGGAGAGAGTGGTGATAGAGAGAGTCAGCGGGAGGTCTAGAATCAATGCGTGTGCCTCACAAAGCTCGAGCTCGCGTACAAAAGATCCCCATAAAACGCGAGAGCATGACGTTGAGATTCGTTTAGCGTCCAAGGGGATTGGCATGTGAGCGAGTGCAGTGGAGGAGGCTCCGGTACGGCCGAGACATGGATATATACAGTCCCTTGGTCGTCTCGCATGAGCCTGACCGCAGCGTTCTCAATGGCTGTCACGGTAGTATCATCAGGCGCGGCTTCCTGTTCGGCTGTGACTACCATTGATAGGTAACGGTTAGGGAAAGGACCAGAGCTGTACAGAAGCGTACCTCCACGGCGAAAGCGTTCCCACAAGATGTAAGTATTGCGACAAGTATGTAATATTAGGACTAATTAGGGTAGTTTGACTTATACAAGCGACACGGCGCAGAGCAGTAGATGACTACATACGAAAATGACATAGGAAAGATGTAATGAACAAGCATTCGTATATGTCCACACGAAAAAGAAGAGTCCAGTCTGGGTATATCGCAGATCGAATGAGGACGACGAGATCAAGCTCGAAACATGGAAAATGGTCAAAGGAAAAATAAATCAACGACACTCGGCCAGGGTATCTTTCGCGCCGCACAAAAATCGCACAAGAGACAATTTGACAGGCCGTTCCATCGAGATGGCTAAGCGGGGTTTTGGTTGCTTGCTCATCTCTCGCTCTTCTCAGAAACAAAGGAAAGATGATGCACGTGCTAATGCTTGCGAAGCGAGAGCTTAAGCACCCTCGTCTTCGCCGCCTGCGATGGTTGACGGTTCGCCGAGCTCCTCTTCCAGACTACGGAAGGCGGGAGGCTGATTGTCGTCGAGATCGTCCAGGCTTTCGTCGCCTTCCACCTCGTCATCGTCAAAGTCGGTCATCTGAGTCTGCGCAACATCGGCGTCTTCGTCAAACTCGTGCGCGGTGAAGTCCTCGGGCGGTGTGGTTGGGTCGTCTGCTGGCAGGTCGAAGTCTGCGACGGGCTGCTTGCCTTGTGCTTTGGAAGAGGTTGCGATAGAAGCCGTCTCCTGTTGTTTGGGAGACTCAACGCGGGCGAGAGCTGGAGCCTGCAGCGATCGTGTGGCTTCAGGAACTGGCGAGGTGCGTATGTGGGTCGTGGGAGGGGTCATGAGGCCAGCGCTGAATGATGGCGGAGCGCGGGCAGAAACAGAAGGTCTCGATGGGGTGTTGCTACGCGAGGCTGCAGTGCTGCCTGCCCTTGAATGCTGCTGCGACTTGAGGGTGTTGCTCTCCATGCTGCTGCGCCACTTGTTGAAAAGACTGGCTGCCTTTGGTGTAGCGAAGCTAGTAAAGCTGGCGAGAGCCTGGCCTGGCAAAGAACTTGCCTGACCAAAGCGCTCCTTCTCCTGCTGCTCCATCTGGAGGTTTGCACGGATGCGAATGGCAATGTCGCGGACGGTCTCGCGATCGAAAGTGGGACGAGACAGAGCGTTGATAAGCTCGGTGAGCTCCTCGCTACGTACACCAAGCAGCTCACGTAGCCACGCGATCTCGGTATCGCGCTCCTTGATCTTCTCAGGGCCCTCGACCTTAACCTTGTTCTGCAACTGCTCAATGCGAGTCTCACGATCTTGGAGTTGCTCTTGCAAGACCAAAATGGACTCGCGAAGTGCCTGTGGCGAAACCTTCTCCGGAATCGTGCTACGAGAAGCTGGCTTGGGCGAAGCCTTGCCCTGGGCACTCATTGCGGCTGCCTGAGCAGCAGACTTGGTGACTTCGAGGCGGTCTTCGAGATGAACAACGCGGTCCTGGAAGTGCTCCAACTTGGCGTCCGCAAGCCTCAAGCGCTCGTTCAAGAAGTACTCGGAGCGGTCCTTGTCCTCAGTGGCATGGCGGAGCGCGCGGCCGTGCTGGGCCTTAAGGTCCTCAACAGCGGCATCATAGTTGGACCTGGCCTTGTCGAGCGCCACACTATTGTCGTGGTTCACCTTGCGGAGAGCTTCGCGCTTGCTGTCAGACTCAGCTTCAAGCAAGAGAGCGTAGCGTTCCTTCGCAGTATCGGCATCCATGCGGAGGTTGTCTAATTCATTGCGCACACGGGCGATCTCGCTGTCGTACTCTGCGCGAGTACGGGCGAGTTCGCTCTCGTATTGAGCGCGGACGATATTGACCTGGTGGTTCGCAGCCTCGACATCGGTCTCCAAGGACATGCGAGTGCGCTGGATCTCGGAACGTGCAGACTCTCTGGCGTCGTGGTAATCACGCTCCCACTTAGCAGCAAGTGCCTGCTGGTCCCTGAGTTCGGCTTGCTGTTTACGGACCATCTCGTCAAGTGAAGACTTCGATGTCCGCATGTTGTCGAGGGTGAACTTGGCATCTGTTGCTTCAGCAGCGACAGCACGAAGTTCGTTTACCTCTTCTGTCAGAGCAGCGTGATCACGCGCGTAGGCAGCAGTCTGCGCCTCAAGCTCATCAAGACGGTTAATGTACTCCTCCTCTGCGGCTTTCCAACTGGTCTTCTCGCTCGCTAGTTGGCCTGCAGCAGTTGCCATGTCAGAATGCAGCTTCTCGAGTCGACGACGCATACTGTTGCCAGCGTCCTGAGTATCTTCGAACTGCTTCTCCAAATCTCTGATGGTGTTTTCCAGATCCTTGATGGTGTTCTCAAGGTTATCGCGCTCGCGCCCGGCAGCCTCGCGTCCAGCTTGACCTTGTCTTTGCAGGTCAGCAATGATTGCTTCCAACTGCACTCTCTCACGCTTGCCAGTCTCAAGCTCTAGCTCAGTCCGCTGCTCGAGCTCCACAATCACCTTCTCATGCTCGACGATGATTTTCTCGTTCTCAAGCTGAGCCCGCTGTTCGATCTCAGCAATGGCCTTTTCATGCTCGAGGACAGTCTTCTCGTGCTCAACTTGAGTGCGCAGTTCGATCTCAGTAACAGTCTTGGCCAGGATTTCCACATTCTGTTGTTCAAGATTGGCAACGATGACTGCGTGCTCCGCCTTCTCGCGTTTGGCGGCCTCTTGCTCAGCCTGGTTCCGAAGCTCGAGCTCCGCAATAATACTCTCGAATCCTCGCTTGTCGAGAGTACGAGCTTCATGCTTCTCTCGCAAGCGTTGCTCGAGCTTGCTAACAGTTTTCTGAAGCTCCTCGCGCTCGGTCTTGTTCTCATCAATTTCCTGGCGCCACCTGTTGCTCGACGTGCGGTACTCTTCAAGCGTAGCCTGCATCGCCTCGTGCTCGGCCTCCAAATTCTGGGCGCGTTCCTCTGCATCTTCTTGTGCTCTCTCTGCGGTCTCGGCGCGGTGCCGAAGTTCCTGGCGTTCTTGTTCGAGAGCATGCAGCCTTGCGTCGTCGTCCTGGCTTGATTCGCGAAGAAGCTTGAGCTCCTCCTCGGCGAGCTTGAGCATGCGTCTGACATCAGCCTCTCGCGCTTCGGCCTGCTGTCTGTGGTTGGCTTCCTCAAGAGCGTTTGCAAGAGTCTCATCAAGACGACCCTGCATTTCAGAGGCTTGGCGTGCCAATTCCTCGGAGTTGTCCTTTTCAGCGGGCATGATTGCCTTAGGTTGTCTGCTGACGGCTTCCTCCACTACGAGCTTGATATCTTCGAGCTCAAGGCTAGCCGAAGCAGCCCTGGCGAACGAGACCTTCATGTCAGCGAGGGCAGAGTGAAGGTCGGCAATATCATGGTATGATTGCGCAGAAACTGGACCCTGTTCACGGATGGCTTCCATGACAATAGCCTTGATCTGACCGAGCTTCTGGTCCCTTCCCCGAGAAACCGGGCGGTTACGCTGGCTATCATGGACGTCGTCCTCGTCGTCGGCGTCGCTCTCGGCGATCGAAGAGCTGCGGGGCTTCAACGAGAGATATTGATCAGTAGATCGAGAGCGCTTGCTCACAGTGTTTTGGATTGCACGAAGACTGTTCTCCAACGGCTGCAGGCGGCGGTCGACGACACGACTGATGATGCTATCGATGTGGCTATCAAAGAACATGCTGCGTGACTGCAGCTTGTCTTCATCGATGGGCGACAGAAGTCCCGACCAGTCACTGTGAGGTACTTCATCGTCCTTGTTGATTCTTTGTGGTGGCCAGCCGTTCATACCCTGATGCTCGCCACTGTCGGTGCGGTCATGAGCCGTGAGTGACGAATCGTTGTGCTGTTGGTAGAGAAGCTGATGGCGCTTAGGGCTGGGGCTTGGAGCATCGCTGCGAGGCCATCCTGGCAGATAAGTGACACCCTTGGGAGGCTGAAGATCGGGGCTACGCGGCGGTGACACAGTCTTTATGGGACTGGACATTGGAGCAGCTTCGGCATCGTTCATTGCCTGCATGATGGCGTCGATCTCATCGAATGTTGGCTCACCACGGGGTTCGTCGCTAGTATCTAGGCTGTCGGGCAGGTTGTAAGGTCGGAGAGGCTCAGACAGAGATGCAACGGAGTCGTGCTCCTCAGAGTGCTCATTCAACGCGTCAAGGGCCAAGTTCGGCGCAGTATCCACGGGCTCGTCTTCCAAGATCTCACCCTCCTCCAATTCGCTGATGGAGGCTTGAGGAATATGAGTAGATCTGACCGGCGACTTAATGACCTCGAACGAAGGTTTTGTGCCGTGGAAGACGAAGGGCGGCGCCATAGCAGACAACGAGCTGCTGGACTTCTTGTGGCCGCGCTTGTATGCAGGTTGCTGCGTCGCAGGTGTGGAAGTGAGCTCTCTTGGTTGTTCAACGGCGGTGGTCTCAGCATGATCGTTGCTCTGATCGGCCATTTGGCCGATAGTCTTATTCACCTTCTCTTCAATCTCCTTGATAGTCGGGCGCACCGGTGACTTGAAGGCGGCCACTGGAGAGGGGTATTCATCAGCTGGCTGCGTAGGGATGACAGGCAAGGGTGTCGGCTCAGCGAACTGGGGAACATCATCTCCATCGCTACCGCCGTGAGCACGTTGCCTCTTTGTGCGGTCATCTCCACGACCCACGCGACCTTCACTGTCTTCGACTTCAGTGCCAGATCCAGCGTTGCGCGACTCCTGGATGGGTACCAAGATAGGTACAGCGGCGGACTTCTTGGACGGCTTGACAATCTCTGGGATGGCGACCTTGCCGAAGATTCTACCCTCATCTGAAGCTCCTGCATCGTTGTTGGTCGGTAAGTAGGCCGGTGCGTGGGGGGCGAAAGCAGGGCCATTGGAAGAGAAGCTGAAGCCTGATGACGGCACAGTGGATGGGTTGCCAGGTTCGAACGTGATAGCTGCAGGGTTAAATTGCCCTGATGACTTTTGTCTGGTGTGACCCATGCTCTGAGGAGCGTCAAACTGGGGTGCAGTGGGCTGATGGGCAGCAGGTTGAGCGGGAATACCGCCGAACGAGAATGCTACAGCACCTGGCTGGAACTCTGCACTAGGGTTGAAACGGAAAGAGGATGCTGGAGGTGCAGGTAACACAGGTGGCACAATGTTTGCACGGGTGCCAGTCTTTCTGTGACCACGCGCTGATTCCGCGACAATAAAGTCGCCACCCAACGGATCCTTTTCCTCGAGCGGTGGTTGACCTGTGGAGGGCTCGTGTTCGTTGGATTGATGGTGGAATCCGTTTGGAATAGGAGCCCGGGATCCGATCTGACCGAAAGTGAAGGGTTTGACTTCGTCGACCTGACGACGCTGTTCGGCTTCCTCTACTTCACGCTCAAGGCCTGCGCTAATGTTGTGGCGGTGGCCTCGAGGTGTAGGAATAGCGATGTCGTTTTGGATCTGCTCTCTCTTGGTAGGAGTTACGTATGCTTGAGGCTCTTCCTCTTCCTCTTCCTCGTCTTCGTCTTCTAGCAGCTCCGGAAGAGCTGGCTGTGGGCCGACGCTCATACGACCAGTTTGGGGCGAGAAATTTCTCGACATGGACGGCACCTGCACAGATTGTGAGTAGCCGTGTTGTCTACGCCTCTGATCATCGATCATGCCTCTGCTGTAGTCTTGCGCGGACATTGGCATGATCTGTTGGCTGAGCGGCGAACCAGAGCCACGTAGGCCACCAAGTTCGTTGCGCAGAGCAGTGACCTGTGCGGGAGATCCAATGCGAGGTAGGTGTTGCTGCGTAATTGGCGAGAAGTTGCCGAGGCCAGGAATAGGAGCTTGACGCTGCTGTTCTTGCGGCTGCTGGCCAGGAGACACGAAACCAGGGAATGCTCCGTGAAAAGTCGAGTGTCGGTGCATGTGACCGAATGGTCCATTCAGTGGCGAGATTGGAGAGGCCATTGACATTGTGTGCGAGTGACCACGAACCATGCCAGGCCGGCCGAAGCTAGCAGCGGAGCCAGTGGATATAGGTGGCGAGAATGGAAGAGGCGGGTACTGTACTGATGGTTGACGTGACATGTCTTGTGCTGAAGAGATGCTCGGCTCATCGTCTCCAAGGCTTACACCCAACGCCGCGAGTCTCGCTTCCGTCAACGCGTCCATGTAGTCTGCCCAAAGCCTGAGATTGGGCAATTGGACCTTGTGTTCCTGCTTGCTCGCAGCCTGTGACTTTATATCCGCTTCGTCGGGCCAGATTGGTTTCGCGTGCATGCAAGCCTCGCTCTCCGGAGCGGCACTGCCTAGATCGAATCCTCTTGTGTCGTATCCTTGGTCTTCAAAGCTCTTCAGACGGGCCTGGAATTCTTGGCTGCTCATAGGCTTCATCAAATTGAACGCATCATAGTCGAGCTTGGGAATCGAGATGATACAGTTCTTGCCGCGCCAGCTCACACGTTTTCTGAGCTTGGGTGGTGCTAGACGTGCAGGTTCAGGCATTGGCTTGACCAGATCAGCAGGATTGTGCCGTTGTGTCTCGTCCTTAGTGATAGTCGCCACTTTTTCGAGCTTCTCTTCGTCGCTTGACCTCTCTTCCTTGCTGGGCTCTTCCTCTGATACCTCAATCACAGGCTGACCCAGCCGGGTCTCGGCTTCGGGCTCCGCATCGTGCTCTTTGTTTTCCATACCGCTGAATTCCAGAGCTCTTGGGGTTTCCATTGCCAGCTCGCCATCCTCACTTGGCGGCTGGGGCAGCGGCTTGTTGCCAAAATAACCAGTAGGTTTTGATCCCTGCGACAAAAATGCCTTCGCAGGTGAATCGTCCTCAGATGGGGTTGCGGCCCATCTGGATCCTTGTAACCCAGCCATGACGGCACTTTTGCCCTCTTGTATGATATCCCAGAAAGACTGTTGGTCCAACGTTCTATTATCTTCTCTTGTCTTGTGGCCACGTGAAGCCTTGCCTCCAGAACTGGCTACAGTGGACACACTGACGTCTCTGCTGCGCGCAGTGAACACTGAGTCGTCGCTAAACCACTGGCTTCTCGCGAGAGGTCTGTAAGGAACTTGAGCCCAGCGTTTAGTCCTTGAACGAGGAGTGTGATCGTAGTCCTCTTCTTGCGCGTCTGAGACAGGAACGTCTAAGAATGAGGGATAGGCTCCTGGTGTTGGCTGATCGTTGAACCTGCTCGGTATTAGATGCTCGAGGCTGAAGCTAGGGCCTGGCGAGGGATTGGTGAAGCGGTCGCTCTGTGCCTGCTCGGAAACGGCTGTGCGTGCGGATTGTGACAGAAGCGAGGGTGAAAGCTGGTATGGTGATCCCCAGGCTGCTGTGTAATATTCTGACGCGTAGTCCGGAAGCTCTGAACCAGGGCCTGTTTGACGGTTTCGCAGGTTCGGTGTCCTTGGGATGGGAAGGTGTGTGTTCTCGGAGATGGCGATCACAGAGCCCTGGGTCGAGTTGGAAGGAGAGTGGTGGACAGAGGGAGGTTCTGACGCTACGACTGGATCATTGCTCTCGGTAGGGGAGGATGGCGGCAGTACGCAGAAGTCGGTGACTGATGTCCCTTCAAGGTGCGAATGTCAGCCAATGTCCATAGTAGGTAGATGATAGGTAGCTTGATGGCCTACCTTCCAGATTGACTCTGTTGTCGAGCGACTTGGGATCGCTCGTGGGTTCCCTTGCTCGTGTCTTTGTCCACTAGCTTCTTGCGATGTGTAGCTACACTCCTGAATGTTCTCTCTGCCGCGGCTTGTATTGTGCTCCGGTAGTTACCCTCCACAAATGAAAGGACGCGACTGTAAAGGAGAAGTAGGCGCGACTGTTCAACGATACAGGGCAAAGGGCATAATCAATACTGCACGGAATCCGGTCAACGCAATTCGAATAGGCAAGAACAACAACTAGACAAGCTTCGCACCCTTTCCTTAGGTCGGTGAGAGCTCCCAGAAGGGTACAGACCGCGAAAATGTTAGGGGGCTCGGAGACAAATGACGGAGTGATGCACAGACCATGAGACGATGAGCTCTCATTTGCCAGCAGAGACCTTGACGAGGACGTGGCATGCCGCACAGCAGGTCTGGGCTGGGTACGAACGTGGCAGTCTTCCCTCTGATACGATGGGAGCAGTCTGTTGACGCTGCTTTGCCAGACTTGATGCTTGTTGTAAAGTCTTGATTATCCCGATTGAAGATCTCATCACGTGCGACCGCGTGTTTCTCAAGTTTGGTACGGGTCGCGCAAGGATGATGGCGCTCCAAACAGTTAGCTCTAGCATAAACAGACGGACTCTCCCGCGAATTTCACTTTCGACGAGGGGCTCGGACCCTTCCCTTGTCCCCAATTCCTTCCGAGGCTGCATGGAACTTGTGCAGTCGACGTGGTTGGGCAGACATGAATGTCAGCGGCAATGCCGACATGTGCCGTCAATATTCACTGAGCCAGTCGAAGATGCATGGCGTATCTGAGGGGTTGGAGTCGGCTAAAGGTAAGCAGCAATAACGCCATCGTCGTGGTGGAAAGTGGCAGCCTACGTGCAGCGTATACTTGGGGCGCGAAGTAAGCCGCAGCTGCATAAATCTCAACCATCTCTTTGAACCATCGATACAGATATATCTGCGGGAAAGCACGGCAGAAGTATACCGGTCTTTGAACGCACCTCCGTCAACCATGGCAGAAAGCCGCCAGAGACGAATTGATGCAGCACTAATTGGGACATGCGATTCTACACTACCTTCAGCCTTCCTTCAACTGCCGATCGAATTATGTGACGAGATCTATAGCCATGTAGCTTCCACTGACCCTGCCTCCGCAACTATCACACTTAGTTCGCAGCCGGGTGTCACTGCTTCTCATGCCTACCATGGTCTTTTACATGCATGTAAGCAGACTCGGAAGGAGTACACCCGGGCTCTGCTACGATATTCTGGAATCACAGCAATCATTGAGAACTTCGACTTTCAGCCTCTTGTCGCTTTTATCAGTCAACTCCCGCGCACGTTCCTCGACTCTTTACCCAAGCAGCTCGCACCTCTCGAGCTCACGACTTCAGGGATCGACTACGTGAACCTAGGGGCCAAGGTTCATATACTAGTCAAAATCACAGACAACATCCCGGCTGCATTGGAAGGCATACGACGTTGGCAAGTCAAACAGCAGAGCTTGGAGGTAATTGGCTCAAGGTTCAAAGTCACTTATCGGTTTTTCGGCCGGTCAGACCTGCAATTGCGTCTTGGAGTGCAGCTCTGCGTGCTGATGGAAAGGCTGGAAGGATCGAACGATGCTATCACCCAAGCCGAACTCAAGGGAATGACAAGGGCTCTCCTCAAGGGCGTGGCCTTCCACTCGGACGTAGAAGAAGCTGCGGGCGCCCTGTATTTATTGGAGGCTACCGGTTTGAGCCCCAGTACAATAAATGAATTTGTTACGGCGTACCGCAGCATTCATCCGAACCACGCATCGTGAGTCGACGACAAGGTCCTCTCACGGAACGCAAAGCATCTCTGATTCGAAAATACATGCCAAATTCAGTTTCACCTCCTCTGATAGGACGAGCCCAAGAATATCGCGCGTTTCCAATACACAGAACAGGCAGCAGCCGCTCCGGTATTCCCATCACTGGCTATTAGCATCAGCCCTATAACGAGGTGCATGACTTCACGTACAGCAATCCCAACGGCTAGTGCGGTATTGACACTAGCTCCTTTTACTCAGCGAAGACTACCATGGAGATACCATGACGTATTTCGTACGCGAAGCTATGATGAGCCGGTATCTATGGCTTCGCTCATCAATCTTATACTGAAGTGATTTACTTCATTCATTAATCCACGTCCTGGACTCACAGACGTCAAGTGTTGGATATGCATGAATAGCAGCATTGCGGCGTCGATTCTTTGCTGCCAACGAGGTCTGACAGAGCTATCTGTGCTGCATGGTGTTACTAGAGCATTTTGTACGGGCATTGATGCTAACGAGATCGAGATCTGGCTAGTACATTCGCCAGTCGGCATACGACTGTGTGGTGTGCTGTATTCGACGCCGCACGCCAAAATGGTTGCACGTGGCATTTTAGACTTCACCGACAGCGATAGGGTCTGATGTGACCGTATTGGGAGCGAGGCTATGGTTGCTGACTTCGCAAGTATCGATTGTATCGCAGCAGATTTGCTTCTATCTAACGCATGTGCGGCGCAGTCCTTGGACGTCTAAGAAATTGAACGGCATTTCCATTTGTTGCGAGGCGCAGTTCACTGTCAAGCATTGGCGGTAATACGATTGGCTTAGAGAAATCTCAGAAAAGGCTCTCATATTGTATAGGTAAACTATCGATCTAGTATAATTTACATGATATGTTGGCTTAGCTGTGGCAATGCAATGCAATTCTGGGTTGCTTTAGCACAGACCGCAGACGTGTCCCGGAATAGCACGCAGCCGTCCAGAGGCATCGGAGTAGGCCCATCACGTCTCACAATGAAGTTCCAATTCCGATCATGCATAGGAACGCCGGTCTTTCGTGGGTCTTCGTTGGATTAGGGGTGGAAGCTCGCTTGTGTGACAGCGCTTGTTTGGAAGCTAAGCAAGGCGTCCACTCTCCAGATTACCACCAACATTGCGCCGTAGCCTCTCTCGCCACTCTACATATGTATCGTGCTCGGTGATCAGCTGTGACTGTCACAATTACAAGACTACCAACTTGATATCTCCGTTCCGCACTAACAGACCACAGCCAAAAGTACCTTCAACATCCATATGTCGTCCAATTACTGCAATACAGCTACACTCGAAATTTCCACCCGCTGACTACCATACAGTATACTACTCATCGCCGTCGTCGTATCTCAGATTCCGCAGATCGACCTATTGCGCAAGGCGCTCTCGACGCGTGGCATATCGTCAAACTACATCCTCTTCAATGCGATCTTCAATACCTCCCAGTTTTCACACGCTCTTTTCCTGCACGCATATGGATGGCCAGAGGAAGGGCGAAAGTCGGTGCTCCAAGTGATCGCCGAAGGCCACTTGAAAGGCATGGCAGCCTATGGTGGTATACTCGGGTTATTGCAGATCTTTGTACAGTTGAGCTGCTTTATACTACTGTGGGTCATACTCACCCTACCTCGAAACTGAGGCAAGACTTACAGTTTAGGAAGTGTCACTGCCTACTCCCGATCCTCTCGTTAGTGCAACCTGCAAGGCCGGATCAAACAGCTTAGAGTCTGTCTTTTCGTGTCGCTTCGACTGCTTCTTGGTCGCCGTGATTAGTCTGGGCCTCCAGAATTGCGCCCTTGGATCCCTGTGGGGCTCTTCTGAGTATCGCCGTGTTGCAGCAGCAGCAAGTCGCGCAGCTTTCGAGGCTCTGTCCACGTAGGACCTGTTGAAGTCTGGACCCAGGCTGTCGCTTGACATGATCGTCTTATCGTGGTTGTAGCGCACGAAAGGCGTGCAAGTGGATGTGACACGACGCCATCTTGTACTCTCGGTGTATAGACATGATTTGCTGAAAAGCAATAGAGTGCATAAATGGAACAAAGGTTGTAAATGCTTACCGTCGTCCTCGACATTTTACAATCTCGTTGCTCAATGAGAAGTGCTGAATTTGTCAGGTTTGCTCCGCATCGTAGGCGATAGGTACCATTTTTGAGGGTATCGCGATAACTTGTCGTATACATTGAAGTAGCCAGAAGCATGTCTATATTGGTTATACATGCGTGTACCTCGTTGTGCGTGGTACCTTAGACCAACCGGGACGAGTGCGCACAAAGTGACATGACACAGAGCCAGCGTCGGCTTCCAACAGCAGAGGAATCAGAGAAAGGATTTGCACCATGGCTCACGGTCACGTAGGCCTGCGTCCAGTCCAAGTAAGGTCCTCAGCTATGTCGTGCAACGTCGTGCGTGCGCGACAATGTCGCATTAAGCTCCTTCCAGAAGCACGATGTACCGTGGCGTGTTCCTGCATGGGATGCGTGTAAGATGCGGCTACTGGCGAGCACACATGTGGCGTCGAGTACAAAGATATCACGAGCTGTCGTGTGTGACTACGGAGTGCCTCCCAGCAGTGCTCGTGCCTTTCACATGCGCCGGGCTGGCCACGGCGAGAAGTCGGTAGTTTGATGGTCCAGCAGGACAGGACAGGGATGATAGTATAGGGGTCGCGCCTGTTAGCGAGCCGACTAGCATTTGTGGGGGGCGTTTGAGCGTTTTGCCTAAGGCCGTGAAACCGACAGACGTGCCACGGTGAGAGAGAGGGAGCAGCACCGTCGACTCCAATAATCCATACCAGGAGAAGCTCGCCCGTGTCTCACATACATACATCTTCTCTCTACCCGATCTGCCCCCGCCGAAGCCCAGCAAGCAGTCGCTTGCCTCAGGACAAAGCATCCCTCGCTCCAGCTGGCAGGAACAAACGCTCAAGGGCTCCTTCCCTCCATCCCGACTACTGTATCGTTCAACTCAACCTCACTCCGCCCGCATTGGCCCCTCCTCCGACCTGCTATCTATTTTCGCGTCGCCCTCCCGTCCTCTCCGCCTTCAACAACCACAACACCCCTCAGTGAGGCAGTTCTTCGTGTCGACGTGCTAGCACACATCTCTCCCCCCGCCTATCCTCCCTGGTACGCTGCAGCTACCTGTCAACAAAGCGTTCACCGACTAACAGAACACCAACAGGAGGCCCCACCCCTACCATCATGGCGTACAACAATCAGCCGCAGGATAACCGCAACCCGAACCGTTTGCAACTCAACTTCGGCTTCCAGAACAATCCGCAGACCTTCTCCTCCGAGCAAGCTCGCGCTTTCCCTACCACGCCCTCCACATTCCCGCAACCAAACCAATATGCCGCTGGGCAGCAAGAAGTTTGGGGAACACAGACGCCGCAGCAGCCCGGCCTGAACCCTCAGGGATACTTCAACAACTTCAACCCCTACGGCACCCAGCTTCAGCAAGGCCAGGGCCAGGGTCAAGTGCAGACCCCTGGCGCCCCGGGTCCTGCTCCGAACACATACCGTGCGCCTGGTACAGCTGCCGGTGCTGGTTTCAACGAGGTCACCAATGGCTTCGCGCAGCAGATGAACCTCGGCGGCAACACACCTCGCTCGTCCAGCCCTTACGCCAGGAATGCATCGCCCGCCAATGGTCGCCCGAGAACTGCAGGAAACGGCAGCCAGCCTTACAGCTCATACCTCAATGCTCCTGTGCCTGGCCAGCCTCACCAGCCGAGCATCTACGACGAACAGGTGCCCCCGAAGAACCCGGAGAAGTACTCAGCTGCGATCACTGAGCGCGTGAGACACCAGAAGATGTTGACTGGAGAGTTCTTCAAGGAGAACGTCGAAAGAGCCAAGACTCGCAACGAGAGGTATGTATATTATATTGCTGGATAAGCAACAATTTTCATGCACGGGACACTGACTTTCCTCAGAGCGCAAGAGCTTGAGCGCATTCGTTTGAGCAACGAGCTGTCTGATGCCCGTAAGGAGCAGAAGAAGAACACCGCCCAGAAGCAAGAGGCCAACTTCCTGCGTTTTCTCAGAACTACCGAGCGTCCGCAGAACTACAGCACATTGAAGATCATCGGCAAGGGTGCTTTCGGTGAAGTCAAGCTTGTGCAAAGGAAGCGTGATCAAAAAGTCTACGCCCTCAAATCTTTGGTCAAGACCGAGATGGTATGTCCCAAGTTTTGTGCTACAGTTTTGCCTCAATTTTAACTAACAAATTATACAGCACAAGAAAGACCAACTTGCCCACGTCCGCGCTGAGCGCGACATTCTCGCCAACGCCGAGAGTCCATGGCTCGTCAAGCTTCACACTTCGTTCCAGGACTCCACCTTCCTTTACATGCTTATGGAGTTCCTGCCTGGTGGTGATCTGATGACGATGCTCATCAAGTATGAGATCTTCAGCGAGGACATCACACGATTCTACATGGCAGAAATCGTTCTGGCTATCGAGGCTGTGCACAAGCTGGGCTTCATTCACCGGTATGTTGTTCCTGGAACTTCCTGTTTGATCAACGCTGACCAAGCACAGTGATATCAAACCAGACAACATCCTCTTAGATAGAGGCGGACACATTAAGCTGACCGATTTCGGTCTGTCAACTGGCTTCTCCAAAGAACACACCGCGACATACTACCAGCAATTGATGTCCAACACCCGATCAAAGTCCATCAACCAGAACCGCAACTCTGTCAGCATCGATCAGATTCAACTTACGGTGTCAAATCGCAACCAGATCAACACATGGCGCAAGTCTCGCAGACAGCTTGCCTACTCCACTGTCGGAACGCCGGATTACATTGCACCCGAGATTTTCAGTGGCAAGGGTTACGACAAGGGCTGCGATTGGTGGAGTGTGGGCACTATCATGTTCGAGTGCTTGATCGGCTGGCCTCCATTCTGCGCTGAGGAGCCTCACGACACATACCGCAAGATTGTCGACTGGCCCAGATACCTCACCTTCCCTCCTGATCAGCAGCTGAGCCCCGAGTCGGAGCACTTCGTTCGAGGGTAAGTTTTAGTGATGCAGCGCTTTAAATGGTCGCTAACAATGATGTAGACTCATCTGCGATCCGCAGAACCGCCTCGGTCACATGCGTGGCGCCACGGAACTCAAGGAGCACCCATTCTTCAGCGGCGTCAACTGGGATGGTCTTCGCAAGATCCGTGCGCCGTTCGAGCCCAAGCTGTCCAGCGCCATCGACACGCAGTACTTTCCCATCGACGAGATTCCTCAAGTCGACACATCCTCTCAGATGCGCGCCGCGACCGAAGCTGCTGGCCAGGCTGACGACCCTAACCTCAGCCTGCCGTTCATTGGCTACACCTTCAAGCGCTTCGATGCCTTCCGTAACACGTAGGATCGTCCATCAGCGCTCAGGCATCTTGACAATGATTGCATCATTCCCTCTTCTTCAACAGGCGTTTGGCAGCATTGCGTCTGACGGACTTCAGCATTGCAACAGATTGTTCTCATTATCTGAGGTAAGACTCTTATTTGGTTTGTGACATTGCTCGGGTGCGAGATGGCGAATAGGTGCGTTTCATGGGCAGAATAGGATATTTGGCCCACGGTTCTTTCAACGTTGTGGGACTACTGCTTTGAGCGCAAACAATGTAGCAACAGAGAAACCGATTCCAGGCACTGCTGGGTCAGTACTTAGTTCGGCGACTCTATGGAGAAACATGAAGACGGTCGGTGGAAACAACGAGATTTCCTCGCGTTATTGGAAGCACAAGAAATGGAAAGAAAAAAACGTGCAGCTAGTTTCTGCCACGCCATGCATAGAAAATTGACTTGATCTCCGCGACTTTTTTTCATAACTCCTCCTGCGCCTTGCTGTTTGCCCTTGAAAAAATTCCCGCCTGTCCCTGGTTGGTCATATGCTTTCGCCCGGATGGGAAGTGTTGGGCGCTGCGGTTTTGTCGCAGTGCAGACCTTCTTCACCACCACCATCTTCGCTCCTAGCCAGCCGTGGCTATATGAGGCTAGCTCATCGTGCCTCGAACTGAATCATCCTGCGGGCCAAAAAGTCAGTACGCGAACAGAACTAAACCACTCCAAAAGACCCCTTCGCAAGCATTTCTGCGAACGCCCTAAACGTTTTCCTTCCGCCGCCCGCATCCCCCTCTCTCTCCTGGGAAGATCTGTTCGCTCGCCCTCTCACTCACCTGTTCGTCCTCTCCTTGTACAGCACGCGGTAGCCGCACTCCTTGCAGCGGATGGGGTCGCCGCGCTTCAGCGTGACCTTGTTGTCGCAGTCGCCGCACAAGTAGTGCACCGGGCGCTGGGTGTCTTCGAAGCCGCTGCCGCTGGCCTGGAAGCCGGTGTTGGAGGCGCCGGTGGTGCCGAAGTCGGTTTGGCTGCCGGTGGCGGGGGGTTGGTACTGTTCGCGGGACATGGTTTTGTGTGTTGTGAAGGTGTTGTTGAAGTGGTTGTTGTGGTGGTGTTGTTGGAGTGGAATGGGCTGGTTGTTTGGTTGGTTGGTAATAATGTGTCGCAAGGCGGGCGGAGGAACTTCTTCAAAGTCAAGTCAAGCCTTCAAGCCTCGCGCTCTCTCCGCAAAGCACGTGAAAGAAGCCCTGTCGCTCTTCTGGCGCGAGAAGCACGGCTTCGGCTCGGCTCGTGCGACCGGCGCCGATGTCGCGCAGTGGCAAGAGAGGACCGAATGCCTATTCTCGCTGACCAAACGCGATAAAACATTTGCCCCACCAGATAATTAGATAAGCCCGTACAAAACGTCTGCGTCACTCACCATCTCTCCCATGTGTCCCAGCAGAGGCCTCACGAAATACTATCCCACCGCGCGACACCAATCATGTCCGCCATTCTCTCCGCCGACGACCTGAACGACTTCATATCGCCCGGCGTCGCGTGCATCAAACCCGTCGAAACCCTGCCGCAACAGCAACCCGAGGAAGAGCCTACGAATGCCTACGAAGTCACGACCGAGGAGAAAGTCGCGCGCGACAATCCGCCGCCTACGCAGATTTCGCTGACGGATTGTCTGGCTTGTTCGGGGTGTGTGACGAGTGCGGAGGCGGTGCTCGTGAGTTTGCAGAGTCATAGCGAGGTGCTGGATACTTTGGACAAATACTGCGAATTGAAGGCGCCGTGGTTGGGGAATGGGCAAGAGAACGCACATGTCAATGGCGACGGGCAAGAGGTGGAGGACAGGATCTTCGTGGCTACTGTATCGCCGCAGAGCAGGGCGAGTCTTGCTGCCACGTACAATGTTTCTGAGCGCGAGGCTGGGTTTATGATTTCGCAACTGCTGAGCGGACCTTATGGGCTCAGGTCTGGTGGGAAGCATGGCTCTGGATTCACGTGGATACTGGACACAAATGCTTTGCGCGAGGCTTGTCTTGTTGCGTCTGCCGACGAGGTCCAACAAGTGCTGGACAACCCTGCTGAGGGCCAGAAGAAGCCGGTGCTCAACTCCACCTGTCCTGGTTGGGTCTGTTATGCCGAGAAGACACACCCGCACATCCTGCCGCATCTCAGTCAGCTCAAGTCTCCGCAAGCGCTGTCGGGCACTCTGCTCAAGTCAATCCTCACAAAGAAGTTTGGTGTGCCGCCGGAGAAGGTCTGGCATCTTGCTGTGATGCCGTGCTTTGACAAGAAGCTGGAGGCTTCGCGCAAGGAACTCACTTCCCACACGTGGCATGGTCAGGAAGGCGATGCTATCAGGGATGTGGATTGTGTGATCACGGCCAGGGAGCTCCTTATGCTCGCGGAGAGCCGTAACATTAGCTTCCCGTGCCTGCCCAAGCAACGATTGAGCAAGCAATTCGCCCCATCGTTCCCCGACGCCACCGTAAACCGCTTCCTCTTCGGTCGCCAACGCGGTCAGAAGCGTAAGCATGACGATGTGGACCCTATTGCAATTGGCACAAGCGGTGGATACCTTCACCACGTTCTCAAGACTCAGCAAGCGAAAAATCCTGGCTCTACGGTCAAGTTCCACCGAGGTCGCAACCCTGACGTTGCCGACTACACTGTCACAGATGCTGAGGGCAAAGAGCTGTTCCGTGCTGCCCGCTACTACGGCTTCCGCAACATTCAAAATCTCGTGCGACGTCTCAAACCAGCGAAGGCAAGTCGCATGCCAGGCGCTACACGAAAGCCAATGGGAGGTGCGAGGCGGCCGGGTGCAGCGAGTGCAGGCGCTCCAAGCGAGGGCGACTACTCTTATGTCGAAGTCATGGCTTGTCCTGGAGGTTGCACCAACGGAGGCGGTCAGATCAAGGTTGGAGACGTCTTGACTTTGAGACAAGTCGGTGGCACAGGAGTCGAGAATGGCAGTGCAGAACAGGAAGTGCTGCCTGCGCAGAAAGAGTGGCTTGCAAAGGTTGACGAGGCGTACTGGAGCGCTGAGTCGGAGGATATGGACTCGAGTGAAGTGGATGGTGACGGTGACGCAGAGATGAGCCCGAAGGATTCGCTGTATGGTCCAGAGGACGAGGATATCGTTGATGGTATCGACAGGAAGAGAGTGAGAGCTCTGTTCGAGCATTGGTCGGACTCTACTGGTGTCGATCTTCAGAAGCTGCTTTACACTACGTTCAGGGCTGTCGAGAGCGACGTTGGCAAGAAGACTAAGAGCAGCGATGTTGAGAGGGTTGCGGGACTTGCGGTTCAGGTTGGTGGTGGCTGGTAGACTATTCTTTGCCATATCTCTGATCTGGCGAGTCTACCTCTTCAGATGCCATCTTGCTACACATAAGCGTAACGAGAACAACGACTTGCGAGTCCTTTCGCTCTAAACGAGGCGATGATTATATACATACATATATCACCATATACGCCAACATTTCTTATAAACGATGGATCATGAACAACATTGAAGGTATCATCGTCATGTATATCTACGCCGGCCGTCTTCGACCGCCTCGACACACGATGAAACCAACAGCTCAACATGGAGCAATCTTGTCTACGAGGAAGCTGCGTTTTCGATCGAAGATATGGGAGGCATTTCTGCACAAAAGCAAGTTTGCTATACTGCGTCTCACTCGCTTCTTAGTTTTGATTGTATCCGGGTGTAGGATCCTGTACTCTATCACAATCGCTCGGCCTTGTAATTCTTATGTACGGCGACAGTGTCGTTGTGAGGTGGTCTTGATCTGGGTTGAGATGTTATTTATGTTTAGTTGCTCTTATTGTTGCTGTTGTGGTTTGAGCGACGTGATCTGAAGAATTGGTCACCTTGCACCTATGTGCCATGGTGATTCTGCTTCCATAACTTCGGATTGAAAACCTTTTGGTTTGGGATAATGAAGAGGCCGATCACACCATGATGCTGGAAGGGCACATTTGAACTGCATGTACCACACGGAACCCTTGCACCGAGTCGAGGGTCTGAGTAAGGTTTTCTTAATCCGTGAGATGCATTTTGTGTACATGTCCTGAGACCAACCCATGGGGTTACTAGGGTTCGTGGTACCAAGTCGACCGAAGTGAAAACAATCAAGGCAGTACATGTGTAACATCATATGCATATGTCCTCTATCCATCGCGGCTTGTATTTACATGTCGTTCCACCAAACAGTAATGCTAAACCGTGATCGACGTGGCATGGTCGTCGTCACTCGCCCACGCGTCCCGTCAACCTCACGCGTCGCGTAAATATGAAATCGTCATGATCAGCGCGAGCATATATTGCAGAACCAACGATTACCAT
Organism: Melanodothis sp. VS III C KN 2; assembly: GCA_019775565.1. Classification (NCBI taxonomy): domain Eukaryota; kingdom Fungi; phylum Ascomycota; class Dothideomycetes; order Cladosporiales; family Cladosporiaceae; genus Melanodothis; species Melanodothis sp. VS III C KN 2. Next base: position 66,719 of record JACWFM010000048.1, read on the forward strand.
ACATACTCCATCAAGACCATTGTCCGCAGCCCAAACACCAGAGCAACGAGGTATCATCAATCCAGATCATGCACCAAACGAGTCACGCCGTATGGGCCAGTAGGAACAGTTTGAAGCAGTGGTGCGTACGGAGCGAGGCGGGCAACGGCGTTGCTGTGGCAGAGCACCCATGTTGACACACCACCGGTCGCCTTAATAAACCACTATTCGCTAGCGAGCGAATGCGTCGATGCCCAAGGGCCCAGCGGGCTTACGAAGACTCGAGGGTCTTTGGAGATCTACTTCGCGCGAACTCATGGAGACACCACACGGAGTCTGCAGCGTGAAGGAAGGGAGGTTTTGGCGAGAAGGGTAAATTGTACCGCTAAGGCGCTACATCGGATTTTTTTGCACGCGTTGTTTCCCTGGCGATTGCCCTGTTCGGGGACACTTTTCCTCGTGAGATGGCTCCGGATGGTAGCTTCATGTAGGGACTTCACGGGAGGATTTAGAATTGTAGGGCCGTAGGGCCGAGTGTGGACGAGACCGCGGATGACTTGTGCTGAGTGCACGCTCAATAACGAAGTGCACCAACTGCGCGGTCGCTGGTATAGTGGGACACGGGACAGAAAGGCGTGCACACAGCAGGCAGAGATCTGCCCTTGTTCTCATAGAAAGAGACAGACAGACATGGACAGTGGCAATTGCGGCATTTTTCCATGCGCGGGCTCTCTCGCTTACAACTGAGCAGGTTGTGAGGAGAGGTTCTTGCTTTTCTTCACCGCATAGCAAGCATTGAGGCGGTCAGAATTTGTGGGAACGAAGTGGAGGCCCGTCTTCTAAATGACTGATATGCTGTCTCTTCCTCGCCACACGATAGACAAGGGCTCAAGAAGACGGTGTGAGTTATGTTGAACACGACCAACCGACCCTAGATCACAAGCAGGCGTTACGCGGACCACGCCGGATGCGCTGTTCCCCCAGGGTATCTTTCGCAAAGATCTTACATGATCTGGCAGCTGGCGCGCCACCGCGCGTGTATTCGTGTTTGTAAACAAGGAAGAGGCCGGTTGGGCACGAAACTCGCGTCAAAATGTCGAGATCTGTGGCGGCGGGGCAGAAGATTAGCAGTCCACACTGGTATCTGAAGGATGGTCAGTATCTTGGAACGCAACGATCGCGTCCCGTTCCCACGCCTCTGGGCCCTTTCACTCGCAATCGCAATCAGGCCACAAACCGTCAGCATCGTCACGCGAGTAGTAACTGAAATACCGATCATCCCTCTTTTGCGGAAACGTCACGAACGACTGGAACCAACCGAGTTCAATTTCTAGGGTTCCTTTCGATTTGCTGGCAGCCTGGCCGGCCGGCCGGCGCGCTGACTTGGGGGATATCATTTCTTGCAGAGTGCGTGGACAAGCGCCTGGGTTTTCTGCACACTAAGGACTGACGCCGGGTTCGCTTTGTGCCAGACGGCGGGCGTTGGAAACCAAATGAATCGATGACGGGCAGCGCTGTGGTCGCTGAGTCGTGAGAGCTTGTTAGAGCGGCGCCTCGCTTGCCTTGACGACCGCGGATGTGAGCATAGGCTCGAGAGAGAAGATCTTCTCGAGGCTCTGATACGGCGCGGTTTGCTCGCCGTGTTTTGGCCTTTTTTGTTCAAGCGGAAGGGCTGTCTTCTGTCTCTTGCTGGGCGTGAGGTGTGAGGCGCATAAACCAACCCGCCGAATACATAGACCTACAGCGGTGAATTGCATGCAGCATGGCTATCTTGCTCTCAGTCTCGTTGAGAGCCACTGCTCGAACAACGTGCTCTCACCCAATGTCGAACTGACGCCATGACTCTCTATCACCATCAACATTGGATCTCGTGACACACCCAATATTTACCCCAAGAGTCCCCATCAAGCCATCTCCCAAAACCGGCAAACTCGTATCACCCTAAAAGGCGAACTCGCTATACCATGTACCTCCCGGCACATATCATTCCCCTTCCCCCCCAAACTCACGTCCCTTCTCCGACGAAAACCTAAAAAAAACGCGCTGCATGATGCGTGCAGCCCATCGATACGTCTTCCTGTCAAGCACGTCTTTTTGCCCATCGCGCCCACCAGCCAGCCGGATAAGTACAAGGACCTACTATAGTCCATACTGCATGCATGCGCGATCTGCGGTGCAGAAGGTTTGTGGACCATGACAGGACGCAACGGCGCGCTTTTGGCTGCTGGCAGAACCCGCTATCCATCACCCACCTACTCACCCGCCGCCGCGGGCGGATGTTGCTTCCCCGGCCCTTGAGGATCTTCCTCGCTGGGCAAAGGGCGGAAAAAGGAAAAACCTATGTGTGTGGTTTCAGAGGGCTGGGGAAGGGAGAGAGTCGGTGGCTGGGTTTGTGTTTACACTTTGTGTGGGTTTGTGGAAAGTTTAGGAAGTTTGGGAGGGGCGGGGGCATAAGTTGCGGTGTATCTAACTGTATGCTTGCACGTGGTTTTTGATGCAGGTGTGGGTTGGGTACCGTGGGAGCTGTTTATGCGCGCCTACCTGACCTTGTTTTGATGTGTTATAGCTGAGGTGGGGAGCTTGATGTGGCTGTACTCATATCATGTGACTGGATAAACTTATGGATACGGGTGAGAGACAGAGAAGTGAGATATGGAGATGTGTTGAGAGCTTTAGGTCACCAGCCGTAGATTTCTGTCAGCACGCGTGCGGGCAGGGATTTTCAGGCACCAAAAACCAAGAAAAGTGACAAAGGCTGGACTAAGGCAGGCAGGGTGCACTGCCGTGCAGCTTGGGTTCAGGGGCACGATCGGGGATGCGTGTGGTGGTGGTGACGGCACGACTTGTTCCTGTTCCTGTTGGTGCTCGTTCTTGATTCGCAGTGCTGCCGTATGTATGTCTTGGCCTGCGGTCGATGAGAGAGGCGCATCGAGAGGTGGTTGTCTCTGGGTGACGCGCACATATGTCGGCGGTGCTCTACGCGTCACTGTCACAGGCGGCTAGCCTCTTATCATGTCTGGCTGAGTGGGCGGCGGGCGTGAGACGGGGCGTAGTATGGACAGGACGGTGACACGTAGCATGCGCGCAACGGTTCAGCCCAGCCAGCATCGCCGGGCAATCTCGCGACACACGAGCCACGCACGAGCACTCCGCGCAGTCGTGTGGTGTGATCTGCCTGCGCGGTCTGTGTGGCAGTGGTGGATGCGATGTGGTCTCATGTGTTATGGTGTATCGACGGCACGATCTTCTTCACGGCATCTTACCGGTGCAGTGGCTCGGGTGGACTGGTCCATGAATGCGTGTGCGCGCACGCGGGCGCGCGGACATCAACACAACCAACAACAACGGTGTCTGCGCGTGCGTGCATCAACATGCCCTGCTTCGCCTTAGCGATGTCGATGCGAGACGGCGACAGGCCATGGGTGGCACGAGGCGCGACTTGATAATTGGGTGCGCGGTGCTGGCTGCATGAAAATGAAACCGCGCATTCTACCTTTCCGCTCGCATGGGTGCTTAATTTAGGTTGTCGGAGGAATGGTGTGAATCCATGCATGCCCAAGGTCTAAGATGGATGTAGCTAGCAGCTTCCTTGTATGCCACGCTGCTGCTCTGCTAACACAGCCAAGTTTGCGTTGCTTTGTGCATAACAGCCCACACAATCATCCTCCCCGGCCGGAGTCCGACGAGAGGGAGGCATCGTGCCGTGCGGCGAGGTGCATATTGTGGATAGATACATCCTGCGAAGGCTGATAGAGAGTGAGGAGTGCCGGGACTGCTGTGCCACCGTCTAGCCACTTCATCTCATCTCATCTCGTCTCGTCTCGTCCTGCTGCCCTCTGAATGATCATTGTTACAAGGTGATAGTTGCAGTGTCGCTCTCTGCCCTGCCAACTACCTGACACGACACACACACGCACACTATAGCCTCCTCGCTACTGCACGGCTAATCCTCCTCCAGCACGAGCACGCCTCGCCTTCGCCCTCGTCGTCGCCGTGCACGTCTCGCCCTGCGGCCCAACTCCTCCGCCAGCGCCAGTGCCTGCCTCATCTCGTCTGCTCGCCAATGACATACAACTAGCGCCGTCACTTAGTCCTGGCTCTCGCCCTCCCAGGGGCACCCGTCAGTTCTCCTGGTCAACAGAGACTGCGCCGTCCTGCGCTGGCTACGCTCCCAGACCTGTGCTCGCCGCAAGAGTCTTTCTGGAAGCGATGCTAATCCCGCCCTCTTCACCCTCATTATTACCCTTCATTACCACCCCTGGCCACCGCGTCTCACTCCAATCCACCCAGCCTAATCTGAGCCTTGCTGCCGGCACTTGACCAGAAGGCGAGTGTGCACTCCTGCGTGTCTCATCCCGTGGCCTTCTGGAAACACCCCAAAACCGTTCAAGAACGCCGCCCGGACTGCACCGCGCCGCTGAGCCTTCCTCTGCTCGTTCCGCCGACCCGGACCTTCGTCTGTACTGAGCGCCCACCCCGTTCAACGACCGCCATCACCAGTGCACCACCACGCGCCGCCGTCCGTCGCCCGCCAGACCAGGCCCAGGAGTCGCCTGCCAACGTCTGTCTCATCGGCATCACTGGCCCCACCCGCGTCGAGTCAAGGCGTCGACCCGCCCGCCGCGCCAGCCCGGCCCTGTTCCTGTTGATCTCCTGCTAAACCACGCTATCTCGACCGGGACCCCTTCCGCCATCCGTCGGTGACTTGCACTCTGCCCATCTGCCTCCTCGAGCCCGCTACCTCATCGAAACCCTTCTCCAGGACCATCCACGCTCTTTTACATCCAACTTTAAGCCTGTGCAGGACCCTTACCGTCCCTGCAACCCAACCTGTCCCTCCTTTTACATCACTTATCTCATACTATCACCTATACCAACCGTCCTAATTCTAATATCCAACGCCAACCCCCCTCTCTTGTGTCTAAGACATCCAACTCCCATCGCTTGCCGGTCCCGCGATCGCCTCTCACCCAGCCTATCGTATGTTTCTCGGGAGCTTGGATGCCAGAAACTTGTAGAGACTGACCATCCATCAGGCACATCCACGTCTTCATCATACGCATGTTGAGATAGATCTGGCACTACAATCATTTCGGCTTCGACACAACGAAGTCTTAGCGCCAAAATGACCGTCACATACGACACGTCAAGTCGCGGCTGGACGAGCAGCTCGCAACAATCGCTATGCCTCGAGGACAAGTACGAGATCCTCAAGGATATTGGTGATGGCAGCTTCGGTAGTGTCACATTGGGCCGAACGAGGAGCGCTGGCGCTCAAACTGTTCGCCGTGGTACAATGGTGAGTCGGTTCATAGTGTACGGGTGAGCCATCTAACTAACACATGTCCAGGTTGCCATCAAGACGATGAAGAAGACCTTCGAGAGCTTCTCACAATGCTTGGAGCTACGTGAAGTCATCTTCCTGAAGTCTCTGCCTAACCACCCCCACCTGGTACCTGCATACGACATCTTCCTTGATCCATTGAGCAAGAAGCTCCACATCTCCATGGAGTACATGGACGGCAACCTCTACCAGTTGATGAAGTCTCGTGACCACAAGCCATTCGACAGTGCTAGTGTCAAGAGCATTCTTTGCCAGATTCTTTCTGGACTGGAACACATTCACGACCACCACTTCTTCCACCGCGATATCAAGCCTGAGAACATCCTGGTATCATCATCCGCCACTGAGACGGGCCACAGCTTCAAGCGATACTCATCACTGGTCACCCCTCCTTCAACACCTCCCAACTTCTCCATCAAGATTGCCGACTTTGGCCTTGCGAGGGAGACTCAGTCAAGGACGCCTTACACGACATACGTGTCTACCCGCTGGTACCGTGCCCCAGAAGTTCTATTGAGGGCAGGAGAATATTCCGCACCCGTAGACATCTGGGCTGTCGGTGCCATGGCCGTCGAAATTGCCACTCTTAAGCCGCTTTTCCCTGGTGGAAACGAAGTGGACCAAGTTTGGAGAGTCTGTGAGGTTATGGGCAGCCCAGGCACTTGGGTGAACAGGAATGGGCAGAAGGTTGGTGGTGGCGAATGGAAGGATGGCGTGAAGCTCGCACAGAAGCTTGGCTTCTCTTTCCCCAAGATGGCACCTCACTCGCTTGACACCGTTCTTCCTGCACCCCAATGGCCTGCAAGCCTCGCAAACTTTGTCACCTGGTGTCTCATGTGGGACCCTAAGGTCCGCCCAACCTCGAGACAAGCTCTCGAGCACGAATACTTCGCGGATGCAGTTGATCCTCTCATTCGACCTAAGAGCAGCAGCACCCAGAGGCTTCTTGGCCGCAAGCCGTCCACTCTCGGCACCAATGACTCACCCGAGTCCGGTCACCCTTTGACCACCAAGACTTCTCTCTGGTTCAGGAAGTCCCTTGGAGCCAAAGACATCGCACCTCCTGTTCCCGAACACAACCAGCCCGCACAAGTGCGACCTACTCCTGTGCATGCCAACACGAGCGACGTCGTCCCAGTAGCTTCGAAGAGCAGGCCGCTCAACACCAAGAGATCGACCTGGTCTACAAATACTACCAGTAACGGAGCTCCCATCCCGATCCTTCCTTCCATCAAGCCAATTTCTCCTCTTCCTGACCAGACCACCGCTCAAGCTAGCACCAAGTCGACAGAGAACGGAGAGGAGCGAAAGAAGGTTGGAAGGCAATTGTCGCTCAACTCCCACGGTAACCACTATGCAGATGCCCACCGCCAGGAAGCAGAGCGTATGCTGGAGGGTGCCAACAGCCTTAAATCACCCACTGGTAGCCAAAGGGAAAGCTTCTTCTCTCACTTGCGCAAGCGCGCGAGGAGAATTTCTGGGAGGAACCAGGGTACTGTATCGCCACAAGTCGAAGACGTAGAGGCCAACGCCGGTTGTGCGCCGTGGGCTGCCAACAAGCAGAGCTTGGACGCACAGTGCATGGCGCCCACACCTGTTGACCCGTCCGCCGACCCCAACTACGCCGAACTCGATCGCGCACTTCAAAATGTACGATACAGCCTTGACGCTACCGCTGGCGCACCCAACCTCCAAGCCAAGACACCGAAGAGGATGGCCAGCAACCCTGCTCTGAAGAGACACAACTCAGTGCCTTACGGCGTTGAAGACAAGAAGTCGCCCGCAGGAACTGGCCCGATTTCTAGCAGGACTCGCCGGTCTGTACGTTATGCCAACCCTTCACCTCACTATGATACGCCCGATGAGGAGGATGAGTTGCTTGATGAGGCGCTCACATCTGCTCAGAACGCCATGCAAGGCTTGGACTACGAGGCCGCAAGCAAAGCTTCGCGTGCCCTTACTAGACCTCAACCTCAGCACGCACTTTCCGACCCCGGTATTGCTGGACTCTATCCCACACCTTCTCCCTCAAAGGACAACAACAATGTCAGCTTCGGCTCACACGACTGCACACCTTCCAAGCCAATGACCATCCCAATGCAGCCTCCACAGCAGAAGGGTGTCGTCAACCCGCAATGGCCTACGCCACCCTACGAGGAGAGTGAGTGGGCAGCTTCTGCGGCAGCCAGCATCTTTGCCACACAAGCAGCCTACAGGTGATGATTATACTTACATTTCGACCGATTTCAACACTCTTTGGACCTCACTTTCTGGTCCCACTTAGCTTTTTCCACATTTCAGCATCGCCTGGCATCTTTCAACTTGCCTAAGATACCCATTTTCGTATTGGCTCGACCGGTTTCAGCTTTTCCTGGTCGGCAATCCCGATCATTTCCAGTTTTTACTCGCAAGATACCAGCGATGGCGCCTCGAGGCGTTTCATCCGCAAAACACCACTCGCTTCATTGCACAGACACGGCGTTGCTTCCACGGCCTCACATATACATCATTCAACTCGCATCATCTTAACCATTTTTTATTCGCTTCGACACAGCCTGGCGCCGTCTCTACATTGCAACATCATACGACTTTACTCACAATTTTTGCTGGTACCTACCTGACCCCTGTCATCGGGGATCGGGACAACATCTTTTTCTCTTTGCGAAGCCTCATCTGGCTGCACATTTCCCTTGTCTCATTTGTCTGTTCCAACTCTTCGATAAAACTTTTCGCATCTCCTGGGTGGTAAGGGAGCTCTGGGGGTGGCTTATCTGTACTGTACAAACAAAATCAGTGTTCTTACATGTTCCGCTCCGTATGAGCGGGAGCAAAAAGTGCGAGTTTTTATCACCATATCTTTCTCTTTCCTCACTATGTCAGCTGTTCTAGACCGCCTTTCTTTGCGTTTTTTCACCGTGTCTGTCAGCGTTGCATCGCGCGTTGCATCGCGATTCGTAATGTTTCTGTTCATAGGCGAGATTACGTTCCTTGTACTTGAACTTTTTCTTTCCTTGCGTCTCGAAATCGCTGCAAATGAGGTAGAAGGACATTAGCAAGGCGCGGAACGCCCGCTCGAGGTGGAATTCTCGTTTCCCTGGCTTTCATAGTGGATTGGCATTCTGTTGTTTGAAAGAGCTGTGGCTAGGAGAGAAGACGAGCCAAGAGCTTTGGTGTATTGACGCCTGAGAGTGTAGATGGGTATTGTACGATAGTTTGTGCAGAAGTAATGATACGCTCTGTATATGTTTCTATGAAGTGTGCTGTGCAGAATGGTATGTCGATATGAGTGTTTGATTCCTATGCTTGATAAACTACATGCACCTCGTCTTTAATTAGTCCCGAGAATGAATCCTGTTCGTGTTTCTAAGCTGACCATAGCAGTCTTCTCCGTGAAGCTTGACGTTCAGTGAGTGCGTGAGAGCTTCAACTTGAGAAGAATGAGGGACCTCGAAATTTTGGTTCACGACGTAACGATCGAGCTGAATCGTCACGATCAGACCTCACAGCCCAACCAACACCTCTCCAAATTCAAGAACCAAACTATCGCATAGAAAACTCGCAGTAAAAGCTGCCGCTGGACTTCACTACCTCGCTCCCGCCAACACAATCCTGCAGTCCGCTCCGGCGCAACCACATCCTCCCGCCAAACCATGGCGCCCTACACAAACATCCCCCTCTCGCCAGCAGAGCTCTCCTACCTCCAGACCTCCCTCTCCGCGACCCCTCCCATCCGCCCCGACGGCCGCTCGCCCACACAATTCCGCCCTCTAGTCGCCGAAGCAGACATTCTGCCCTCCGCCAACGGCAGCGCGCGCGTGTGTTTCTCCGACGGCACCGAAGCGATCGTGGGCGTGAAAGCAGAAGTCGAGAAGAGCAGACCGACGCGTCAGAGTGAGGGAGGAAGTTTCGGTGACGATGTGGAAATGGGAGAGGATATCAATGCCACTGCCGAGGGCAAGGGCAGGAATGAGTGGTTGGAGGTTGCGATTGATGTTCCTGGGTTGAGAGACGATGATGCTTTGCCGGTATTTTTGGGGGCTATGTTGAGTGAGGCGTTGTGTGCGGATGGGGGGTTGCGAGATCGGTTGTGGATTAATGCGAGGTTTCATTGGAGATTGTATGTTGATGTGAGTTTGCCTGGATTTCTATGCTGTATTTTTTTTGGGGGAAGGGGGGGGGGGGGTTCAAGACCATTTTGCTGACTATGTTGACTACAGATTCTGCTCCTGTCGCCTCCTCTTTCATACCCTCTGCCTCTACTGAGCTTGACGACACATCTCGCTTTGCTCAGCACCCGCCTACCAGCTCTGCTCTCGCAAGGCGACGAAGACCCGCTTTTCAACGACGACTGGGAAGCCTCGACATACTTGTACCCACGCCAATCGAAATCTGCGCCACCCCAACATCAAGCTAGACCGCCAATCACGCTCCTCGTAACAACAGTCGGACCCAACATCCTCTTTGATCCCTCCCGCGACGAGCTCGCCGTGGCCGAAACAGTGCTTGCCATCTCCGCTGCGCAAACATCGGCTGCAACAGCAGAGTCTAGCGGCTTGAAAGTCGTTGCTATGCGTACTATTGACCCGCCTTCGCGTTTGACCGCTGCTGGTGTGCCTCGCGATGTTAACTCTGCTACTGGAGCTGCTGCAACGGCGACTACTGGCGAAGTTCTGGCGGCCAGGGAGAAGGACGAGGGCAGGGGAGTTTGGAGGGCGCCAAGAGGTGGTGTGCGCAGAGGTGTTGTGGCGGAAGCTGTCAAGATGATTGTCGCGAAGGGTGGCGTGGGAGAAGAGGTTTTGGGTGGTCTTGAGGGAGTGGAGACTTGAGATTTCGATCTGGGTCAGACGAAATCCTCATCATAATGAGTGCGATGCTGCTGCGCCAAATCCTGGACCTTCTGGCCATCATCGAAATCGCCTGGTTTTGCCCGACGGCCGAAGAGCATTGTACAGCCTCAATAACATATTCCACTGCGATCGCTATCGTGTGTGTGGCCATGTCGCTAGCGCAACTATGCTCTCAGAGTCTGGTGATTCGAAATTGTCGCCACGCGGACCTCTCTAGCAGAAGAATGAAGCGGCCATTCAGCACCGGAGCCCAACATCATCAAATCCATCGGAAAGCATTAGCTAGGAGGAAAGTCGCTGTTGTCAGAGAGCGCCAGTGCTAGTGTAAGAAGTCTTCGTGAGAGCTAGCCTTAGCGTCAGCCCTGCACATTCAAAAACATGACTTTACTCCACTTTCAGTTTCTCAGGTTTTATTCAAGAAGGTCAAGAGCTGTCATAGTGGCAAGCTGGTTGGGTATTTCAATATATTAGCTTAGGCTGACTGCTTGCAAGCACTTAGGTTGACTATGTTTTTTACTCTCACTGGCCAACTGCAATTGGCTTTGCTATCGTCATCGAATGCAAATAGATTCGACAATTCACTTCCAATCGTGCCAAGAGATCAAGTACTCGGCAGCTCCTTTCTCTTCTCCGTCTTTGACCACTCGGAATTCTGTAGCTACCAGCATTTCGAGGGATCAAGTACGCGACAGTTCTCTTTCCTTCTCTCTCTTCAATCACTCGAACTTCTGCAGCTACCAGCGCCACCAGAACAAACATGGCTTCCACTAAGATGGAGACGACCGAGTTCATCGCCGCACAACGTCTAGCCGACAGTGCTCGCTTCGCTATCCAGAAGCTCGAAAGGATCCTCTACGAAACCATGACGCCTACCCTCGCCAAAGACCTGAAGCTGGACGAGATATCAGCCGGCCTCGACGGCTGCTTGGCTCGCATCCAGGAGCAAAAAGACAAGCATCCCAGCACATACCTACCAGGAGCTTGTGGCGAAGTCGTCTTGCCAGAGCCCACTCCCGTCGTGGTGGATTCTCGCGCATCGTTGACGGATATGCTCGTCTCCATGGCGGGTGCTCTCGACACTCCCAACGCTGCCGCAGATCTCTCCGTCGACTTGGAGGGATACCACCTCAGCCGTCACGGCACCATCTCCCTGGTCCAGATCTTCGTACATGCCACCAACGTCATCTATCTGGTCCACGTCGCGGTGCTGGGAGCCGCTGCGTTCTCGACGCCTGTGGCTGCCACCAGTGGTATATTCAAGGGCATGCCGCTAACGCTGAAGATGGTGCTGGAATCCAGCGCCGTTACGAAATTGTTCTGGAACTGCAGAGGTGATAGCGACGCTCTGTATCATCTTCATGGTGTCAAATTGGCTGGTGTTATTGACGTTCAGCTGTGGGATGTCGCGACTCGTGGGCCAAGCAAAGAGCGGAATAAGGTCAAGTCGTTATCTCACGCCTTCCAGCAGAGGATGAGGCGAGATATCTCGGAAGCGGCTATCAAATCGTGGTCGTTAATCAAAGATGCTGGGTCCATGACCCATGGCGATGCTAGCTACGAAGCGGCTGAGCATTGGTACATCGAAGCCGGTGGCAAACTACCCGATGACACTTCCAGCAAGCGTCACACTCGGACAACGAGTCGCCCAGTAGAGGCAAGGACGCCTTCGCTAAAAGCCCGCTTCGCCCTTTGATGCAGGCCTACGCCGTCAACGACGTCCGGGTTCTGCCGGTGATGCTTGAACACTTCGCAATCAAGCATCGGTACTGGAACGCTGACTGGCAAGTCCGCGTGTGTGCCGCGTCCGAGGACAGGATCGAGGAAGGTATCAGCCCCCAGTTCAACGCTTCGTTGGCAGACGTGAGGAACGCGGCTCCAGATGGATGGAAGAATGTGATGCAGGTCGACAGATTCACGAGTTCGTGAATGATGAGTTTTTTCTGCGAGATTGGTTTTATCTGGTTCACGGTAGTCTTTGCGGTCGTGGACTTCGGGCATAGTATTGCCGTTTCGATGGCGTTCGGGTTGCATGAAGGTTCCCACTTTTACTTGCGACTGGCGTTTAGCATTGGTTTATTGTTTCTTTGACTTTTAAGCATAGCACTGTCCGAGCATTATACCACAATCAGCATACTTGAATAGCGCAATCGAGAGTCTTGGTTTCAAGCACTGCTGCCGTCTGATTGGCCTGTTGACCCGAAAAACCCAGGCTGAGGATTATTTTGCTTCACAATCAAGACTATGAAACAGTAATTGATAACGAACTTTGCTTGATTGCTTGTAGTGGACCTGAAAAACCAATCTACGATGTCGGGAAATCCTGTGGCATCAATGAGTAGCCAAATCGCCAACGATGACGTCGATCAAGTTGACTCGACTCGACTTCAACTTTGAATGTTCATTCATAACCAACACTTACATGTATAGTCATATATGAACGATCCAGACAATACGCATTGATCTAAGTCCAGCTGCCGCAACCTGATTTTGGCCTAAACGACAAGGAAAGACTAGGATTACCGGCACAACCAAGAACATCAAGCATATTACCAGAATAATACAAGAAAAGAAAAGATGCATCCATCCCAACCCAGCAACAGAAAGAAAAAGCAAACAAACCCAAACCCGAGCCCAGCACCGCCACCCTACTACATAACGTCAGTCACGCCGCCCGCATACTGCCACACCTGCGGTCGCATCATCTCCTCAAAACGCAACACTCCCTCGGCCAAGAAGCAGCAAGACCCGCCCAAAACTACGCCCAAGTTCTGCTCAGAGCGCTGCAAACGCCACAAACCCTCCCTCTCGCCTGCGAGCGCAGAGGTGCACGTGGAGAAAGCGCTCGTGGCGCTGCTAGAAGGTCGCGCGCCGCCGCCACCTTACAAGTCTTCTGAGTTGCAGAGCAGTGAGACCGACAAGTCGCTACCGACGCCATTTGTTATTTCTGCAACGCGGAAGAAAGGCGAATCGCGCGTTCTGCTACCGCTGTCGATTCTCGAGGAAGCGGTGTTCGGCTCACGGAGTGATCCGGAGCGGTCATATGGACGTAGACGGAATCGTGCTTTCAGAGGAGTGCGAGAGGATGGGCAGTGGCGGAGCGTTGACATGGAGGATGATTCTGAGGGTGAGAGTGGAGCGAGGCCAGAGCCGATCAGTACGTGGGAAGAGGCGGAGGATTTTGAAGGCGACGATATAGAGATCGAGGGTGGAGTGAAATTAGAGCGCAGAAATTGGGACGACGAAGACGAGGAAGTGGGAGTAGGAGAAGTGGAAACTCCAGAGTTGGCGGCGAAGAGGCGCGCGGGGCAGAAGAAGGCTGAGGAAAGAGAGTTCATTAGGTGTGTAGTGAGGAGGGCTGTTGTCTTTGGTATCGAGGTCGAAGGTTGGGAAGAAGTAGGTGACACAGGAAGCACCAGGAAAAGCAAGAAAGGTAAAGGAAGGAACACGGAGGATGATGAAGAGGTCACAGACAGCGAAGTGAAGCCACGGAGGAAGTGCGAGGCAATCATGTCAGGCCAAATAGTAGAGCCCAGTTTTGCCAAAGGCGACTGGAGCGTCAGGTGGCGCGATGGATAAGCAATCGTTGCGGCAAACCTACAATAGGCTCCAATTGCAATTATGTGTTTGAGAAGTAGACATTAGAGATTTGACAGGGGTTCATAAACATGGCATATGACTTGCACGATTTGCACTCTCCAAATCGCACGCAGTCGCAAGTGAACAGGGAGTTCCCAAAAATCGCCGAATATGCGGCTCTGGTCCATCCCATACACATAGGTACATGTGAAGCATGCTTTTAATGGTGAGTTTCCAGCGGCGTTGGAGAAGCGCGAATCGAAACAGACGCTTTGAACGCAAGAGATTTCTTCAGCGGAGCTACATTCCATCATAAACAGTAGCCGCCTGTATTCCATCGCATCCGGCCCGGTCTTGTCTGCGGGCTCAAACGCCTGAAGTAAACCCCCGTCTCATTCGTACCACAGCAACAGTCCATTAAAAAGAAAGCGTTTATGCCTCCTCGATGTTGCCCCTCTCGGAAACGTAGATACCGTCAAGGAACTTACGGATATCCTTGTTGCGAACACGGCAGATCTGCTGGATATCGGCGGCGGACTGGGAGACGTTCTCGATGGAGTTACCGCTAAGGACGAGCTCGTCCTTGACGTTCTTGGAGGCCTCGACCTCAACACCCTCACCGAGGGTGATGCGGCGGACGAGCTTCTCGCCGAGGAAGTTGCTGCGCATAGCATGTCAGTATTCGCGACTCCAATTTTGACATGATTTCGTCCTTGGAAACTTTCGAGGGTCGCATACCGGATCTCAACAACCCAAAGGCCGGTGTCGTTGTCCTTGTCAAGGTTGACGTTGATGGGGAAATGGGCGTAGACGTAACGCATCTTGTACTTGAAGCCCTTGGTGACACCAATGATCATGTTGTTGACGAGCGAACGGACGGTACGGAGAGCGGCGACGTTCTTGCGGGCACCGTGGTGCATCTCGATCTTGATAGTGGAGGCATCGGGCTGCTGGAAGGAGACGGCCAAGTGACCAAGGTCCTTCTTGAGGGTGCCACGGGGACCCTCAACGGTGACCTGGCGGGTCTTGATAGAGACCTTGACTGCACAGACGTTCCGTTAGTTGTTGTCCTCTTGGATTTTGCGCACTCCTTCCGGCCAATAGTTCCTCGATATATTGTCGCTTTTAATATCCTCATCCGCAGGAATTTGTCGCATTCGTCTCATGGCCGGATCGGGTGGAATTCTGGGGATAACGCACCGCCCTCAGGGACCTTCAAGTCTTCCTCGGAGTGAATGTACCTCATTTTGGCGGCGTGGTGCTGTGTACGTTAGTATCGAGAGGTACTTGTCGCTGCCAGAGGATCGCAAATTCGCTGCTTGGTGCGGACGATGCCTCTCTACGAAACTCTTGGCTGTGCCACCGCGGGACGAAATTCGGCCCGCCCTACGCTAAGCAATGTATGGCAAGCGCTCCTCGGCAAACTTGACGCAAAACAGAAAAGAGCTGCCGACCCTAGGATTCAAACCTAGATCTTCACTTATCTGCTGTCGCGGCGGAGTGTAGGCGGCATGCTGCGGAATAAAGCGGCCAGGCAACAAGCATTATCGCCTTAGGCATCAGAACGATCTTAGCGGGGTGATCGAGACGAACGATTGCCATGCGACACAGCCCCACGTCGTTGCTTGCTTGGTGACTGCTACAGTGTTTCCTGGCTGGCATCTCTCTATTGCAACTTGAACCAACACCCAAACAATCACCATATCCCTCAACAACCATGAGTGCAAAGGTCCCACGTAACTTCCGTCTTCTGGAAGAGCTGGAAAAGGGCGAGAAAGGCCTTGGAGCTGGTACGAAGATGCAATCAACAACCCAGCCTTATGGGGAACCATTATACTGACACTACAATAGAGGCATGCTCCTACGGCTTGGACGAGGGTGATGATCTTCTCATGACCAACTGGAACGGCACGATTCTTGGTCCCCCTCACGTGCGCATCACCAGCCTACTTGACCACCACGCCAACTACTAACCAAACGATCACAGAGCGTCCACGAGAATCGCATTTACTCTCTCAAGATTCACTGCGGCCCTCAGTACCCCGACTCCCCTCCCGATGTTACCTTCATCAGCAAAGTCAACCTCCCCTGCGTCAACGCAAGCAATGGCAAGGTA
Organism: Melanodothis sp. VS III C KN 2; assembly: GCA_019775565.1. Taxonomy (NCBI): domain Eukaryota; kingdom Fungi; phylum Ascomycota; class Dothideomycetes; order Cladosporiales; family Cladosporiaceae; genus Melanodothis; species Melanodothis sp. VS III C KN 2. The sequence continues at coordinate 82,581 of JACWFM010000048.1, forward strand.
CGACGATATGGAGCATCGACAAACCCAGGCAACGATTGTACTAACACTCAACTCCCTCCCACAGGTCGACCTCGCCAAGCTCCCCAGCATAGCAAACTGGAAACGCGACTTCACCATGGAGACCGTGCTCATCGAGATCCGACGATACATGGCGGCGCCCGCCAACAAGAAGCTGCCGCAGCCTCCCGAGGGCACCAACTTCTGAGGGAAAGAGAGCAGGCTGAAGAGAAGTGTGTAGATCGAGAGAAGGAACTGAACCCGGAAATGGAGTTCGCAGACAAACGAGCCGCATGCGACTTGCCTGGACGCTGCTGCCGCGGTGGCGGCGACATATTACGATAACGACTTCTTTGGGCTACAGCATAGCATCGGCGCATCTCGAAGAGCAGAAATTAGGGGCATCTATTCGAATACTGTTTTCGTGTTGATGCTGTGGCTTTGTCTTGAGTGTGGGAATGACACGTTGTCTTGAATGGATGTGTGCTATCTCGATAACGGGTAGGATGTTTGCTTTGTTCATGGCTCGCTAACCGTCGTATTAGTGGCCACACATCTGGTTGTTCTGTGAATTATTCCTATGCGAACAATTTTTGTCTGTCAACCAACTAGCCCTGACCTTATCAGCCCACTATGCATTGGAGCATTGTAACGTCAATCATGAACTTACGCCTTGCGCTATTATTGTACGGTTCCGATCCTGTGGTTTGTCATGTTGACACAAAATGTCTTATTGTTGTTCAAATTCTTGATTTATGATTATCTTCGCTCTCAATGTCTAAGTCTACCGTCCCGTTGTTCACGGCGCTATATTTACAATCATCAAAAAATCAACGTTGCCAACCATCATTCCTGCCACGCACCCAACCATCTTTTCACACACAACCCCCTCTAGGAGCTGTTGTATACCCTCGCCATGCTTGCCGCACCCTTGGGCTCGATGAATAGCGCCTCGGCCTCACAGTACTTGACACCAGGCTCGCCGTCCTCAGTCAACTGCTCAATCCAACCTTTGACCCAAGCCTTACGACCCTCAACCTTTGTCGTCTCCGCCTTGAGCACAATATAGCTACCCGCGGGACAGGGCGCGCGGTAATCGATCTTCAAGCTCGCCGTAACGCCAATCTTGTTCGGCAGCGCCGGGAAACACGCGCGAGCCAAACCCTCGTCCAGAAGCGTCGCCAGCAAACCGCCGTGCACAATCGTCGGATGTCCGCACAGCTCCTGGCCCAGGTACGCAATCTGCACCAGCCGCGGCAGCTCCTCGCTCGCGTGCGCCAGGCTGAGCGGCGGAACCTCGATCTTGCCGGGGCCCAGCAGCACGCCGCCGGTCAGGTTGTGCGGGCGCATTGCGCTGGGGATCTTGAGGTGGGGCCGCGACTCGACGACGCCTTGCTCGGCGCGTAGGCGTTCGACGAGAGGGTGGTTGACGATGTGCTCGTTGATCGCAGCGGTCTCGGGCGAGGTCGGCTGGAACATTGTGAGGGTTTCGGCGTCGGTAGGCGGGTTGAGGACGCCGTTCACGGTGTCGGCGGCGGGGGCGGCGGACATGATGAGGCCGGCTGTGAAGAAGAGGACGATGAGGGTGGTGGTGATGAGAGAGTCTCTGGCGCGGCGGGGTTTGGGAGGGGTGGTGGACAGAGGGATGGTGGTGGTCGGGGTTATGAGGACTGGCGATTCGGCGATTTGTGTTGACGTTGAAGAAGCGGTGGTGGTGGTGCTCCGGCTGCGGACTGATAAGATAGAGGGGAAGTGTGCAGCAACTCGCGTCTGGGAGGGCCGGTGGTTGATATATTGGGCGGGACTACTACTCAGCACGCCAGCGTGCCGGACCCACCGTCTGGGAAGTGAGGTTGAGGGCGCGGACAGCAGCCTTGGCGCAAACATGATTGATTATTGTTACGGCCGGACACGGCGTCAGGGTGGATAGATGTTAGGACAGGAGTCGTCCGGCTCGGTGTTCAACGGCGCTGGCTATTTCCGTCTTGGGTCTGTATAACTTTTTTTTTCTCGAAAGTCTTGTACGCGGCAGGGGCGAGAGAGGGCTGAAGAAAGGGCTGCCGAGGTTCAAGATGGTAGAACCGTCGGACAAAGTGGACTCATTGGGATAGGAGCGCCGATCTGGTTGAACAACTCTAACCCTTCAATTGTTGCTCGCCCTGATTGTGAAGACACATGTGATGCAGACTGGATGAGAAAGGGATAGGCCCATTGTTATATCTCCTGCAGAGAGATATCATGGGAGTTAGTCTTGTAAGACAATAAGTTCACGTACTCAGTATTTGTCTCAGCGGCGACAATGAAAGCCTTAGACCTATGCCTCATGGCAGTAGTACTAGAACTGCCGACATACTCGTATTCATACAGCTTTGTCTGTGCCTTGATAAGGACTGCGTCCTGTCTGATCACTAGACACGATTATGATGGCATTAAAAGACCAGAGACCAAGACTTGAGACCAAGGACTATGAGAAAGTTTGTTTCCTGCGAAGGACACCTCTTCGCCACGCTGAGCCTATACAACGGATGACCATATAATTCGCTACAAGTTAGGAACAAGAAACCTCTAAATGGCAATACAGCCACTCTCCATGTATCGCTGACATTTAAGAGTCAAAGCTGTACCTCAACCACTCGCCCACAGCCCTCAGACTCTCCCACCTCACAGTCTCGTTCTCATCCTGCATCAGAGCCATTACTCTCGCCTTGAGACCAGCCTTCTCCAGAGTTGACCGCTTCTCAGGGCAGTGCTTCACCAAGAATGCCACATCGCTACATCCGATCGCGAGGACCTGCTTGTCGCTCGACCAGTCTTTGCTCAAGATCTCGGCAAGCTTGTTCAAGTATGCACCGTTTTCAGTTGTGATCACTTTCAATGCGTTCTCCCTCCAGAAGTCTGCGTTCTTGTGAGGCGGCGACCAGCGGAGGTGACCAGAGTCGAGCTCGTGTGTGTATGTTTCCAGTGTGGTGCGAGAGGATGTGTACTCCTCAAGCAAGTTGGAAAGATTCTCAAGATCCTCCTGCAGGTCCTGGTCGGCAAGCTGGCGAGTCTTGAGGTTCTGGAGGATGGCGGGCAAGCGCACGGCGATTGCACCGGGCAGCAGAGTATCTTTGTTCGCGGAGAGGATGTTGTTAAGCGTACCGAGGATCATGCGCGTAGTCTTCTCCTTGGGCGATATACGCAGAAGAGACGTGTACAGAGGAATGATATCATGGTCCTCGTCGAGACCGGGACCGACGAGCTTGCCCTCAAAACTCAATTGCCAGATGACGAGCAAAATGTGATAAAGAAGCTGGAGGCCAACGCTACCGCCAACCTTCACGTTGCTGTCAGCTACACTGCGTGCGCTGGAAGCTGTAGCACTGCCACCGTTGAGAGTGCTGTCGGAGTCTCTTCCACCAGAAGCCGTGCGCAGAACTTCCACCAGAGGAGACAAAGTTTCCTGTCGCTGCTTCCAGAAAAGCTGGCGTGATTTCTGAGTCCTGAGAAGAGCGGAGTATTCCTGGCAAGCAATGTCTTGAAGGTTGGAGTCCGTCTGCTTGCTGAGCTGCGCAATGTATGTGTACGTCTTCGGCAGGGCATCGTCGATTGAGGCGTTCGATTTGGGGTGTGCCTGTAGGGCGTGGCCAAGCAGAGTAGAGAGAAGAGCAGATGCGAGAAGGGGGATGGGGTCCTCGGGACTAGGCGACTGCTTCAGCAGTGGGAGAAGAGGCTTGAAGGGTTCAGGGTGCTTGACCAGCGACTGTGTGAGTTCGGGAATGTCTGCATAATGTTAGCTGTGTAATTGGGATGTTCAGCTGTGAGGTATCGCGCACCATCGACAAGATCGCCCGCAAGTACCAGCATGTACTGCAAGATGTCCGTTCGTTTCGCAGCGCTCTCGAATATGCTCTTCACATCGTCGCCGCCCAGCAGCAGCTGTGTGTATGTTCTGACATCGCCCTCGATCGTCTGCTTCCTCTGCTCCTTGCGCACCTTGTCGATCGCCTTGATCTTCTTGAGGTCCTCCTCGGTGATTGTTTTGGCGCGAACAGCTCCCTCCCAGCTGATAGGCCGTGCGCGGATGTTGTTCTGGAGGGAAGAGATGTATGCGGGCGGGTCGAGAGACATGGCTGATGGGTAGAGAGGTCTGACCGGCGGTGCAGACGTGTGTGTTTTGATATGGTGAGGCAGCGTTAGAGCTGCGATGCCTCGTTGGGTTCGAGATGCTTGCTTGGTCGTCGTCTAGACCCTACGGGAGCTCAGACCTGACAGCTGCGGCATGACGAGTGCGCCCGCCGTAGAATTCGCGACTTCGAGGAAATCTCTCGACAGCAGACTATCAAACGCCACTCATTGCGCCGGCTGAGGATTAGCCGTGCAACGCTGTCATCACCACACATTAAGACAGGACATCTCACCAACATGACCTCACTAAAGAGGTCTCATGCGACCACGACGCCGACGACCACACTGAGCAGCAAAACCTATCTGCGCACCCTCAAATCCGGCAAGGTTCAGAAGATTGTTCGCGAACTCTACCTCCGCCAGGATATCCCATGCTCAAGTCAGCTCTGCACAGCATGCCTCGACCAACAGGCCTCCGGCTTCCACAACAAGCCTGCGCCGTTCGTCCTCAGCGCTACTCCCAGTGCTACTAAGCAATTTCCTCAGGGCCACTACCTGATCCCGGACACCAACGCCTTTCTCAATGGAATGGATCTTTTCGAGGCCGAAGGAGCTTTCATGGATGTGATTGTCCTTCAGACTGTGCTCGAAGAAGTTAAGAACAGAAGTTTGCCTCTCTACCATCGTTTAATAGCATTGACGAAGAATGATGGCAAGCGCTTCTACGTCTTCTTCAACGAGTTCAGATTAGAGACCTACGTTCAGCGTGAAGCTGGTGAGACCATTAACGACCGCAACGATCGTGCGATCCGTCGTGCTTGTGCCTGGTACAATGAGCACCTGCAGCAAGCGGCCAGTGCACGTAAGAGCGCAAGGTCTCCCGCTGTCCTAATGATCAGTGATGATCGCGACAACATCCGCAAAGGCAAAGCGGAGAACGTCACAGCTTACCCTCTACGCGACTATGTCTCTCAACTACCAGATGCCGACAAGCTTCTGGATATGATCCCAGAACGATCATCAACCAGGGATGGCAAGGCAGAGCTTTTCTACCCAGAATACATGTCGATGAGTGCCATGCTCACAGGTGTGAAGGCTGGCACTCTCCATCAGGGTATCTTCAACGTCTCAACATACAATTATCTCGAAGGCAGCGTGCACGTCCCTGCATTCGACCGCCAACTCATCATTCAAGGAAGGGAGAACAGCAACCGTGCCGTTTCCGGTGACGTTGTTGTCGTGGAAGTGCTGCCTAAGAGCGAATGGAAGGCACCTTCTTCAAAGGTGATTGAGGAGGACGAGGTCAACAAGAACGAAAACGCCGACAACGAAGATCAGTCTGAGGGCATTGTCACCGAGCAGGAGCGACGTGCTCTGCAGGAGGAAGTGAAGAAGACACATTCTGCTGGCCTCGAGAACCAACCCAGACCCACATGCCGAGTCGTCGGAATCATCAAGCGCAACTGGCGACAGTACGTCGGCCACATCGACCGAGACTCTGTCCGCGGCGGATCAAAGAACGGTCAAGCACAACAGACCGTCTTCCTGGTCCCCATGGACAAGCGAGTCCCTAAAATTCGTGTACGCACTAGGCAGGCTGCCGAACTGCTCGGCAAACGTGTTCTTGTGGCAGTAGACTCCTGGGGTCGTGATTCACGTTATCCTGTCGGCCACTTCGTCCGTAGTCTGGGCGAACTGGAATCGAAGGGTGCTGAAACTGAGGCTTTGCTACTCGAATGGGATGTGCAATACCGACCTTTCCCGAAGACAGTGCTTGACTGCTTGCCTGCGGAGGGACATGATTGGAGAGTCCCGTCTTCAATTGAGCATCCCGGCTGGCGCGGCCGTCGCGATCTGCGTGACAAGATCGTATGCTCTATCGACCCTCCAGGTGCTAAGGATCTTGACGATGCCCTGCATGCCAAAAAGTTGCCCAACGGTAACTTTGAAGTCGGTGTGCACATTGCAGACGTTTCCAACTTTGTCAGGCCCAACAACGCCATGGACAAAGAGGCTGCTCTACGAGGCACAACTGTCTACCTCGTTGACAAGCGTATTGACATGTTGCCGCATCTGCTCGGCACTGACCTCTGTTCATTGAAGCCTTACGTCGAGCGATTTGCCTTCAGTGTCATCTGGGAGCTTGATCAGAACTCAGACATCGTGAACGTAGACTACACGAAGAGTGTGATTCGCAGTCGCGAGGCCTTCACATACGAGGCTGCTCAGCTTCGCATCGATGACAACTCACAACAAGATGAACTCACAGAGGGTATGCGTCACCTCATGATGCTTTCGAAGAAGCTCAAGGCAAAGCGCATGGCAGCTGGCGCACTCAACCTCGCCTCTCCCGAAGTGCGCGTCGAGGCTGAGAGCGAGACTGCCGACCCCGTGGACGTCAAGGTCAAGGAGTCTCTTGACACCAACTCGCTCGTCGAAGAATTCATGCTTCTCGCCAACATTTCTGTTGCCTCCAAGATCAACGAAGCATTCCCACAGACAGCCTTGCTTCGTCGCCACGCCCCTCCTCCAAAGACCAACTTCGAAGAGCTCTCCAACCAGCTCAAGGTCAAGAAGGGCATGGAGCTTCGCACTGACTCCTCCAAGGCTCTCGCTGACAGTCTCGACGAGTGTGTTGAGCCACAAAACCCCTTCTTCAACACCCTCGTCCGCATTCTGGCTACTCGCTGCATGATGAGCGCCGAGTACTTCTGCGCTGGCACCCTTTCTCCTTCCGAGTTCCGTCACTACGGTCTCGCTTCCGAGATCTATACTCACTTCACATCACCCATCCGTCGTTATGCAGATTTGGAAGTCCATCGCCAGCTCGCTGCTGCGATCGACTACGAGCCTCTTGATGCTAGTCTGCAATCTCGCAATAAGCTCGAAGGCGTTTGCAAGAACATCAACTTCCGCCACCGCAACGCACAGCAGGCTGGTCGCGCTTCGGTCGAGTTCTACGTCGGCCAGGCTCTCAAGGGCCGTGTCATTGAGGAGGATGGCTTCGTGATGAGGATTTTTAGCAACGGCTTTGTCGTTTTCGTGCCGAGGTTCGGCATTGAGGGTCTCATTAGGTTGAAAGACCTGACTGGATCTGAGAGGGACGAGGTCGACGGTGTGTTCGACCAGGCGGAGTACAGACTTGAGTTTGACGCTTCTGGCAAGGGCAAGAGGCAGGTGGAACTGTTCCAAAAGGTCAAGGTTAGGATTGAAGATGAATTGGAGGGCAGCACGGGTAAGAGGAAAATCAAGCTGAACCTCGTCTAAGGGCAGCTAAATAGACCTGCGTTGTTTTGTAAAAGTATATCGAATGTCAAAACTCTTTTGAAGCAAGACTGCCCTTTTCCATTTAGACATCTCCGCAGGCTGGCGGAACTCTCATCACGTGGAGTCGACATCGCGAAAGCCTCATCCGTGTCAGAGCAGCTCGATAGCTGAAATGACCGACAATCACAGCAGCGTTCAAGAAACCCACCCAACAATCGAAAAATAGAACGGCCCCATGCCATTATCAGCCAACCACTGCAAATCATCCATCAATTACCACCACTGCCACTCCTGCTCGAGTCGCTGGCACCTCTCATTACCATCGTTGAGCAGCGCTGCCCGCGCGATTTGCCCGCGACCAAGCAAGCCAACTCTCCTGGGGACTCCGTGGCAATGCGGTGCCGACCGATGGGAACGAGGATGTCTTTGCATAGGCGCTCGGATTTGCTTGTGGGCTCGGGTTCTGTGTGCATGACGGTCTTTTGACGCGCTTCGTGGAATGCAAGGCGTTCTCGCGCGGCGGTTTCGAGGGCAGTTAGGGTTGCTTCTTTTCAGCGTTGGAGGTAGGGAATTGTGGTTGATTATGTGGTTGATTGTGTGGTTGTGACAGTGAGAGCTGAAAGGCGTTGCGCGGACGGCTCTGTTGACGGGTTTTGTTACTTGTCGCGATGTGACAGAGAGAAGAAGCTTTTGGATCAGTTGTCAGGTTCGAAAATTTGAATACAATAAACATTGCTCTTCTGCGCACAAAGAATGTTGATTCCGTGCTGACCAGATTGTAATAAGTTTTTCCTTCTTGATAGGTTCGATTTGAGTAAGCAAGAGCCCGCGACCTGCGATAGGAGCAACACTATCTGAGGCTACTTTTGAGGCCGAAGCTGACAAAGATTGCTTGATGGAAGATTTTGCATTGATCGAGCACTGGTAACAAGATTTTACTCTTCTTCCATCCCATCCAGGTAAGCAACTAGTCTCTGTGGTCACTGTTAGAACGCTTCGGACGCCACGAAAAAAAATGGATAACTTGCCTTCTTTATCACAACTCCGACCAAGCCACCCGATCCTTCCTCTGTCACCATCAGATATCTCAAGCCAAGCTTACCGAACATCTCAACGACATATTCCATCGGTGCTTGTGCGCAGACACTCACTGGCGTGCGATCAACGAAAGCACTAATGTTGGCTTCGTCGCTCTCTTGGGCGTCTCCCAACACGCGAACTTCTAAATCCGAGCTGTGCTCAGATGTGATATTGGCGAGACCGTGGACGAGTTCTCCCTGTGCGATGTAGCCCTGCAAATATTTCACCTTTGAACCAGAGATCAAGCGCACAAGCACAAGACCAGCATCCAACAGCCCGCGAGCCTCAAGCTGTGCTCTCTTCTCTTCTAGCAAAGCGCGTTTGACACGCCCAGACTCCGGCACAACCACAGTGATCTCATTCATAGTTCTTGACGGCGGTATTAGTTCCTCCGCACGCACGCCTAGTCTCTGCACAGCGCCCATGGCGCACTCGTGGTCTAGGAACGGGTGTCCGAGCACATTTTGCGCCAGGTCGTACACGCTCTGTTTACCGATTGCGTCTGCTGTCCATTTAGCGACCAGAATGGCCACCATGTGTGGCAGTGTAGCGTCCAGCTCGCCCGTGAGCTCAAACATGATGGCGCATAGCGAGATAGTCATTCGCGAGACGCCTGCGAGGAACGCTGCGGCGCCGACGAGAGCGGCGAGACCTGGTGGAGGTGCGCCGGGTATTATGAGGGCGCTGAAGCGGCCGAACAATGCGCCTGCAGCGAGGGCTGGGATGATGACGCCTGATGGGACTTTGGTGCCGAAAGTGATGATTGTGAGAACCAGTTTGGTCAAAGTGCTGGCGGCTAGTAACAAGAGGTACGTGGTACGGTTCGAAAGCCGCGCCTCTCGTTGGCAAATGTAGGATGAGGATGCTGCGACTGTATTGCGGCAGTCCACGAGCAGGTTCGAGATCAGCACATCGTTTGGATCGCGTGTCAGAGGGTTCGGGAATTGTAGGAGAGTCGTTGCGAGGACTACCATGGCGACCTCGAGCACAGGGTTGTTCTTGATGAGCGCAAAAGACCGGAACCACTTGCTCCAGAGGAAGTTCAGTCTGCAGAAAGCGCCGCCAAACAGGCCGCCCACGATGCCGAGTAACACAAAGAGGAGGTAGTGGGAAAGATCGTATGAAGCTCCGTAATGGGTCTCGAATAGGACTAGTCTTCCTGTGCCGGTCGGATCCAGCATCTTCAAAACCACGGCCGCGAACAGAGAGCACAGAAAGGCGCGCCAGAGGACTCTCCGAGGGAAGTAGGTGCTGATTTCCTCGTAGGAGAATAGAACACCGCCAATGGGTGCGCCGAAGGCTAGAGATTTGTCAGCTCTGCAGTTCAGTATGGGAATCGTGCCCAGAAATGAACGTACCAACACTCAAACCCGCTGCACAGGCTACACTTAGCATCTCACGCATCTTGCGTCCGTTATTGCGATACTTGGGAAACCTGTTCGCTACAAGATATCCAACGCATGTGGATATATGCACGAACGGACCCTCCTTGCCCAAGCACATTCCCGTAGCCACAGCAAAGACTGCGCCAAAGCCTTTCACAAACAAAACCTTGAAGTCCAAGAAGTTTGGTATGACGAAGCCGGACAGGATGGTCTTGATCTCCGGTATGCCCGAACCAGCGGCCATGTACATCGTCTTGCCCGTAGCGACAGGCGCTGGTGGACCATTGTATTGGTCCTTGTCACCCGTGCCTGGCGATGCTGCTGGCAACGACCGCTTCGTGAGCATTGTTGCACTTGAGCTAATGATGCCAAAGGCCAAAGCGAAAGCCACGTAGATCGCAAAAGAAGGGGCATACTTGCTCGACCATTGATGAAAAGCATCACACTTGGGCTCACCGAAGATGTCCATGGGGGAATAGACGTTTGTCTTTGGTGGAGACGGTATGCCGCAGCAGGAGTCGAAGTTTAGGAGAGGATTGCGTTTGCAGAAACCGGCCTTCCAGTCACTGACAGTAGCCTCGGCGACATCAACCAGATATGCCACACAAGCAGTCAGAGTCCCAATGAACGCAGCAGCAATCCAACCAGAAGCCTCATCGAACAGGGCCAGGAAGCGATACCGCGTGCCTTTGCGATTGTGGATAGAGCGCATCCGGTTCGAGTCTTTGACCTGCGCATGTTAGTGAGTACAGTTCTTGAGAATCAACAAAGTATATGTGGCTGTGTACAAGATCGTGCAGCCAGTCGATCGTAGTATAATCGTTATATTTCAGCCGTTCGCCAACAGCCGTGTCGGCCATCTTGCTCTCCTCAGCTGTTGCTTCGGGGTTTTTGTTAGTTGAGCTGCCGTCATGCCTAAGCAGTGGACTTCGTTCAGTCTCATCAGCCATGTTCAAGAATCGCAAGGAAAGGTAGGTCGAGATAGACGTGAGACGCGATTAAGAGAAACATAAATATCCTATACATTGCCATGCTTTACCTGCCTATCGGCCATGACGTGCAACTGCGGCAGGTTTCTGCGCCTTCAGTCAGAAGCTCTCGGGACCTTATCGCTGCCATCAAGAAGTATGGCTGCAGGACGAGATAGGACATTGTTGAAAGGGAACATGCCTGCATGGATCGAGCAAGCCACATGTATATGTACGATGTGAGGTAGGCAATATTTCTGAATCTCGATCAATGGATTGATCTTGGAGGATCGAGGAGACTTAGAGGCCTGGCGTCGCTGTTAATTTCTATTCCTTACCGCCCGGTGCTGTACCACGATTGTGATAAGAGATAAGCCACATGCAAGCCTGGCGAAGTTGAGGCAATAGAAACCCACAGAACGGCCAGAACACGTCCGCAGCTCGTCTTCCAAGTAGCGTCCAATACTCATCTCTGCGGTTGTCAGTCTGGTGAACTCGAGGTCAGAGTGTTGTGCACCATGGTCGTGAGTTCTATCAGCAGTTTCATCAAGCGTCGCACCGACAGCCGCGATCTGTAGAATGCATCGTCTTAAGGAACCTTTCTTTCTGTCTCCTTTGCGGCCGACAGGAAGCACTCCACCCGAACCACCCTCCATGGGGCACGGGCAATATCTCTACGGAGGGCGGATCGGCTAGCGGCTGGGGCGGGCAAATTAGCTCCTTTAGAGATTGTTCAGGTTGGAGGGATTTGCACCTAGGCACTTGCATGTGATTAGCCACAGTAGCCGTCGTCTCACTCTTCACACAGGGTGCAGCGGCAGAAACGGGCGTGTGGCGGCATACAGAGACTGGCGGGTGGAAGGAGTCAATCGAGTGTCGGAAGCCCGAGTCACCCATCAGGTGATACACGTTGGTTGAAACACCCAGGGGCAACTCATATCCCATCAGGACGGCGGCATCGTCATGCCTAGACCGATCTGGTCTCGCTCTGGCACATGTTCACCACCGAGACGCACGTCCTCGCTCGGGGAGCAAGGCAGGAAGGAGAAGGAGAGAGGGTCCTTCTGACTTGCCCCTTGAGCCAGCGCTGCCTCCACTACGTACGATGTTCTAAGAAAGTCCCAAATAATATCATTTCCTCCACCCCGACACCCCGACAGGGCCCTGCCAGTCCTGTCCGACACTACTCTTGCTGCTGCTGCTGCTGCTGCCTGCGGACTCCTGTGCTATACCCTAAATCACGCTGTCTGGATCACGTGTTCTTTGGTAAGTGCCAATGCTGATCTAACCCAACCCAAGCGAACCCCTCCATGGCTGTCCCTCTCTCGGCTGCGCTGTAAAGCACACAGCACACGCGAGCTGCGGTTATTGTGGACCACCGCACTACTGTACACCTCGCACTCACTCCTCCTCCTCAACTCAAATCACCTTGCTTTTCTTTCCTCCTGCCACCCCCCCTCTGCTCTTTCTCACGCCCACCAACATCACATCCCGAGTCACTGCAGCGACTCTGCCCTCACCACCCTTGATCGTCCGGCAGAAGCTAGGATGCTAACTGCACTGTCCATTGAACAGTATAGTTTCTCGATCTTCACCACCCTGCTCTACCGCCCTCCTTGCGGCATCGCCCTACATGTCTATAACTATTCCTGAAGACGCTGCTATCGGACGCATTGACTCCCCAGTCGGCGCCATGTACGCGGTACCATATATCCCTCTGTACTACGACAACGAGGATCCCGACGCTTCAGCCCTCAAGCTCGTCCAGACCTATGCCCCAGAGCAGTGGAAAGACTCCAATGGCAAGATCAAGTTCAAGCGCTTCACCGAGGGCATCACCAACACTCTCACCAAGGCCACAATCGAGTGTCCCGGCAACACTGCTTCGGAAGTCGATAGAAATGCAATCCTCATAAGAGCATATGGAAAAGGGACAGATGTCCTGATCGACAGGCAGAGAGAACTGAACTCACACACATTGCTGGCCAGCAGGGGATTGGCACCAGCTCTGTTGGCGCGATTCGAGAACGGCTTGATGTACAAGTACGTTGAAGGAGATGTATGTTCGCCTGAAGACCTGAGGAAGGCCGAGATCTACCAGCAAGTCGCGAAGCGTCTCGGAGAGTGGCATGGCAGCCTGCCGATCACCGCTATCAGTTCGTTCCCACAAATGAACGGCAAGACTCCTGGTCAGAAGAGTGCACAGGCTACAGAACAACAACCCACACCTGAACCAAACACATGGACAGTCGTCACCCAGTGGATTGACGCCCTTCCCACGGATACACCAGAACAAACAAAAAGACGAGAGGACCTTCGCATCGAGTTCGAATCAATCGTCGCCAAGTTTGCCGACGTCCCCGGTCTATTCAACAAATCCTACGTCTTCTCGCACTGCGATTTGCTTTCAGGCAACGTGATCGTTCAGCGTCCCACAGGCGAGCCAAAGAGCTCATGCACATACCCCGTCGCTTTCATCGACTACGAATACACCACACCTTCGCCCGCGGCCTTCGACATCGCAAACCACTTTGCCGAGTGGGCGGGCTTCGAGTGCGACCACGCTAACGTTCCCACAAAATCCCAACGCCGCGACTTTCTGCGCCATTATGTTACGAGCTTCTACGACAACGTCATCCTCGAAAACGAAAATCTCGCCGTGGAAATCGACCTGCGCGCCGCCATCGACCAACTCTACGAGCAAGTCGACAATTTCCGTGGCGTCCCTGGCTTCTATTGGGGCGTGTGGTCTCTCATCCAGGCGACCATCTCCAACATCGATTTCGACTACGCTTCGTACGCCGAGATTCGTTTGGGCGAGTACTGGGCGTGGAAAGCAGAGATGGACGGCTCACGAGCTGCCAAAGGCGAAGAGATGCCTGTGCGCGAGCGACGATGGGCTGAGGAGTAAAGGCATGGAATTTTATTTGGCAAGACGTTATGGTGGCGGCGGTAATGGAAGCTGAGACGCGCTGGTCGTGGTTTCAACAACGTGGACAAAGGGTGCGTTATCGCTGTGCATGTACATATGGCATGGTTGGCGTACGGCATAAAGGCTCAACGTCTGCCCGGTGACATTGGTCTGGACACTGGAAAGGCTGTCGGCTAAAGGAGACTTGTACGTCTTCGGGGTTCGCGCTTCTTGGAAAATTGGCATTTGAGCTCTCGTAGAGGGCTGAGACTCAGAGCGTATGGTAGCGGCCAGGTTTGCAGAGGCAGACTCACGAGCAAGCACAGGGCATGTCGCAAGACGCAAATAAATGCATTTTTGGTGCTCTCAATTTGAGGGGACCTAGGATGTGTGAATACGTTTAAAATGAAATATTATTCATAGTTTAGTTTGACAGACACCTTCCTGTCTCTGCCGCTGTCGTTTACGGCCAGCGCACCTGGTGACATTGTGGAAATTATTACTGCTCGTTGCTTCGAATTGCACTTCAGTACTACAATCACTTTCTTCTATTCCCAGCATTCAGTGGAGCGCACTAGTGGCATGCGCTTCTGGCTCTCTACGCAATACTGAGCCAATGCCAACGCCTAAGAACGCAATTCCGAGTAGAATATTCAACCCGCTAGTGCAACAAGACAGAAACTACTGCCGAAATCCACACAACGCATGGCGAGCAGGGTGTCGCAATCGAACCAGTGCCGCGGATGCAATCAAACCCACAGGTACCCACGACACTTCGAAGCGCCACAGTTGCAAGGTCGCTTATCCTCGTTCTCCAGATCATTCATCGCTTCCTCTCGCTTCCTCAGCACATCTTCTTCCTCTTCTTCATCCTTGTCAAGGTAGTCAAATGTGAGCTCGGTACCAGCTTTGATGTCCTTGTACGCGAAGAAAGCCAGATTGTACACCCTCAGATCGTACTTGTTGTACGACACAGTGTACTGCCGACAATTTGGCTCGCAGCTGTGGTTGATGAACCGCGTGGCATTGCCCATGTACTGGCCGTCTACGACATAACAGGTCTCCGCTGTCAGCTTCGGATCGTCCCCGACGAACTTGTCGAGGCTGTACAGGTAGCTTCCCTTCTCAACGTCTGCTTGTTCTTCGCGTCTAGAGGTCTCCTCGTTTGTCAAAACCTCTCCGAGATAGACGTCGATGAATTCACCTTGGATCAGGTGCTCGTTGCAGTAGACTCCCCATCCACGGTTTGCAGTCTTGAAGATAGTGAGGTGGACTTGCCGGCCTTTGTTGACAAGGCGAGTCTTGCAGCCAGGACCACAGTTACATTTATCGTTGCACTCGTATATAGCGTGCCGCTGCTCACGGTAGAACTCAGTGAGCGTCTGTACAGATTTTGGCTTGGGCTTGGAGTAGGGGAAGCGTTTCGGCAATCCTTCGGTGTCAGGGAAGCCGCCATCGCTCTTCTCTTCCAAATATTGGGCATGCCGCGCTGGGTCTTTCTTAGCAAGTCTTTCCTCGTCAACAGCTGCAAATTCCAAACATTCACAGAGTTGTGTATATTCACAGCCACAATTGCCGCCCATGTTCGGCTTGCAAGGCTGCTGACACCCTGGGTATGTCTCGGGATCTGCAGCGTGCACTCCTTCGCGCAGTACGGATTTATCGATGAATGTAAAGTCCAGTGAGGGCGTCGTGTTGTCAATCTGATTTTCGAGGTAAACGCCAGGCACGCTGCGGAGCTTCTCCATGAAAGCATTTCGAATCAGACGCTCTGCGGCAGCGATGGGTCCAGGTGTAACTGCTGCATGCTCCTTCATTTCATCACTGGGGAGGTTTGCGGCATTGACAGTCATCATTTTTGCAAACCTGGGCTACAGAGAGGTCAGTCACGTGCACGTGCGCCGCATATCTGTCTCCTGTCACTCACTTTCTTGGGGTAAATTCGCCCTTCCTTTCGCTGAAGAATGCCATTATAGACATTGATGAAGCGCCAGTCAGGCTGCTCGTCGTTCTCAGATGCCAGCTCCAGGCTTGATACTGATGGTGAGCGACTGAGACTCAGGTGTGATGGTAGTGGTGTGAGGAGGCCACTGCTCGTGGCGTCGTCACGTGACGCGCCTCCGGGCGCCTTTCGCTTCAAAGGGTTGGCATCTCGCGTTCCTTCGGAAGATTTGCGTGTTGCGAGTGAGCCCGGTGCAGGCAGATCGTCGAGATATGCTTGTACATAGTGAAGTGCGTCAGATAGCTCGTCCAGGTCGTGCCACGAGCAAACAGCTCGAGGCGGGACTAAGGGCTCCTTCCCTGTGCGCCAGCGCACTAAAAACTGAGGAACCTATCCTATAACATTAGAAAAGCGCATGTTAATGTGTGGACATAACTTACATCGTCGAATTCGCGATGGCATAGGACCTTAGAGATCTCTCGTGGTGGTACCTTATTGGTGGTCCGTGCGTTACGTGATATGTTGTCTGTAGAAGAGTCCTTAGACTGCGCGAATCGGGTCGGAGACATGCTCTCGCATGCGCGGATCTCGCGCAGAGCGAGCAAATCAAGCAATCGGACGTCTTTCGAGACTTTTGAGGTACACTTGAGGTGGTATAAGGAGGTATAAAGATTAGTAGTAACATAGTGTTTAGAGAGCAACTGAGCGAGAAAGCGCTTACTAGCTAGCTTAGCGCCTCCGAATGAGGTTCAGCGTGACTTAAATTACTTAGTCTCCTATATTCTCTTATCTTCTCCATTAATAATCTATTTTTATTTACCTGTATTGTTATTGCCTCAGGCTATAATACAATTGCTAGATTTTCCTTACTTAGACATGTAGTCCCTATAATGACAATCGTCTCATTGTTTACGTCTGTGCACGTGGCGCTCCTAACTCCAAGCGTCTGATGTCGGCTTTTGGATTAAGCTTATCGCCGGCTAAATTTTTGGACAGGCGATGCTAGAACGTCGACCATCCCATAGCGAAAGATTCCATTTGTCCAGTCGCAAACTACATAACACAGCACAAATGGCCACAACAACAGTACAACAGGGCTCAAGCCCTTTCATCAAGCAGCTTGCATCTAGCAGTAAGCGTTTGACGGTACCGCAAAGACTGGCAACATCTATCTAACGAACTCGCAATACAGATCGCACAACCCGTGACCGCGCCGTCTCTGCCCTCCGCACATTCCTCAAGCGCAATGCGCCTCTCTCAGCGACTGAATGTCTGAAGCTCTGGAAAGGCTTATACTACACAATGTGGATGTCGGACAAGCCGCGCAACCAGCAACAACTTGCGCGCGACCTCGCAGATTTGGTGCACGTGCTACCGACCCGTGAAAACTTCTTGGTCTTTGTCGACGGCTTCTGGCAGACTATGTCTCGAGAGTGGGCCAGTATCGATGCTCTGCGCATGGACAAGTTTTTGTACCTGGTGCGCTGTTACGTGCAGGAGGGCTTCCAGTACGTGCGTCGCGCTGGCTGGGATGTGACGCTTGTGGAAGAATATATGACCGTTTTGGAGACGACACCTTTTGAGCTACGGAGCGTGAGGATTCCTAACGGACTCAGATACCATGTTGTGGATTTGTACGTGGATGAGCTGGACAAGGCCGATGAAGACAGTACTTCACCCGTGGAGAGACTTATTGCGCCGATGAAGAAGATGGCCAAGGACAGCCCCAACAAGACAGCGAGGAAGCGGGCTACAGAGGCTTTGGACGATGCGCGCTTGGGAAGGTGGAAGACCAGGAAGGAGATAGGCGAGGAGAGTGACGAGGAGGATGAGGATGAGGAAGAGGGCGAGGATGGAGAATTCGGCGGATTCGACGACTGAGTTCTGTGCGATTACCATTATGTGCACTGAGGCAAGAACTCGTTCTGCACAATTGATATACTGGGACGTCCATCTATCATGGATAAGATCATGCGTACCGCAAAAACCGCATGCGAAGAAGACGCAGCGCCAATGGGACATCAGGTGGGCGCAAGCCTTCAATCAAGGATGCCCAAGGACCATACTTGATCTAGACTCGGCTATCGCATCACGCATGATTGCCATCGAACAGGAATTCAAGCAGCACAGCCGTAGGGTCAATACAAATGCCCTCCACAGGATGCCACTTTAATGCATACGCTTCCGACCCTTTATCCACATCCGCGCGCAAGCTCTGCTGGTCTTATGCACAGTCTCACTCAGGTCCTCCAAATGCGCAGCTTCAGGGTATCATACGCAAATACACAGTCTCCTCTAATCGTCTTCCGTTCTTGAATCATATCGTCATGTCATTCCGCAATACAGCCTGCAATTAATTCCACTGTCTTGCTTGCGCCCCCGAATCGGCGTCCCGCGCAGCCACATTATCGCGCGCGTTCTGCTTCAGCGTGTCGGACTGTGTTTGCGAGCGTTGCGCATCAAGCTGCTTGCCAAGCTTGCCTTTGCCTTGCGACGCCTTGGCTCTTTCCTGGTGGTGAAAGAGCATGGTCAGCTCTCAGTTCTAATATTCGAGGTGTACTCCACAGAGCCCGCAGTCTTTAGGTAACCAGCCATGCGGAGCGGGTGAGCTCAAAGCCTTCACATCCAAGCAGTCGCGACCATCTTCCTAGGCGCATGCTTTTGCGGCTTGTCCTGACCGAGCTCTGTAGTGTACCGGTATGTACGCACCTCGGCGGCTTTTGCGGCGGCGTCTCTAGGTGATGACCCGCTGGGGGCTTGTGAGCTGGATCCCAGTATTCGACCGGCTGTTGGTGCTGGTGCCTTATTCGCTGTGCCTATCTTTTGTGCTGGAGCTGCCGCGGGTGTTGAGCCGACTGCGCGGCCTTCGCCGCTGAAGTTCTTGTCGGATGGTTTGCCGAAACAGTTGCCCATGGTAACGAAGCCTGTACGGCGAGATCGTAATGGAGTGTGTAAGGTAGTTGCGCAGTGTCGTTCGATTGCGCGGTTAAGCTACAGTGAATGCGACAGCCCGCCTCCACGTGCCCGGCCGTGTCGAGCTTGGGTGGAGAGGGTCTACTTTGGCAATGCCTCGGTGGTGGTTCGCTTGCTCTAGTCTTCAGCAAGGGTCAGGAACAAGTGAGATACGGAAGACATCGCTTCACCAGGATACATCTACACCTAATACCAGCATCAATGTCATACATAGTATAGCGATTGTGGTTAATGACTGTCTATTGGAATACATATTTCGAGATTTCTGCCAGCTGACTCCGGAGCTAGACGTCAATTTGAATGGCGAATTCTGTCCTATTTTGAGACGACATAACCGTATTCACATGATTGGCTTGTCATTCTCTTCCGTCACTTCAGAACACCTTGATGGTTCTGTTCCCCTCCGTCTCGAACGCCTTCTCGGCAGTAATTGTCAAAGCATTATTGACCCAAGCAAAATCCTCGGTTGCATAAACAAATCTCCTAGGCCTCAGCAATTGACAACTCCTTCAAGGATATTCCAGAAAAGTGGTGGCTCTTCACCAGACCAGAGAACGTACCTTCTGAACAGCCAGAGCTTAAAGAAACACTTTTTTCCTGATATCCTCTCGGCAATTTGTATACCACCGCCTTGTGTTACAGGTGGCCGGTGAGCCGACGACCCTGATAGCCGTAAGGACCATGCAGTCCAACGGCCTACCTGGCTACAGGCAACCTGTAATGCCACCATCCACACCAGGTCAGGCGGATAACTACCTAGCACTGGACCCTTCGATCTCTATATCTACCTCGCAGACCTCACAGAGCTCACAGAGCTCCGAGGAAGCTGCCCGTACTGCTGCTTGTGCTATCGATCATACACACTCACACTTCAACTACGAGGATCTCTTTTGCTGCGACTTGCCCTGTCCAGACATGTCCTATTGCGACCCTCATTGCGACCAAGACATGTTCTCGAACATGCACAAGCAACCGATTGCTTGCTGTTCGCCAGACGTCTTCGACACGTCGTACGCAGAGTGCACCTTACCGCATGAGCCATGCCCATTACCACCTCAAGCTCACAGCCCTTGCGAAGACCCTAGCTGTAGCGAGCCAACAGAGGCAGAATGCTGCGAGGATCCTTATTGCGAGGACGTAAGCGCCTGCTGCCCTGCCCCATGCCCAGAACAACCTCAGATCCAGCATCAGTCATATCAGCCACATCAGCTGCACCAGTCACATCAACATCATCAGCATCACCCACCAGAAGGATGCACGACATGTTGCATGTCAGATATCTGCCCTCACCCTTCACACAACCATAGCCATGGTGGCCACGACTCCTTCTCAACAGCACATACAGCTTGGCACGGACATATGCACCCACCTCATTTGTCCATGGCTCCATGTACCTCTGGACTTTCGATCGAACCGCTCCTAACTGCCGCTCTTCGCCATGGCAGCATAGAAAGCTCACCTCTCACTCCTGGAGCACGGAGTACAAGGGCAAGCACAGTATCCTCCATGCATGAACCATCACACCGTGGCGGACACCGTCGCTTGCAAGGTGCCACCGCGATGCAACCCGATGGCAACTACCTCTGCCACTGGAACCACGGCACACACATCTGCAAGCAGACCTTCGCAAGCCCTCAAGACCTCCACCACCACGTGCAATCCGCCCACTTCGTCGGCTCAGGCTCCAACCACCCCTGCCTCTGGAGCGGCTGCGACAGCGGCGTCTTCAACACCAAACCCAAACTCTCCCGCCACCTGCACTCGCACACCGAATGGAAACCCCATAAGTGCGACTACCCCGGCTGCAGCCTCACCTTCGTCACCCAACAACAACGCGACGTCCACCGCAAAAAGCACACCGGCGAGAAGCCCTTCGAATGCACCGTCTGCGGCAAAGCCTTCGCCTACCGCGACCTGCTCAAATCGCACATGCGCTCCGGCGTGCACGGCGAAGCGGACAAGAAGTTCACCTGCGCGATCTGTGGCGAGGGCTTCAGCGACAGCTCGAATCGCACCAAGCACACTAAGAGCGTGCACGATCCCGCCACCGGCGTGCCATGTCCGGCGGGTCCGGCGTGCGCTTACGTCGACACGCGCAGGGAGAAGCTGAGGCAGCATTGCTTAGGCGCGGGACATGGGTTGGAGATTGTGCGGGATCCGCGCAAGTGGGAGGAGTATTTCAACAGGGAACAAATGATTCGCAAGCCGATTCGGGGGATGAAGAGGAAGCGGGCTTCGGTTGATGTTGGTGGCACGGCGGTACAGGCATGAATGAGGACTCCCATTGGGAGTGGATGAAAAGTATGATGGTTTAGCGATGGCGTTGGTGGGATATTTCGACATGCCTAGACTACATTAGTATCTCAGCCAATCTGAGCAAGATTAGGCGTCGATAACATGAAATATGATGATTCTTGCATTTCAAAAAGTGATTCCAATATCAGTGTTCATCTGCTGCGGTGCTCACAATTGTCGTCAATGTGGCTATTGTGCAGGTGCAGTGTGCAAGAACAGTTTCATGTTGTCGATTCGAGCTAGCTTCAGACTATCTCGTTACAAAAGAAAACCCATAACGCCGATTGCCAACCATGAGTGGGGGTATACATTCTTAGCCGATGATGCTGGTTGCTTCGTGTTCATCGTTTCCTACATCCAAACAAACGCCATGCCCAATCCTGACTAGTGTTTCTGGCTAGCGACGAACAGCGTCGCATTGCTCAAGGAAACGGTAGATGCCTTCGAGGCCTTGGTACTCGAGTGGGTTTCCCTTGTCTGACAAATCGCTGCCAGAACGAATTGATTCAAATCCGGAGGGATCCGACAGCCAGGGGTCTTCTGCGAGCACGTCTTCTAGACCGGAATTGGAATGTGTCGAGTAGTCTTGGACACTTTCCGATGGCGTAAGTATGTCTTCAAGGTGGATGAACGGACTCTGCTTGTGGGGCGCCGGCTCGTAGTCGAAAAGGCTTTCACATTCGGATACATCTTCGCTGGGAGCGAATGGAAATAGCAGTGCTATCTCAGTACCTGCGAATGCATCGAATGCCTCATCCTGTGTGACTGTGCCTCGCGTGATATTGAGCTCTGCGCACATCCTTTCTACAGTGTCTGAGTCGCAGCCAGGGAAGTGCACGCGTAAACTGGCACATTGATATGTGATGGGCAGATCACCCAATGCGGACAGACGCTTTAGGTCATTCAAAACCGCGGCGAGATCTTTCAATGCGCGGGAGAAGTCCACAGACAGGACGTTGATGAGGCCATCGGTGTTGAGGTGGTCGACTGACTCAGAAGTGCTGGAGTTGAAGCCAGTAAGACCAGTGAGAGGAGTAAGGGCGGTGATGGTCGGGTTAATTGGGAAGTCGATCCAAGAGCCAGGAGTGATCTGCGGAATGGAACGGATCTTGCGACCAGTCTCATCTTGCAACGCAGTCACAGCCTTGTAGCGCTTCTCACCAGTGGTGGGAGACACCCCATCAAATTGAGCCTTCTGGCCCGAAATGAAGAAGGCGCGCACAGCTTGTGAGACATTTTGCACAACCTGCGCTTGAGCAGCTGGGCCGTGAGAGAAGTGTCGTGCACCTCCAATCCGGCCTGACCCGAGCGTGTATCCTCCTGCTGTTCTTCCTAGAGTACCACCCGTCAAGCTGGGTCGCAGTGTCGATGCGAATGGTGCACGACCAGACGACTGGGAAATCTGAGCGCTAACCCTCGACTTGGGCAGAGAGGCACGGTCGAACTTGGGACCGGATCGGGGGCCAGTGGTCGAGAAGTGCCTCACTGTGGCCTCGAAAGAACCACGGGCAGTGCTGTACCAGCGAGACTGGCTCTGACGGATGCGAGCGAGTTTGTGTAGCGGTTGCTTGTTGCGTACAAGTATGGGTTCAAGTTGAGCCTGGGATCCTCTGACCAGCTGAGCTTCGAGTGCTCTGCTGGCGCGGGTCCAGGCAGTCTTGAGACTTTTGGCATGCCTCGCGAGGAGGCTATGCCAGTGGACCATGCCGGGAATGGGCGGCATGATAGGGGTGGTTTGTGCTCAGCACTAGAGTTGGGAGTTGAGAGATGTTGGTGATGGTAAGGAAGAACGACGATAGATGCCTCATAAGATGCTTGTCGAGTGACGCTGCGCCTCCGATGTTCGCCACCAGGGTCCAGTACTAGTGCCCCGCTTCCGACCGACCCGACCCGGCGCTCGCGAGCAGTTAGCCTAATGCATTGACTATTCGTCCTGAAGATAGCATTGAAAATGGTCTGATGTCTGCCAATGGAGAAATCAGCTGTTTCTTTGAGACGCTAACCGTATGGACCCCGGGAATCTCTATGCTTGACAGCGTATTGGACACCCAATTCTAGTTGGCGCGACTGACTCCATTCACTGGTACGCAACCACGTGGCGAGAAAAGATGAACATCAGCCTTACAGCTGTCGAGACAATCACAACCCAGCCCACATGAACTCGAACCACCGAGGCACGAAGTCGACATGATCTGGTATCTCCTCTATCCATTGCGCGGGACCACTGCGCCCCCACGCCTCTCCAAGGACCATGTCGTCCGCAAGGCTTTCTATCGACATGGCATGTTAGTGGCACAGCATTGGCTGCTGACCATGCTCTTTTCGGTAGCAGTCGGTGTCGCTTTGGGCTATCCAACCGTGTTTCTATCAGACAATCCCACCGCGGGATTCACCAGCATACCTCGCCATGTTTGGACATCTGCACGATCAATCGACGTGTCTGATGGCCAGAAAGCCGACGTCGAAATGCGCCAAATCTGGGTCCATGGCTCGTATATGCGAGCGTTGGAGAAGGATGTGTTGAAAAGTGCTCTCACGATCCAACAAAGTTTGATCGGAGGCGAGCGACTGGCCTCAACTTTCTCCGAGTTTGGAGATCATCTCAATCCAAGCGAACTCTCGTGGGGCTATCATTCTCCCCTGATGTATTGTAGGCGACTTTGCATAGACGACAAAGTCTAAACGTGTCTAATTCAGTCTCAGGGAACAACTCGGCAGCAGCGATCGATGATGATGCAGACATCGTGCAAACAATAAACGAACAATCCAGGAGCTCGTCTTCCCTAAACGTAGCCCTACGTCCTGCATCGGTGCTAGCCGGCAAGACGTTCCATCACCGCAAGCTGGTCGCAGCCGATGCTCTTGTGCTAACACTTTTGAACAAAGTGGAGAATGGTGTTGGTGGAAAATGGCAAGACAAAATGCACTCCTTGGAGGGCAGCGCTTGCGAGAACTGTACCCTCTATCCACCGCACGGTGAGATAAGCCGAAGTAAAGTCTACGAGTTCAGCTTCACACCTTTAAGCTTCAGAGAAAATGCTGCTCTTGCATTTGCGTATGCAGGCATGGTCATATACGTGCTCTTGAGTCTTCGGAGACTGAAAGCATTCCACAGTCGCTTTGGCCTGGTTGTCACTGCAATCACGCAAATCACAACCTCGATCGTGGCTAGTATCACCATCTGTGGCGTTTTGAGGATCAATTTGGCGACGATTCCGAAAAATGCTTACCCTTTCATCGTATTGATCATTGGTATTGAAAAGTGGGTTCATGGATCACATGCGATTTTGATAAATAGCTGACACGTGGACCAATAGCATGTTCCGCTTGATCAACGCCATATTGGCCTATCCGCCTACAATGGCTACGGACTTACGAATTGCGAATGCACTGGGCGACGTTGGTCCACTTTCTATCGCAACGGCAGCACAAAACTTGATCATCTTATGGCTGTTGTCCACCATCGTGTCGCCTGGTGTCAAAGCATTCTGCGCATACGCGATCATCGCCACGTTCTTCGACACTTTCTTCCTTCTCACCTTCTTCGTGGCTGTCCTGAATGTCGACATTCGCCGCTTGGAACTCCAGGACCTCAACGCTCGATCTAATCAAACTTCACCAAACAGGCGTGTCTCACCCGCGAAGCGTTCATGGTTCGATGCTCTCATGCATGGCCGTGTACCTTTCAGTACCCGCATGGCAGGCTCCGCGGTGACTACGACATTCATATTGTCTTTGAACTACCACTTCTTCGAACAGAAGGAGACTGGTGTCAAATTACGGCATCTGCTTGGCTTCGTCATTGGTCATAACCAGGATGACTTGAGCGAGTACGAGTCTTTCGCTTCACCGCCCATGAACGCAACCCTGACGCCAGGCGAATGGATACGCATGCAGGATTTCGACACTGCACGTGAAGTGATGCGTTTGGTAAAGCCTGGCGCCCACAATCTCGTTATTCGCATCTTCTCTCCACTCATTGTGGTGCTTTCCGGAGCGGATCGCACGGGTGTTCCCAAGGGCATGGATGCTGTGGCGAGTGCTCTTCGTGGATTAGCACTGCACCACTTCTACCCCTTTGCGGTCGTAGTCGTATTTGTGGTGGCATTTGTCGCCGTGCTTATGAACTTCCTACTGTGGAACGAGGCGCCAGATTCTGCTGCAGAGCTGCCAGAGCGATACGAAGACGGCTTGAGCATACAACACATCGAGCTTCCTCACAGGTTGGATATCGTTAAGATCGCCAGCTCTTCCCAGGGCTACTTCATGACCATCGGTCTTGACCGCTCAATCGTCGTGTCTGTGTACGACAAGACGCAAGCCACTTGCTTGGTCGATAATCTCACAGCCGAGCTAAGTGCGCGGCTCACCTGGCCTATTCGTGACATCGCAATTGGCGACGCAGGCGAGCTTCTTGCGTTCCACTGCTCTAACGACGAGGTCTTGATCTTCTCGCGTACATCTCGCAGATTTCTGGACTGCTCGATCCATTATCCAGACGACCATCCAGCCGTTGAATTCACCTTCGAGCGTCTACCCGTCGCTCAAGGTTTGGAGCAGTATTTTGTGCTGATCACATCCGGTGGCCGCAGTATCACCCTGCGCCTTAACGACACCGCAGCAGTTGAGGCCAAGTCTTTATCTGAGACTCCGCTCTTGGGAGCTTCCATAATCAATTTCGAGGGTCACGAAAAACGACTCCTAACGGTCTCGGAAGACGCACGTTTCACATCGTATTCGTGGGAGAGGAGCATGTGGGCGCAATGCACTTCCGCCGAATCACAGTCTACGCTTCATCTTGGGTCCGTATCCGGCGCAGTATCAATCAAGTCTTTTCCAGGTAGCGAAGACGACATAGTCATCGTGAGTTCCGGACCTTGGGTGTACCTAGTCGACGTGCGTACACTCACTGTAATAACGACCCTGCACACGGTCGCTGAAGGCCAAAAGGCAAGACTGGTCCTCGGACAGCGTACAAGATGCGATGCTTGCGGCTCGATAGCAGTCCAAGGCCTTGCCGTGGCTTCAGAGAAGAGCAAACTGCAGGAGCTTGTCGTCGATGTTAGAGGCAGCGAGGCTATCGCATCGGAACACCTCGATTACTGCCTCAAAGGGCTACAATCAATTTGCAACACGGTCCATGACAGCAGTCAAACCACCCACAACATCCCCAGTCCCGGCGCATGGCACGCCCTCTCCTCCCACACCATCCTCGGCATCCGCAAACGTCTTCCTTCACCACCGCCCTCGCCTCTCCCCTCATCATCCCAGCTCCGCCACCGCCGCAGCGCCCGCTCTCAGCACCTCATCGACTCGGCTCAGGACGAATGGGAAGCATACTCCTTCTACCTCACCGGCGAGCTCAAGACCCTCGACATCTCCACCTCTTCGCCCTCAGGCGACGTAAATCAGGCGCTGTACGTCACCAAACCTGGCCCAGCAGCCGCTCTCGACTCGCAGTCTGTGGCGATTGCGTTTGGAAATTGCATCAAAGTGCTCAAAGCCTCGGCGCCGAGAGGCAGTTCTGGTCTCGGCCGAGCTGGCGCAGCGGATAGGGGTGTGAATCCTGTTACTTCTAGGAGGCGAGGGACGGGGAGTGGGAGAAAGATGTTGTGATTTGAGGGGGGGGTTGTTTTACTTGTATGGGATATATGATAAAAATCAAGTGATTTCGGTTTCTATTCTCGATACAGGATTTGGTGTACGTGTACGCCTGTGATCTTCGTATGAGCAAGTGTCACCAGTAGTAGCTCGTTTGAGGAAGTTAATGTCTAATTTTCGAATCTTATTGTTTCGTTCAAGGAAATTTCGCCAAATGCACTTTGATGATGGCGGGAACCGTGGTTCAGCATCTTTTGAGTTCCTCAATTGCCAGTATCTTTGGACTCTCTATCAATTCTTGTAGCACTACTTGGAGTGGAGAGCTGCTATTGTATAATACATATGTTTTGTACAGTCATGCCTCGGTATATGAAAGAGATACAGAAAAATTACAAGGCAGATGTGTGGCGTTTCCCTACGCATTTCTCCTGATCTTACAATTTGCAGGCTGTTCACCGGTGAGAAAGCGTCGTAGTTCCAACGTTGATTTCCACTCCAAGTCCTAGTTCGGAAGACCGTCATGACTCTCGTGCCTAAGAGGCGAGGATTTCGCTGATGTGCCTGCCGTCCGGCAGGCGAGTTTGGAACATCTTGTAGTGACACCGCTGGCGTTTCCAATCGCTGGCTTCAAGATCCTTCGCGTCTCACACGGAATTCGCGGTATGTGCTCCTCCTGCTTGCGACACCTTGAATGTGGCTGCGTGCCCAATGTTTGGGATTTTCCTCGTACGTTGTACGCATTCCCTATGCCGATTCGCCTTTGTGCTCTTCGATCACCTCTGCAACAGCATCTTCCAGGCTCTGCACCGGTTTCTCTGGCTTGGGCATCCTGGCTTCTTGGATCAGCCTGTTGAGGCCATTGTACAAGCTCTCTTTCTCTTGCTGCTCGGCAATGGCGCTGCCAGCCCAGCGAATCCTGTTGTGCTCGTCCACCAAGTACACATAGCCAGTCTTGTCGTTCAGCAGACCGATTGCTTCCTTCATGATGTCCGACACACCGCGGCGGACCATAAAGTACCTTCCTTGTTCTTCCAGAGTCCTCTGTTTGCGCAGGTTGCCCTTGAAGAGTTGCAGAATCCACCATTTTAGCCAGTTCTCTTCCCAGTTGATCTCGACCATTTGCGCGCAGTCTTGCGCATTCTGAAGAGTCTCGTGCAGCGCTGGATTCTCTTTCTTCGAGCAGAACGAGTTGACCTGGTTTACTGCCCATTGGCTGCTGACGATGCTGACAACCGAGACCTTGCCCTCCATGACCTCGCACGTGCCGCGTCCCAAACCGCCATAGCCATCGTTCTTGTTGTTCTTGACCACGTCTTTGCGCAGCGTCTTGCCGAAGAAATTGGGGAAGAAGAGCGCATGCTCGGCTCTGAACAGGCGCGAGTTGGCGATGAACTGCTTGCCCTTGTGGAAGCGCAGGTTGCTCCAGTCGCGGAAGTACGGCTTGGCGATCTGCTTGGTCATCTTGGAGCGGCGCGCAAGATGCTTGTCGTAGTTGACGAAGTCGTCGCGGCGCTGGCGCAGGGAGCGAGCATCGCGGCCCATGTTCTCGTCTGGTTGGGGCGGGTTGGGCATGCCGATGGGTCGGCTGAGGGGCGTGGGCGTGAACTCTTCGGCATTGTCGCTCTTCTCGCGGAGTTTGTAGCCTGGCTGGTCGGAGGGTGCTTTGTATTCTTTAGCTGGAGGAGGGGCATTCGTGGTTGGTTTTGGGATCTTTGGGTCGGGTAGGGAGGCGTATGCTCTGCGTGCTGACTGGAGGCATGATGGGCGAGCCTCTGAGAGAGCGAGCGAGCGCAAGGCCTGGAGGCAGAGCACGGAGGGTGCTTTCATGGTCGATGCGGTGGATGTGAGATATCGAGTATGTGAATCCGATCCAAATCCATCACTTAACATGTGATTGAGCTTTCCCTGACAGGCATGCGATTAGGGTTGCGACTGCCAGATCAGATCGATTCCCTTGGGGTAAGCCGATCACTTCATACGACATTCAACAAATCGTTTCTCGACGAATGTGCCTCTCCACGATGCAAACTTAGCCATATTAGACTTGTTACGCGACTTTTATGGACACTGCTAGTTTTTTGACCTCATTTTCTAGATATCTTCAACCCACCAGCAGTATGCAAATGCAATGGAAATTTTGACCGTCTTGGATCGACGTTTCGGGAGTGCCACACAGACAGGTACCTGCGTCTGGTGACGGCATTTTGCATTCTGCGGGTCATTGGCCTAAAGAAATCGAGCATCGCCCTTTAATTGCGCTGAATGTGATCGCTTCATTACCACTTGATCCTACGAGAATACACTAGGCGCATGCTAGACCGCCAAACAAGCGCGTCTGTTGAGTGACTACCTCTCGACAACACCGCTTCTCTTCGACGTCTTGCTTTCTCTCTTCTTTCTTTCCATACACGTACATCCACGCACACATACGTACACGTACACGGATTTTATTTCCTATCATTCCTTTTTTCTTTCTTTCTGAAGATAGCCCAATAAAGAGCATCAAGGACTTTTCACCAGACTCAGCCACCATGGTCCGCATTGTGAGTTGTCACTCGCGCAATCCAAGGGCCAACGCCACTCAAGTGTCCAAGCAACAGACTGACATCTACAGGCTGTTGGTCAGATCTGTTCCGTAAACTCCTTGGAGGAGAACTTGAAGCAATGTCGGGTTGTCATTGACAAGGCCGTTGCTGAAGGCGCTCAGGTACGGCACTTAGAAACGCAACTGCTATGGTCAGGATCTCACATCACTTCTAGGCTGTCTTCCTGCCAGAGGCCACTGACTACATCAGCAATGGCCCTGAAGAGTCCCTCAAACTCTGCACACCAGTCGACAAGTCGGTCCTCATCCTCGGCCTCCAGGAGTTGGCCAAGAAGCACTCTCTTCCCATCTCTGTCGGTGTCCACGAGCCCAGCGACGACCCCAACTCCAAGAAGATCAAGAACACGCAGCTCTGGATCGACGAAACAGGTGGCATCGCCCAGCGCTACCAGAAAATCCACCTCTTCGACATGGACCAGGAAAATGGTCCCACGATGATGGAGAGCGACAGCGTCGAGTCCGGCAACGAGATCATCAAGCCCTTCGACTCCTGCATTGGCAAGATCGGCTCAGCAATCTGCTTCGACCTACGCTTCAGCGAGCTGGCACTTCACCACAAGCGCAATGGTGCAACAGTGCTTATCTACCCTTCTGCTTTCCACCCGGACACTGGCCGTCTGCACTGGATGCCTTTGCTTCAGGCTCGCGCTATTGAGACGTTGTGCTACGTTATCGCTGCTGGCCAGGTTGGCGCACACAACGACAAGCGTACAAGCTACGGGCACAGTGTTGTCATCAGCCCTTGGGGCGAGATCCTCCAGGAGGGGTCTGGCGAATGGCGAGGCGAGCCTGAGGTTCTGATTGCCGATATCGATCAGAAGATTGTTGAGGAGAGGAGGAAGGGCCTTCCTCAAGCCCGTAGAACGTAAGCGTATTCGGGATCCCACTCTTGCCAGGAACGACAGTGCTAACAATTAATGCAGTGACCTCTACGCTGAGGTGTGAGGAGATCGCGACGGCGCAAGCACTTTGCACGGCTTGTCACGCAACGGCTTCTGGTTGCGACCAATATATTTAGACTCACGAAGACCAATGAAACAGCACTCAAGGACGATATATTCAGACTTCACCCACGTTCATCATCTGAGAGAGGATTCTTCTTCCTCGTATCTACACCCTTAACCTCGACCTCAAACACCACTGCCCACAATCTTCCCAAAAACATCCACGCCTTCCCTCCCCAGCGCCGTCCCGACACCAACCACCTTAGCACCCACACCTCTCATCCTCTCGAACCCAGCCCGATCACTCACCCCTCCTACGCCAATAATCTCCACTCCTCTCAACCTCTCCTCCCGATCCAACATCCCCCTAATCGTTTTCACGTTCCCCAGCGCAAGCGGATGCAACGGCGCACCCGCCATCCCTCCGATCCCCAGCCCGCTCGCCGAATCTATCGCAGGGTCGCCACCGTCAGCGAGCACCAGGCTGGAGCCCAGCGTATTTGTTGCTGTGATGAAATCCACGTTGCAGCGCGTCGTGAGCAGAGCGTCGATGAGCGTTTGGAATTGATCGTGGTAGGTGTACGGAGGCGTTTTCACGCCGATCGCCACTCGCTGGTCGGTACTAGCGTCGCTACTCTCATTTGATCCTGCCAGAGCATCCAGGTACTCGATCATTGAGTCTTTGGAGTAAGCGGGCGGAGGTTTGTTGGGGATGTTGGGACACGAGAGGTTGATTTCCATGCACAGCGGGTTAGGAACTTTGCGCTGCGCAGCGGTGATGAGAGTATAGCATTGTGCGACTGCAGAGGCGCTGCCTGTTACTGAGATGATGAAGGGTTTTGTGGCACTGTGAGGGGCTGTTGAAGTCGTGGCGATTTCGATGATGGTTGTGAGGTACGTGGCTAGGGGGATGGGGCTGTAGCCTAGGGTGTTGAGGCTGGCGGCATATTCTGAGGGGATGGTTTCGTTGCTGGGGTTCTGGGTGGAGTGGGAAACTGGGTCGAAGAAGGTGTATTGGTGGATGGAGTCATTGTGTTCGAAGGCATGGATGAGGCTAGTTCGTGTGGTTACTGCGCCGGTATGGGGGCAGTCGAAGAGAGTTTGGAGGTCTTGTTTTGTCGTTGCCCATGGGTTTGCGGAGTTGATTAGTGGAGGATCGATGGGAGGGAGTGGCATTGTGAGTGCTTGGAACGGTATGTTAAAGGGTCACTGTTGGTAAGAAAGGAATGAATGAGTTTCTCAGTGACCGTTTGTCCTGTTCCTGGAGCTGTGGATGTGATGGACTTCCGAGCTTATCTGTGCAAGCTCGTGCTTATCGTGTACGTGACTGTCACGAACTTCAAATGGAAAACAAGCTGAGTATTCGGAAATGCCAACACGCATCTTGTAGTCACAGGCTCCGAGCTGCGTTCAGCTTCGCATGAGGTGAGATCCTCTAGTCTTATTCAGTGTAACAGAATCACAATTTTTAGGGTACATGAAGTATCAGACTTCACCAGATTCTCATCAAGAGGCGTTGTAGCAAAGTGGTTAATGCGATTGACTAGAAATCAATTCCCTTCGGGGGCGTAGGTTCGAGTCCTGCCAACGTCGTGATGATATTTCTTTTGTGTTTGTCACGCACATCACAAGCATCCTTGTTTTTAGTTCCGGTCTGACGCTGAAGACAATCTTTGATCCGAGTGTACTCGTGGCCACCTTACGACTGTTCTGAATAGCAATGTCTCTCAGTAACTCCGCCAATGCTATCATCATCGATGAAGCGGCAGATACCGAAGATCGTCGGATGCGCAAGATTGCCAGATATCAGCCGAAGCGTCGCCGTTCACGCCAGAGGGAAAGCGACGAATTCAAGCTTCTTCGCACTCCCCTATCGGATCTGCTGGATGTCCCTGACGGATGGCCGCCCGACTGCGAGGCTGTTGAGCATGCACTGTTGAGCATGCATGAACGGCTCGTCACACCGGGAACGACTGGAGCTAATGCAGTCGGAACTTAGGTAAAGATAATAATGATCGGTTCGAAGGCGGACGTACAGCACGCGGGACGACGATTCACACTTGTAGTTGCGGGTTGCCAACCAGCAGTAAGTGCTCCAAGTTCACAACCACATATCGCATGCCATTGCTATATCAGAGAGAGAGCATCATGATCTTAAATCACAACGCATTGGCCAGCTCCGCACACAAAACATGTCGCTGCGCATCTGCGACACGGTGAGCTGCGACCAGGTCTCGCGAAGATAGATGTTGCGTGAAACCTAACTGGGTTAGAGAGAGTACGTATGCCGGAGACACGACGTCAGATTTGTCCTCAAAGAGATCTTTTTTGGGGATCAATGATGTTCGACGCCTACAACTCCATTATTCCAGGCGCCATTGTTTTAGGCGCGAGCTCCGCCATAAAGATCTTCGCAAAATTTGGGTCGGGTAGGTCAACGGCTCCTCACGCTCTCATACACGCCGTTGCTGTATTTCTCGCGAGTGCCAAAGTCTAAGACCCCGAACGTTACATGTAGGGATCGACTACTCCGTGTCTCCTAAAAGTAGTGGATAGGAGGTTACTCCGTTACGATCTGCCTTCGCGCGTCTGACAATGACATCCAATGTATGCTTTCATTCTTATACAGCATCTATGAGCATAAGGCAAAAGCGATGACTGCACTGCACATGACGAACAGCCTTACGTGGTGGCGTCCCCCAGACAACAGTGCACGACAGGCGCCTCCTTAATTTTCTACCTGACGCGACCAAGGCAAAAGTGGATATCAACAAGCCCGGGGCAGGCAAACGGTTGACCTTTAGTGCGAACGCCAACCTGGGAATGGCAAGCAGCAACAAATTTAGATGTCCGGCATGCCTGCGACTGGCCAATTTCAGCCAGTGCCCTGCTCGCCGCCAACATCTCTTGCATCTTGGCCATCACTGCTGCACGCGAGGAGGGAGAGCATGCATTGTCTGCTTGGCAGTTGACAGGAGGGTTGTAGTCACTGGTTTGAACCTGGCCTGTCAGTATCTATTTCTGAGGCTCTTTTCGCTCCGATCTATCGGTATTCGAACAATTGACTTTACGGGATCAACATACATCTGCTGTAACCGTAGACCAGGATTCTCCATTCGTCATACGTATGCGGCTGATGGAGAGTTAGGTGAACGCGGCAGGCCGTGTCCTGCGCGTTTGCTATGCCCTATGCCGAACGCGCACTCACCCTCGATGCACTCAAGCCTTTGAGGCGCTGCGGCTCCTTCGGGCGTGGCGATCCGATTGACCGGGCAGCTACGCGAAATTTCAGGCACAAGGTACAGCCTCGACAGCGCAGTAGGCGACATACCTAAAAGCGCCTTTGCCGGCAACCGAAAGTATACGGTATCGTGGCTTTTACACTTCGCAGTCCAGTATAGTTCGGGGGCAGCCAGCTACAGAGACTCGCTCTCGAACTCCACGCGACCAAGATGGCACACACAGTCGATCTCTCAACGGGCGTGCCAGTGGGTTGCGCAGAGAAGGCCGGCCGGAGTGGTTGATGCGCGTGCAGAGTCAGGGCTAGTGTGTCGCGAGAGATCCACCCTGTTCAGATCAATTAGCGGGATGCCATGCGTGTCTCACGGAGAGCAGCCCTCTCGGCCGCCCAGCACGCCCGTCGAGCGGCTCATTCTTCGTATGTAGTCCACCTGCCGGGTCCCTTCTCGTCGACTGACTTGTTACCTACTTACATATCCTTGGCTACTGCTGCCGCGATTGTGGAGCGTTTCTTGTTCTTGTTTTCTGTTATATCCTGTCGCTCCCTTACATAGCACAGCACTCTTGACTCACTCTTTACGGTCAAGATGCGTTTCTCTCCTGCTACCCTGGCGCTTGCCAGCGCCTCTTTGGTTTCTGCTCAACAGTACGCCGGCGATGTCATCCCCGGCACTCTTCCCGAGGTCGCAAACTCAGAGATCGCCTTCTGGAAAATTAAGGACCCCAAGGGTGGCGATGCCAACTTGACACTCATTAACTATGCATCTCTCAACACCCAGGGCAAGCGCCCCGACCAGTCCAAGATCCAGCGTGCAGTTATCCCTATTCACGGTCTTCTTCGCGATCCATGGGGCTACCAGAACGACGTGCGTGTGCAAGAACGAATTCGAGCAATACGCGCCGCTTACTGATGATACATAGGGACTGAACGCACTCAATGCTGCGACATCTTACAACCCCAAAGTCAACCGTGACACCGTCTCTGTCCTCGCACCTTACTTCCCCAGTGGTTCCGACAAGGAGTTTGCTTACCCATGGGACCCTAACCAAAAGGCCGGCCGTGGCTCCAACAGCAGTGCTCTCGTCTGGAGCGGTTCTCAGTGGTCCGCTGGCGGCAACAACCAATACCCTCACGACAGCAAGGGAGATGTCTCCTCCTTCTACATTCTTGACGAGATCGTCAAGCACTTTGACGACAAGGAAGTCTACCCTAACATGAAGAGCATCGTGCTCGTTGGCCACTCCATGGGCGGTCAGATGTTGGCGCGCTACGCTGCTATTGGCGACAAGTTGGATACTTCTGCCCGTCTTGTGTACTGGATCGGAAACCCTAGCAGTTACACCTGGTTGAACGAGTACCGCCCGATGTACGTTCCTGACTGCCCCACTTACGACGACTACCGTGAGGGCTACAACAACTTCGAGGACTACCCCATGACCTACGGTGCTGAGCTCGTCGCTAAGGGACGCGATGCCATTGTTGAGAACTTCCAGTCCCGCATGATCGCATGGGGCCGTGCCCTGCAGGACATGGGCGACCACAGCTCTGCCTGCGGTGCCAACACCACCGGTCAGAACCGTAACGAGCGCTTCTTCAACTTCGTCGACTGGTTCCGCCCATCTTGCGACGACCCTGAGGGCGACAACTGTGACACTGTCGACTTGATTGACACTACCCACGACAACGGCCGCATGTTCAACTCCCCCGCTGGCCAGTCCCGTCTCTTCCACGACAACTTCGACGGCAACAACGATGTCGCTTACGACTACGGCTACCCTCGTGCCCAGGACGGCGACAACCCTCATCCCGACCCCAACGCCAAGGACGCTTTCGGTCCCTACATGAACTCGATCCCCCAGGAATGGGTCTACGGTGGCAACATGACCTACAGCGGCTGCTGGAGCGACGACCAGGGAGCTGCGCTCGAGCACCAGCAATTCTCCGACAACACCGTCAGCGTTGACGGCTGCACCGAGTCCTGCTCTGGCGATGGCTGGGCCATTGCTGGTCTCAAGGAGGGCAACCAGTGCTGGTGTGGCAACGCTCTCGGCGGCTTCAGCTCGCGTGTCGTTGACATGTCTTGCCACTTGCCCTGCTCCGGCAACGCTGGCCAGACTTGCGGTGGTCCCCTCCGTATGTCCACCTACAGCGTCGGAGACGCCAGCATCGCCAAGCGTGACAGCGCCGCTGCCCCCATGCGCTTCGCCGAGATGGGCGAGCGCCTAGCGGCCATGGCTGAGAAGAACTGGCGCCCCCGTACTGAGGATCTCACCAAGGACTCTCCCAAGCCCGAGGAGGGCGTGTCCCAGGAGGACGCCGTCAACGATGTCACCCCCTCTGACGAGCTTTCCGACGAGGAGCAGCAGCTCCAGGACGGTGCAGCTGGCGAGCAGCTTCTGCAAACCGGTAACTCCACCGCCGCCACCGAGGCTCCGTCCTGGGCCCAGAACGCCGCTGCTGCTGCCGCTTCGTGGCAGGCAGAGCACCCCGAGACTACTTCTACCGCTTAAGTGGCGATCTTAGCAAGCTTGCTTCGATTGACGAGAGCCTCTTAGAAACGACCTTTTTCTTTTCGTATCACATTTGTGGTGCCCGGGGAAAACGATGAGACCCAATGCACCTTTTCTATATGTCCTATAGCATCTTTATATATTTCCTTTCTTCTTGAATCCGATTTTACTGTCTGTTGTACCCTTAATGTTTTTAATCATGGCAGCACGCGTATAACTTTTATTTTTATTTTTTATACCGCAAGTGTGCATGCGAGCACCCAGGAAACCGCATTCGTCTTGAGCATTGCATTGCACTTTTGGATCAAGATAGAGCAGCGGCATATCTTAGACGTAGACAGCGGCTGGCAAATGCATGCGTGGATAACGATCTTCGTAGAAAGAGTACGTTCAGGAGTGAAGTACCTCCTTTCGAGTTTAGACTTTACTACAACCATGGCACGTATGTCATGTCGATCGAACGGTACAACGTCCGGGCCGGTGTTGAGATTCACCTGGTTTCATGTTGCTACTGAGGGACCATTGTCAAGCTCGATTGCGGGAACGATTTCGAGATTCCAAGGGGTATGCTGCTTTTACGTCTCCCATGAAGGCTTTGAGTATACAAAACACAGAGATGCTGGCCCACCGACTGTCATGCTCTCTCACCCGCCACACTCTCAACTTCAACGCTTGCTGCACTGTCTGCTCATTGCAACCGAGGAACCAGCAAATGCACGAAACCGCTCACCAGCAAACCCACAATCACAGCTCGTGGAGTAACACAGAAAGCACTAATCAAAGGCCCAAACCCAAGACCCAACGCCACGATGTAGCCGGTGCCCGTAACCAACGCAAGAACATGCCGCTGAAACCTATCAGTCTCCTTGTTGCTGTCAAAGTACCAGCAAGCGTAACAGAGGAAGCCGGCCACAGCGATGAGGAAGAATACCGTCGAGTTCATCCAAGGGAAGAGGCGCTCGCTGCTGGTGCTCTGCTCGCAATCATTGATCAGCACCACGTTCGATCAAGCACTTCGCGAGAACCTGCAGGATTCGGACATACAACAAACAGCTTGATCCAATCTACCAAGTTCTCCACGTCCGGGATCACCACCTCGTCCCACTTGGTCAGGTGTACTTTCTGAGCGTGAGCGATGGCGTAGCCGTGCAAGAAGGAAGCCATGGAGTGGCATTCAAGGATGCAGATTGCTTTCCATAGTCTTTTTGATCCTAAGCTGTTCTTCTTTTTGGGTGGATGTGAGCTGGCAATCTTCTGCTCATGAGCTAGTTTTGGCATGTCGGGATGGGCTTGGAGCTCCAGGTCGGTCTTTTCGGACATGGTGAGCAGGATCAATATGTCAGATAGCTTTTGTGAATCCGGAAGCTCTGCAAGTGCCAGAGGAGATACGACGAAGGTCGTGGAGAGATGTCGCACAAATCAAAAACGATGTAAGTTGTGACTGGGCCAAGGCTAGGGCTGAGGAGCTGGGAGCTGCGGCATGGACAACCACGATCATCAGGATTCGGTCCCGATTGGGTTATGTATTGAGACAGGAAGAGGGATTCCTTGGTCAATCGTGATTATCTGATGCATATATCCAACACATAAGTCACGTGTGCCGTCACTCCCAACAGTCGTTGCACCAGCCAGGGATCTCACACACATGTAGCCTAGACTTTCAGGTCTAATGTCATGTCCAGAGGCCTTTTTCGTTTTCCAGTTTTGTTCTATTACTTTTATGTACCACAACTCACCCACGACACGCTAGCAACTGCACAGCACGGACACACCGCACACTCATGTTGAATGAAACCAGCAAACCCAGCATCACAGATCTCTACCTGCTCTTCTTCTGCTCCCTATCCCTCTTCGCATAGATCTCCGCAGTGAACGGGTCCTCAAACCTCAATGCAATGCTGTAAACAGTCCACACCAGCCCTGTCAGCACCACACCCGCTGGCTTGCCAAACCACAGCGCTGTGCCCAGGAAGCTCAGCGTGCTGCCGTGGTACATCGGCGAGCTGGACACGTTGAACGGGAAGCCAGTGACGATGTCGTCCATCAAGATGCCAAAGTAGTCGCCCAGGTATGTGCCCGTGACGCCGAGCGCCCACATGCTGCTCAGCACTAGTGTGTTACCGCTCAGGAGCAGGCCGACGGCCAGGCCTTGGGAGAGGGGGGAGAGGAGGGCTGGGTGGGTTGGCTGGGCGCGCAGGGCGCGCTCGTACACGAAGTCACGGGCGATGCCGAGGGAGAAGATGGTGACGGCGAGGGCGTAGCAGCCGCGGTAGGCGTTGTTTCCGGCGAGGCGCGTGAGGGTCTTGTTGTGGTATTCGCTGCGGGCGGCGGTGTTCCAGAAGGTTGGGTTGAAGACGATGAAGGCTGCAGCGGCTGTGTGTGAGATGTGTTAGTGGTTGGTGTCTATGCATGTATGGCTGGCGGTGTCAAGGCAAGCTGTATAGGCGTCATGGACACAGTGTAATGCCTTTATTCCGAGTGACGGAATATGGTCATGCTGTATGAAACGTACCCCAAAAGCTGGGTTGGCTGAAGTCCACCAAAGGTGCTGCAGTGTCGATTGGTGCCATTGTAGTAGTCGCTTGTGGGCTGATGTAGTGGTCGCTTGTGGGAGGTATGGACGAAAGGTCAAGAATACAGGCACAGGCACAGTGTGGATGCGGGAGAATATGATAGCAGGACCGGCGTCACTGGAGAAGTTCCCTGCAGTGGTTTGTCTAAAGATGAAGATGGAATTGAAGAGAGCTCCAAGCTAAAGTTGGCTTCAAGCAAGCGAAACGTCACAGCAACAACAGTGGGGCTCAAGCTCGAGTGGGGACAGGGGAGAGGTGAGATGAGAAGACGCTGGAAACTATTTCTCCAAGTACATATATACACCATGATATAAAGACTCTTGGCTTCAACATTTCATCCAAGAGAAAGAGTGCTTCAATGAGAGAACCGAGCACGCTCGTAAGACCAGCTCTTGGTTGAATCTCCGAAAGACTCTTAAAGCAAGTCCGAGTTAAATCTACTCGTTATATGCCTTTTGCACGAGAGCCTTATAAGCCATTCGCATGAACATTACTTGGCCACTCCAATATACTGCTCGATGCCTTTGTCAGTCTCCGGCGGTGACACGTTCTCGCTGAGCGCGGCAAGGAAAACCGAACGCAACATCCTCGCCAGACTTCAGCGATCTCACGCTACAAAACAGCTGTATCAATGTCTATGGCACGAGAGGGCCACGATCGAGGCCACAACAGCACACCATCTCCGGCAAACCGACCCTTCGACTTGTAAGGTGCAAGAACCGGACACCTGGTTGACGGGTCAATTCAACATCTGCATCATCGTCCAAGTCCGTCGCAGTGATGACACGACTGCCAAGATGGTGTTTCGTTGCCCCATGCCTCATAAGGTTGGCGAGAAATACTCGCCTGGAGCAGTGGACGAGAAGATAAGAGCAGAAGTAGCGACATATGCCTGGATTGAAGCGCACTGCCCTGATATTCCGATTCCATGTTTGCGTGGATTTGGATTCTCACGTGGGTTACAGGTAAGCTTTCTTGCTTGTTCTTGATAGAACCATTTGTCACGACTCACAACTCAGTCATAGTTTAGCCGCCGAGCACGAGGTACAGGCTATGATTCGGATCCGTCGGACGGGCCATTCGACCGTCCATACTTGCTGCTGGATTTCATTGACAGTGGGAAGGGCGCAATACTATCAGACACCCTGCAAGAGTACCGTGAAACCGACCCAGCGCGACTGCACAATCTTGTCCACAGCATCAGTCGAATTATGCTCTCGCTCGCCAACAAGCCACAGTCGCGCATAGGCTCCCTTCGATTCGGCGACGATGGCACCACCACGCTTTCTAGTCGTCCCCTGCTCTGCGCCACCTCAATCCTAGAAAGCGAGGGTGCGCCCAAGACCGTGGACCAAACTTACGCGACGCTCGGCAGTTTCACGGACGCGATGCTACGGTTTCGTGAGGAAGCTTTCCGTGCGCAACCAAATGCTGTGAACGATGAAGAGGACTGCCGGCTGCAGATGTTCCAGATGGTCCTGCTGCGACGCATGAAGTCGCATTTCGTCGATCGGCACTATCAGGGGCCGTTTGTATTGCAGTTCACGGATTTTCACGCCAGCAACATTTTCGTGGATGAGGAGTGGAACGTAGTTGCGCTGATCGATCTCGAGTATGTCTGCGCTTTGCCTCCTAGCATGATGAAAGTGCCGCATTGGCTCTTAGTAGATGCTATTGATGAGGTGAGTGACCGTATTGACGACTTTGGAAGGGTGCACGAGCTCTTCGTGAGAATACTACAAGATGAGGAGAGTTTTGTCGATGCGGAGCACGGAGTCAGTCTCGCCG
Source organism: Melanodothis sp. VS III C KN 2 (assembly GCA_019775565.1). Taxonomy (NCBI): domain Eukaryota; kingdom Fungi; phylum Ascomycota; class Dothideomycetes; order Cladosporiales; family Cladosporiaceae; genus Melanodothis; species Melanodothis sp. VS III C KN 2. The sequence goes on from JACWFM010000048.1 coordinate 122,768, forward strand.
CAGCAATACAGGATGCTTGGATGAATTCTTCGTGCTGGTTCTATCGTTGCTTCACGTCGATCAATGGTTTGGCTTGTTGTATTGAAGACCATCTGTACAAGAAATTCGACTTTGAGCCTTCGCTGGCTGAGGAGACACGGCTTGCGAGGATCATGTCTGCGAGATGGCCGGCTGATTCGGAGTCTTTTGTTGAGCAGAAGCTGTACGACAAAGCTGGATACGACGATGCTTTGGCACGGCATTTTGCCAGACATCTGCATGTAACCTAAAGTGTGAAGATGTGTATGTCTCGACAGAGATTTGGAAGACATACAAGTATCGGAATCAGTCAATTATGTCCTCGCTTTGCGCTAGCGAGCTGTATAGACACATTGCGAGTCGCGCATGTGCGAGCTTTTCTAGTCTATATGCCAGATCACATACGAAAAAAAGAAAATCAGCACCGCTACTCCAACTCCCTCCTCATATGAATCGTCCACCACGGCTCCTCCTCCTCCCTCACCACAACCCGCCACCCCTCCTTCTCCCACAGATACTGCGCCCCCGGCAGAAACGGATGCGTGTGCAAATACATCGTCCTCACCCCGTCTTCCCTCGCCTGCTGCACCAGCGCCCTAATAAGCTTCGTAGCAATTCCCTGCCCTCTCAGCTCAGGATTGACAAACAATCTCACCACTTCCACAACATCCGCAGTGTCGTCGAAGAGCAGTTCCGGGAAGGTGAAGCGGCCGTCGTATTTGCGGTAGGCTATGATGCCGGCGATTTTGGTTGTGGGCGTGGAGGCGAGGAGCAGGCGGCCGTTGGGGTGGGAGTAGGTGGTTTTGAAGGTGGCGTGGTCGGGGTGGGGTTTGGAGGTTTTGTTGCCGAAGAGGGATTTCCAGGCCGTGAGGGCGGAAGGGTAGATTGAGGAGGGGTCGGTGAGGAGGGTTATTTTGATGTTGTTGTTGTTGTTGTTGTTGTTGTTGTCGTCCTGGGGTACTGCTTCCTGGGGAGGCTGTGGCGCATGTGCATCGTGAGGCTCGAGGTCAGGCATAGCGAAGGGAATGGGATTTGTTGTTGCTTGCAATTGTTCGATACCAGGTTCAAAGTTGTTAGGATACTGTACATACATTAAAGTATTATCTACAAGACATTGAGGGTTCGCCGAATTCTTCGTGAGTGAAGATTCGACATGGATCTGGCAGCGAGGTTAATCATTTGAGTGTGTCAACGTTGATGATATTTGCGCGGCAGTGGGCTTGGCCTTTGTTCGGGTTGCTCTCCATACTCGCGTGGAGATTCTTGCTTGAAGGTCATGTCGAACAAAGACATGTTTCGAGAGTTCGATTCGAGCAGACAATCAACTAACAGACGCACGTCATGCAATTTCTCACTCGCATGGGCATCGCAGCATGACATCGGTGGACACGCACGTGGTATGCAAGCGGTTTGTATAGTGGTATGACGAATGAGGCGCTGATATACGCAAGCTTGGGAGTCAAGGGTTGAGCAGGGCGCATCTCCTTCCTTTTCAACGCCATCAAGCGCAAAGCAAAAGCCTCGGCAGGTCGGCGAATGCGATGGCGGTCTTGGTTCGGAGCATGGCTCCTTGTACCAGGAGCACAGTACCGCAGTACTTCTCTGGTAGCACCACACACACGACATTGCGAAGGTGGCATCCGCATGTAAGCAACCGCCGGCCACACATCAGGCCGCCGATAGGAGGCCTACACAACGCTCTGCTGGTGTCGCACGCAGGAAGGACGAGGATACTGAGCGGCGCAAACAAGCAATTTGACTGGTGGTTTCCCTTCCAAGGTTCGATCATCAAAGACGCTACCACCCAACCTTGATTGTACACTACTGCTGTACCTCTGCCCGCGCCTGCCGAGAGTCGAATCACGGCTTCTTGCCATGCCGTCCGTAGTCTGCATCCAAGCCTCTCTCTCTGTCTTGTGCAGCGCCTCTCTCTCAGAGTCTATCCGTCGCATCCATAACACTGCCCTCTTCCTCCTCCTCCGCCTCCTCCGCGACCCAGCCCTTCCATTCCCACTTGTAGCGACTTAGCACGGCAGCGTCCACCATCCAGCATAACAATAATACAACACCACTCTTCTTCCCCACGATCTTGCCCGGAGATCGCAGCTCGCCACCACCCGCCTGGCCCACTCAATCTCCACAGCCACCACCAACACTGCGCTGTGCGACCTGACGACCGTCGCATTGTGTACATATTGCGCCTCGCCATTTCCACGACTCACAAACAACGATCTCTCTTTGGACACCATTGTTGCAGCATACCCACACACACGCTCCACAATGCCTATCATCCGCAACCCTTTCCGCCGACAGGACGAGAACGCTCGTCCTAACGCCGCCGTCGCCGAGAAGCCCAATGCCACCACCACCCCGCCAAAGTCAATCGACTTGGGTGAGAAGCAGGACACAGAGTACAAACTGAGTGGTATGTCGCATTGCGCCAATTTGCCATGCGCACACTGTAGCTGAGCAATGTTTTCCAAACAGAAATCAACGACTCTGGTGTCTGCTTGCCGCCGTCGCCCGGCGAGGAGCGCAAAGGCTTCTGGGGCCACACCAACTCATCGCGCAGCACTACCAGCAGTACTACTCACAGGAGTCTCGTCAAAGAGAACGAGCCGTTCAACATCTCTCGCGAGTCATTCGACTCTTACCGCCGATCATTTGTTGGTCCCATCGCACATCCTTGCAACAAGCACATGGTGATACAGACATTGACATCGTTCTCACAGGACATCTCCGGCCGTTCTCCCGTAATCAGCGGCGACCGTCCACGCGCATCTCTGGACAGTCGCACCTTCCAGTCTTTCCAGTCTTCACCGCGCAAGAGCACCAACCTCCAGCGCCCAGCTCCTGTTCCCCTCACTTCACCAATGCGCGAGGAAGAGGACTTTGAAGATGTTGGACTAAACGACGATCCCAAACCGGCACAACAAACAGCTCCACCGAAAAAGCGTGGTTTCCTCTCCCGCCTCACAGAGTCAAGCAACGATCAAGCTGCGCCCGGCGCCACATCGGGTCAAGAGAGCAAATGGCACTTTGGTGGCAGGAAGCGAGGACAAAGCGGTCAAGGTGCTGAGCTGGGTAGCATGCCGCAACCCAGTCGCGAGAACACACCAAAGCCTGTAGCGCCTGAGTCCGGGCTAAGGCACAGCGAGACACCAAAACAGAACGACACGCCCGAAAAAGCTGACGGGAATGCTCAGACGCCCACTCCCACCGAGTCGTGAGGCGGCTCGGCAATGCGATTTCTGGGTCATTTCTCCGAGGCCAGGGAAGGCCTTTGATGGTCTTGCCAAGTTTTCCTTTTTCGCATGTGTATGAAGACCATGGGCGGGAGACACGTGAGCTATTAGGCTCACGTCATCGCAGGATTTCGTTGGCGACGACTCTCCTGCTTATTTAGCATAAACTGCTGGCGTTTTGAATATGGAATGTGCGGGAAGATCTCAGCGCGAGTGGCACACGGTTATGGGTTATGGGATGGTTTTGATGGAGTCTCTGCACGCACAGTGGTTTGCTGCGCTTGGTTCGATGAATTCTATGATTGTAAGAAGATAAAATCAAGCATTCTGCAAGATCAAATTATGAATTGATTCATCGCAATTGGCCTGATTGCCTCTCGAAAGAATACCTCTCTAGCCGTGTGCTTTGGAGTGGTGCCTGAGGCGTGAACTCGCATATCCAGAACTTCGAAAGCATTCACGAAAGACGAGTTCGCGCGACTTCACACCACAAACACCATACATTCTCTACGACTACCTAACAACCTCTACGCGTCTACTCAAACAACACTCCAAATACTGTGGAAGATCTTACCCCAAGTCCTGCGATTCAAAACCTCTCCCGTTCGGCGCATCGCTCGCGCATTCTGAGCACAACCTCATCTCCACCGCCACCGCCACCTTCTCCCAACAACCACCACACAACTGCACCACAATGGACTACCAGAACCGCGCCGGTTCCAAATTTGGCGGCGGCGGCGTCGCCTCAAGAGAAGCCACCAACGCCGACCGCCGCGAGCGCCTGCGCAAACTCGCCCTCGAAACCATCGACCTCGACAAAGACCCCTACTTCTTCAAAAACCACGTCGGCTCCTTCGAGTGCCGTTTGTGTCTCACCGTCCACCAAAACGATGGCTCCTACCTCGCCCACACCCAAGGCCGCAAGCACCAAACTAACCTCGCGCGCCGCGCCGCCAAAGATGCGCAGATGGGCAAGAAAGCCGAGGAGGGCTACACGGGCGCGAACGCGATCGCGATAAAAAAGAACTTGGTGAAGATCGGACGGCCGGGGTACAAGATCACGAAGAACAGGGACCCGATCACCAGGCAGGAGGGTTTGACGTTCCAGTTGCAGTTCCCGGAGATCACGCCTGGGGTCACGCCGAAGGTGCGCTTCATGAGCGCGTACGAGCAGAAGGTCGAGGATCCGCCAGACAAGAATTTCCAGTACATGCTGGTGGCCGCGGAGCCGTACGAGACGTGTGCGTTCAAGCTGCAGGCGAGGGAGGTGGATCGCAGGGAGGACAAGCATTGGACGTGGTTTGATCCGGATAGCAAGGACTTTTGGGTGCAGGTCACGTTTAAGACGGAGAGGGAGGAGAGGTATAGTGGTGTGCCGGGGTTGGCGCCTAGTAAGGCGAGATGAGGCGTGGTGGTTGATGTCAGGAAATATTGATACGCTTGACACATAGTGTCTGTGGAACTGGCACAAAGGACTACGATCACGTCAGGCATGAGCAGCTGTTGTTGCCAGACTGCCTGACATGATGGGCACAGGGACAGCAGCAGCCTGTGACTCTCACGCTGAGACTGCGACTTGCATGACCCGCGGCTGAGAAGAAATGTCCATCACATCACGGCTTTGCACAGAGAAGCTATCAGCATACAGTCAGATTGCTGCCACTACAGACTTGTAAGACTAGCACACATGTAATAAACATACCCAACGAGTTACGATCCTATTCGCAAACTATGCCCTGGGGAGAAAAAAACACGCTCGAGGTGCATGATAAACTAAGAGCACGCCTTTTCCCTCGTCCTGTTTTCCAGTCTTCATCAATCATCGCCATCCCAACATCCGCAACATGGGTATCTTTCTCATCGTCCACAATACATGCGCATTCTGCTCATCCAATCACTCGTCCCGACCCCTCAAACACCACCAACCTCACCAGCCCCCTTCCTCGTCACAGTCCACCTCCCCTTCTTCTCCCCCTCCATCTCCCTAACCTCCAACTCCAGTCCCCCCTCCGGAACCATCTCATGCCTCAACTCCCACCCCGCCCTCCTCGCCAACTCCCACACAACCGCATCGCAATCCCCAATCAACTGCACATCAAACTCGATATGATTGCACGGCTCCCTCCCAATATAAATACACGGAACATCTTCCCTCCCCGCTTGCGCGAGCTTATCCGGCATTTTGGCGACGGGCGCGACTTGCATCGAGGTTCCGATGACGATGACGAGGTCGGCGGTGGTGCTGTCGAGGCTGTTGAAGCGCGAGAAGAAGGTGTTGGGGAGGTCTTCGCCGAAGAAGGTTATGTCGGGTTTCATGACGCCCGGGGTGGGGATGTCGTCGTCTGCATCTTCGTCCGAGGAGTCTGAGTCGTCGTCGTCGTAGTGGAATTTGGGCGATTTCTTCCTCGGCGCTCCTGCAGCTGCTTTGCCATTGTTGTTCGAAACCAACGGCTCCCCTGCCGCGATCTTCCGCTCGCACTCCCCGCACGTGGCGATGGTTTTCGCGCGGATGGAGGCGAAGATCGTTTCGCCGGGGACCTGGTGCTTGCACTTGCGGCAGCTGGCGGTGGCGAAGCTGCCGTGGCACTGGATCAGGCGGTCGGGCGAGATGCCCGCGAGGCCCTCGAGGTTGTCGATGTTTTGCGTGTAGTTTGTCTGCAGGCGGTGTTGGTCTTGCAGGGCGCGGATGAAGGCGTGGGTGGGCGTGTAGGCTTTGCCAGAGGGGAGGATGTCGCCGGCGAGGGAATAGAATGTTCTAAGAACAGGCGTGTCAGTATGTGAGTGGATGGGGGCTGGGTTTCTAGATGAGAGGGACAGCGTACTGAGGATCGTAGTCGAAGTTGAAAATGTCAAAAACTTCTTCTGGCTCGGCCATGCCCATTTCCTTCAGTTTGGCGTAGAAGCCTGTGTCTTTCGATCGGAAGTCTGGAATTCCGAGAGAAGTCGATATGCCTGCTCCGGTGATGACGAGGATCTTGCTGCGAGTCTTGATCAACGACGCTGCGTCGTCGATGGTGTTGATGTGTTCTAGCTTGGCCCGCTTGGAAGTGATATAGAGCATCATGCCGCGGAAGAAGCCTAGGTACTCTTCGTCATCGTGGCCGGCGAGTTCTCGTGGTACGCCGAGCATGCTGCCTACTACCCGCAGGTCCATTTGCTTCGTTTCGAGGCATTCTTTTTCGAATGCTTGGGGTCCGATTTCGCGAAGGCGGGCTCGGAGTCGTGTTGCGTCCTCGTCGTCGGGGAGGATTAGAGATGCTTGGGAGGTGTTAGTTGACGGAAGTGGGCTGACACTTGGGACGATGGAGTCGTTACTACCAGAGCTATCGCTGTCATATTCTTCATCGTCTACTTCTTCCAGCTCGTCGAGATCAGCCAATGCCTCTGCGGATGCGTCTTTACTCTGCTTTAGCACTGGCTTGCCACTGGGTGGCTCTCCTGAGATGCTTGGGCCACGTTTCCTCTTGAGAGTTGTGGGGATTGGAGAGACCGATGGGACTCTGTTGGCGGTATGTTCGGAATACATGATTTTTCTTCTACAGTGAAGTGTGTTTTTGGGTTTGGTGTGTGATCGATGTTGTTTCTGATGCTTGTGCAGCGTATATGTCGACAGCGAGCACGCTAATGCTGGGTACGGGGCTTGGGGTGGTCTGTGCGTGTATTGTGTAGCATTATGCTTTCGAAGAGGACTATTTCGAGGACAAACATGATTGGACGTATTGTCGTTGGCTCACTATCGTAATGTCATGATTTTCAATGGTTGCTGGCCGGAATCCTTGCACTGTGTTGGGAATGGAAAACATCTAGCTTCATACATCGTCATTTCGTTTCCACATATCTATTTGGAACGTGTGTTTGCTCCTCTTGATTGTTAGTGTAATCAAGCACATCTGCCTGCCACCTCGAAGGTTGCACGGACTTGAGCGAGCCACTTTCTCATTCGCCAATTCACTCAAACATTCCCTCTCGACAACCAGACATCTCGGCGTCATTGCTCCTTGACGTACGACATAGCCATCATCTTCCTACGCCCTTCCGTAAGCACTACTACCTACAATTCATCCCTCGAAGTAACCTTACCCTTCTTCTCCTCCATGCCTCTCTTGACCATGCTCGTCAGAATCTCAAATGCGACTTGAGCTCCTGCAAGCGCCGTAACCTCTCCTGAGCCATCAAAGGCCGGTGACACTTCGACGACATCCGCGCCAACAACATTCAAGCCCTCGATCCTTCTCAAGATCCTGATCAACTCTCTGGTAGTCCATCCTCCAGGCTCAGGAGTCCCAGTACCCGGAGCAAGACCGGGGTCGATCACATCAATGTCAATGCTCAAGTAGACAGGCGTCTCAGTGCCAACGTGCTCCACAATCTGCTTCGCGATCTTGTCTGCACCGATGTCATCAATGTCATCCGTGCTGAAGCGAATCCATCCTTGTGAGTCGTCGTCTTCATTGTCTCCTGGTCCCGAAAGACGGGTGCGGAGACCGGCATGAACGGACTTGTCCTTCGCGATCAGAGACTCGTTGTGAGCCAGCCAGAACATGGTGCCGTGCGTGAAGAAAGATTGCTGCGCGGGGTCTTCTTGGTCGATCCAAGCACTGGGATACTTCGCTGGGTGCCATGTATCAAGGTGAGCATCGAAGTGCACGACTGCCACTGGGCCGTAGATCTGGTTGAGAGCGCGCAGCGTGGGGAGAGCAATGCTGTGATCGCCACCCAGAGCGATGAGCTTAGGCTTGTTGCGGTAAGTGACAGATGAGTCTGCGCTCTTCGCAGGAGCCTGACTGTGAGCGAGGTTATTGTAGGCTTCAGTCATCTGCTTCAATGCGAGAGCGTTGTCGAAAGGCGTGATGGGAATGTCGCCGCAATCAATGACCTCTGCCCACTCGGTGTAAGGATTGATGCCGGCTCTTGGGTTGAAGCCTCTGAAGCCGGTCTGGCGGGCACTAGCAGCTCGGATGGCACGAGGACCAAAGCGTGCGCCGGGGCGGTAAGATACTGCCGTGTCGAATGGTGCTCCGAGAATGGCGATGTCATATTCCTTCTCTGGGTGCTGCAGACATCGTGTGTGAGGAAGGTGAGCAAAGGTTGAGATGCCGCTGAAGCCCCACTGCCGCCAGTCAGTTGCAGGTACCATTGATTGGAGTTACTAAACATACATCGGTGCCCCATTTTGCGTCAAGGTCTTCTTGGGTCCAGCCAACGAATGGTTCCTGCGTGTTTGCTATCTCTTCGTGGTGGTCGTGTGCTGAGACAGACCCCAAGAGTCCACCAGCCAAGACAGCTGCAGCAAATGTCGACCTCATTTTGTCGCGATACGGAAGTTGAAAGGAAGCAGAGGCACCTTTGCTGGTGTTACATTGAGTGTAAGTGGTAGATATACGATAGCACTTATCTGGTTGGACCTGCCTGTTGTAGATCTTTATGTAATGCCGGTGCGGAGGCCGCCCGCATGCCGCGGACGGCGGGTAGATAAGTGACAAGTGACCATGAGTTCAATTGCCGAGGGTGGTAACGCAAGTATAGTCTTGAAGATTGTTCCAGAAGATCTGCGTTTATTCCCATCAACAGTCGTACTCAAGGCACTGTTTCGCAGCTATAACGATTTTAATGGCAACTCTCATACGGAACATGTCGTGTCACCGAGAGCTTAAAGCAAGCGAAGTAGATGCACGAAATTGCGTCACTCTGCATTAATACGATAAAAGCAAATGCTTTTGGTCGTCAGGCGGTATACTTCGATGAACCCTCGCAGATGCAACTACAAAATATAAGTTGCTTAGATGCATTTCATTCCTTTGTCTCTCTCCATCAACAACCGAGACAGGAAGGTCTCAAGTGGGTCCAAGATCTGGATGACCCCGCGCCATTTCGGCGAATTGGTGAGATGGACCAACACTTTTGGGTCGGGTAACTGTTCATACGAACGCAATTAACAGACCTGACGACAAGACGCATGCGAGATGTGAGCGTTTTGATCAGGAGTTAATGTCTGTTGCTGCTCAGGAAGAACGACAAATCGTGCCGAAAAGCGCAGTCAAGTGTGTGATTCATTATGTGAATATTGAAAATTGACCTCTTTATTCTTTCGTAACGCGTGTCTCATAGTGCACTCGCCCGTGAGTGAGCTGGTACTCGAATATCATGTACTGTATGGCTCAACCGTGAGTGACTTTCTTCACGGTGCCGTCCTCGCCGGTGTGGATGTTGAGCCTGCCCAAACGCAATCAGTACACAGAATACTCATGAGATCAGAAAGATTTCGTGATAAGGACGCACCTGTCGGGCTTGTGATCCTGGGTCAAGAAATCGCCCTCCTTGATGACGCGGTGCTCCTTAGGGAGGTCGGTTTTGGCGAAGGTCTGTCGTAATCAGCGATGTTTGCTCAGGCACTACCAACAGGCCGTACACACGCGGCTTATAACAAGGGGCTAACCTTACAGTCTCATTTGAAGAATCACCGAGCTTCTTGCCAACAAGCTCGTTCATCCACTTGTTGGTCTGGTCGTTGTCGCCGCTGTTGGACGTGAGGCCGGGGACGACGAGAGGCATGTTTGGTAGATTATGTTGAGTAGAGGTTCTTGTGTGAAGAGTGTTGAATGAATAGAAGAAATGGTGCAGTGAGGAAGCGGATAAAGATATAAGATGGTTTATCGTGCTGCGGATGCGTGTGGTCACACGGGTAGATTGTAGGCAAGGGCATTGCGTCATAGGTGGCTGAATGTTGATGCCTGGATTGAAAGTCCGAGACTCCACTCTGATACCCCAAACCCTAGAATAGACAAATCGATGTTGCATCAAATCTAGGTAGACAGCATCGTGTTTTTAGATTTATGGATGAAGATGAAAGCGACTGCTCCGTTGAGAATTTGGAATGCCAATGCAACAAGGTTTGAGTTCGAAAGATGGCTTTTTATCACACTTCATCCTTGGGACACCAGACGGCCCATGTAGTGACCCCTTGTGTAAATTTACATAGTGTACCATCCCCACGCGAAGAGAGAATTGTCACATCCACACGTTTTGGTGCAACTTGATATTGTAATTTTAGGATCGCAGACTAGGCACTGACTTGATCTCTTGGATCCACTCTAATGAATGGCAGATGGGATCGACCAAACCCAAAGACCGGATACAGTCTCCATCCGTGACGTAGCTTCGATTCCACTCATTGACCTAGAGATTACCTCCAAGTATCAGATTGAGTCGCAGTACCAGCGCAGTTGCGCGGAACGGTGTAAGACCTGTTGGGATCGCTCTCCCACTGAGCAATGCTGCCGTCCTGATTCTTGATCAAGTACTTGTAAGTGAAAGAAGTTCCGGCGGAAAGGTTGATAGCCGCGCTCCACACGGGGTTGGAGCTAGTGTATCCGGTGGCGCTGAGAGCCACGGCGGAATTCGTGTCCCAGCTGCCCAGCTGCGAGATGCTGCCTACGATGTACACGGTCTGGCCGAAGGTGGTTGTGCGGCGCTCGTTGAAGGTGACGCGAGTGTTGGTGGGTGTAGAGCTGCATTGTCCTGGGGTGGTCGGGGTTGCGGTGCGGCCGGGCCAAGCTGTGTTGGTTGCGGTGGCACAGGGGCCGGTTGCTGAGCCGCTAGAGCAGGAAGAGGGGGCCTTGGCCTACGAGAATGTTAGTGGAAAACAATTCTGAGGGTCACGGTTATGAGATGTCACATACCGAGGCAGCGCCCCAGGAAGCAGGCATGGTGTTTGCGCGGGCACTATTGGCGGTGAGGAAAGCGGCGTAGGACCAGGTCAGGTCCTTGGCCGAGATAGGGTTGCCGTTTGAACGAAGATACTGCTCAGCGAGCGATCCGTCGTTAGGAGTGTATTTTTGCTTTGAAGTCTGTTAGTTGCATAAATTTCTAGGGTTGTGGAATTCGACTTACTGCGGTCGACATGTAGCTGTCGGCGTAGGTGGATACAGCGTTAACAATAGAAGTGAAAGTTGTAGTAGACGAAGCGTAGGTGCCGACTGCTGCAGAGGGGTAAACATCCTTGAAGAACGCAAGAGAGGTGGATGTGATGGACAAGGAGCCGATCTTCTTCCATTGGTAGACTGCGTCGTAGAGCTGCTCAGCAGCAGCGAAAGTGGCGAGGTACCTGTCATCACCAAGTTAGCTCGTTTCAAGATGGTCGTAAAACTTGGAGGATTCATACCATGGGTTACCGTTGTAGTAGACGTCTTCGGGGTAGCGGCCGACCGCAACACCAACACCACTAGCAATACCGGAGTTGATAGAGTAGATCGAGCGGAACGAGTCAGTGACGACCTTGTGGTTCGCAAGGGCCTTGTCAGAGCATGGCTGGAATGTGGTAGAGTCGCAGGTGGCCGCGGGATCGAAGAGGTGAATGCTAGTGAGGATGCTGTTGGCATCTTTGCCAGAGCGTCCGCCACCGGTGTTGGAAAGGACGTAAGAACCGGTCCAGTAAGACTGGAGGAAGCAGAGAACATTGGGTGCCTGAGAGTCGCAGTTGGGGCATGAAGTGCCGATCTGTGCGGCTAGGGCACTTCCTTCGACAAGAGCACGGTACTGCACACCGGTGGTGAAGAAAGATGCGCTGTTCACCTCCTCCCAGAGATCAAAACCAGTCTGGTTCCAGTTTTGGGTGACGTAGGAGAGATCGTTCTGAACGATTGGCCAAATGATGTCCTTGACAGTTGAAGATTGGCCCTTGCTGATGAGGTAGCGGGCGTAAGCGATCATGGCAGTCGCCCTGAGAGCAGGACCATCTCTTTGCGGGCGACCCCATGCACCAGTAAAGGCTGACAAGTCGACATTGTACTTGGGCTCAGCCAGCCCACCAGTGCAGAGTCCGCCAGAAGGGTTGTTGACACCCTGAAGAGCGGCTTGAGCGCTGATGTAGTCCTGGATCTTAGGCTCCAAGTTCGCACTGGTAGCAGTGCCAGCCAAGAACTGATCGACCAGAGCCTTGAAGACCAGAGCAGCGTCACGAGTCCAGGTGAAGAAGTAGTCGGGATCGCTCGTCGAGGGAGATGCTACGACGATACCGTTGCTAGCACCTGGGACTTTGGCGCCAGACGACCCGATGTTGTTCAGAACACCCTGAAGTGCAATGGGGCTCTCGGATGCCAACCAAGATGTCAGGGACCCGGTGGCTCTGGCTTCCAGCGGCGATGGTGCTGGAGCTGCCAGAGCAGTGGCAGCGAAAGGAAGAAGGTGTTTGAGCAACATGGTGAAGATCACAGATCAGATAAGCAGACGATCTGGTTGATGACGGTGGAGAGGAAGGATCATCGTGGCAATACCTCTTGCCTTATATACGCGATGTCCCTCTTGTCAATAGCATACCAGGCAGATGACCATCGAGTGTACAGTACTGGCTAAGACTGGAGATGAGGTTGGAGACGGGCCGATGGCGTCCGTGCAGTTGTCCACGGGAGGATGCCTTGTTTGGCTGTGGATGCACGCTGATGTACGCAGGATGTGTCGCTAGCCGAGGCTTGTCAGCCGCGACTGCCTTGTGTGCCCTCGATTTCCCCAGAGCACATGCAGGAGGCTGCAGGAACAAAGTCAAGACTCCGCCGACTCCGTTGTCACACGCTGCATTTCTGCACCCCACGTCTCCTCCCTCCGCCTACAAGGTCGGCGATCACATGCTGCGATTCCACATCAATATCTGATTGCAGCAACTACCCCGGCGCTATGGCCACCTGTAGTGAAGTCAAACACTTTTCAGGAAGGTACTCAAGCCTAGTCCCATGCACAGGACGCGCAAGTAATGCACTACTGACGATTCGATTGAGGCGGACGGAGAGTACAGTAGTATGAGGAAGACACGCTCGGCCATCTTAACCGGTAGCGAGGCTGGAATACAGTCATCGAATGCCCGGCATCCGACAAAGTGCTCTGCCCGTGCTTCCTTACGTCTCTCGCCCTTGATTGAGACGTGGAGAGCTCTGTGGTTGGTTATGCCGACGAAGTTGATCAGAAGACTGCACTGCCAGCGAGACTCTAGGACACAACGATTCGCATGTGAGGGATATCTGCTCTTCACAGCCCCTCCAAAAAACAATGTTCTCAGATATTGAAGTCAGCCCTGGAACATTCGGGAACAACCCTACCCGGCACCTGCTTCCTTCCACGACACCTCGCTTGTAAACTTCACGCCTTCACGCTGCTCTTGTGGTCCCGACAACTCCACCGATATATGGCTAATATGGAGTACACCGACGCTGGTCTTCAGACTCCGATCGTATGGCTCGCTTCCTGCGTGGAAAATACGCCCCTCCACTACATCTAGATTGGCCCTTGCCGCTATTCACGCCACTTCATGCAAATTTCCCCAGTGGCGGGCGTAAATGCGGAGACAAGTGCCTGACGGACTGGCTCGCGCAGATGCTTACGTGAGGTACTTGCCGGAGCATGTGCTCGTTGACCACTCAGTGGACCAGGTGTTCGCGCGCGGCAGTATCAGAGACTACAGGCCGTCTCAAGCCAATATCGCGTAGCTCGATGATGTACAACTTTCTTCGTAAGTATGTCACTGGTCGCCTTTCTTAGCAACATATGGACTCGTACATATGCCGACATAACCGGTCGGGCGTTATTGCTAATGAACGTGTTAGCGAGTCTAGGCTTTCACTAACAAATGATCTGCTTACCTTGTCGCCAAGCCAATCTACAAACATATCTTCATGGCAGAAGAAGACCCCACAGAGCTTTACGGATACGGAAGGACTTGATGGATCTTACAAAGTGATTGCGCGATTTTCTTCTCAACCTTCCAGGGATTGATTGACTGTGACAGAGACTTGGGACACACTTCGAGGCACTTGACCGAGCCGTGTGTTCGTGATGCCCGTCTATGTGGATACTTTGTTTCGAACTACCAAGCAACCTAGGTCATTCTTACGGTCGAGAGAACGTCCATGGCACTACAACCTCCGCAATGGTGTGGGTGTGAACTCCCGTAGTACATTGCTGAAAGTACCAAGAGTCAGTCATCCATCGAGTGATCATATCCGGGAGCATACTCGTTCGGTCGCGGAGAGTAAGCATGGCGGAAACGGTCACGCAACAGTCAAAAACGGTCATGTACAAATAGCTGCTCTCTATGGCCGGAATGAAACTCTCGCTCTTCAGTCGCGCACAAGAGACCATTCAAATACACGATGTTTCTACTTTGTCAAGCCTTGTTCTTCACTTTATATGCTTGTGCTTCGGCCTTGACACCAGCGCAATGGCGGTCCCAATCGATCTATCAAGTCATCACAGACCGTTTCTCCTGCACCGATGGCTCCACTAGTGCCTCGTGCGATCTAAACAAGTACTGCGGAGGTACATGGCAGGGCCTGATCAACAAGCTCGATTACATCCAGAATATGGGGTTCTCTGCTGTCAGTGACATTGATTTTGGAGAAAGGGTTACGAGCTGACAAAATCAGGTATGGATCTCGCCTGTCGTACAGAACCTGGTGCAGTCTACGGGTGATGGCGAGGCTTACCATGGCTATTGGGCGACGAACATCTACCAAGTCAATACAAACTTTGGTTCCGCAGCGGACCTAGTCAAGCTTTCGTCCGCTCTGCATGCGAGAGGCATGTACCTGATGGTGGACATCGCACCTAACCACATGGGCTACGCAGGCTGCCCAACATGCGTTGACTACAGCGTCTTTACGCCTTTCAACACGCAATCATTCTTCCATCCATACTGTACCATCAACTACAACAACGACACGAGCGTCAAGCAGTGTTGGCTTGGCAGCAACAACGTGCCGCTACCCGATTTGAGGACCGAGGATGCGGCAGTTCAGACCATCTTCAACTCCTGGATTGCGGACCTTGTGAAGAACTACACCATTGACGGCTTACGCATTGATACTGCAAAACATGTCAACATCGGTTTCTGGCAAACTTTCCTGCAAGCCGCTGGCGTCTATGCAGTCGGCGAGGTTCTCAATGGCGACCCCCAATACGTGTGTCCGTATCAGCAGTACATGCCTGGTGTCTTGAACTATCCGACGTACTATACCGTCACTCAAGCGTTCCAGTCGACTGGTGGAAGCATTTCAAATCTGGTCAACGGCGTCAATCAAATGAAGGCAACATGCGCAGATACGACTCTGCTCGGCTCCTTCTTGGAGAATCACGATCAGCCGCGGTTCCCATACTATACATCCGATATCTCACTGACCAAGAATGCCATTGCTTTCACTCTACTACAAGACGGCATTCCGATTCTATACCAAGGACAAGAGCAGTTCTTCAAAGGAGGCGATGTGCCAGCCGATCGTGAACCTCTGTGGACATCACAATACTCGACCACGTCGACGTTCTACAGTTTCGTCAAGCAGATCAACAGTATCAGGAACTGGGCAAAGCAGAAGGATACATCGTACTTGACCTACAAAGCACAACCATCATCTCCAGACTCGCGCACAATAGTCATGCGCAAGGCATCTGTTGTTTCGGTGTACAACAACAGAGGCGCCAACGGTGCTGGGTCTTTCACTCTTTCATCCTCTGTCAGCGGGTTCACCTCCGGCCAGTCTGTGATGGAAATCCTGACATGCAAGGCCTATTCAGCCGACTCAAACGGCAACCTTGCCGTCGCTGTCACCGGAGGACTGCCGCAAGTCTTCTATCCGACTTCTGCTCTCGCCGGTAGTGGCATCTGCACCGGCGCATCAACATCCACGCTCGCGACCTCTACCCGCACCACTACGTCCGGCGCGCCATGTGCGACCGCGACTTCCGTCGCCGTCACCTTCATCGGCAGGAAAGCGACCAACTTCGGCGACACTCTCAAGCTGTCGGGTTCCATTTCTCAACTTGGTTCCTGGAATGCTGCGAATGCTGTCGAGCTCTCAGCGGTGGGATACACTGCTCAGAACCCGGCGTGGGATGGTACTGTTACTCTGCCGGCGGGGACTTCGTTCCAGTATAAGTACATTGTTGTGACGAGTAGTGGGTCGGTAACGTGGGAGGCGGACCCGGCGAGGTCATATACGGTTCCGAGGTCGTGTGCGACGGCGGTTACTGTTAGTGGGAACTGGCAGAATTGAGTCGGGGCCGTAACGGTGAAGGCGAGGGATAGTACAGAGCATATCATTCTCATATGCTCTTGTGCCGAAGACGGCGTCAAAACCGCGAATGAGCCAGTGTTGCATTTGACCGTCGCGTTTCGCGAACGAGTTTTGTATTCGTGAGTGCTATACATCCATTGCATTCCTCCACGAGTGATCTCAATGGACGATCGGCCGTGGATGATTACGCTGCACTGCTTGGCAGCTCAGGTTCAATAGCCTCATCCTCCGGCAAGGTAACGCCTCGCGCGCGCAAAACTTGCTCAATCTCATGGAAACCCAACTGCATCGCTTGGCGAAGAGGACCTCGGTATATTGCTCGACTCTGCGATCGAAATCCGTTGCAATGGTCGAGAAGCGTTTCCAAAATATCGCTGAATCGACCCATCGTTACTGCTTGAACGACTTCACGATAGCTGTCGGCGTCTTGAAGCACCATCCTGGTATCGTCTATAAGAAGGATATCAACAATTTGTCTGTGCCCATTGCGAGATGCGCCCGATAGCGCATCAAAGTATGAGGTGCTGTCCATAGCGTCGGCGCCATAGCGGCGGAGCACCATGTCTCGAACTATGTCTTCGTAGCCCCAGGTGCATGCCGAAACCATTGCAGTTCGACGTCTGGGGCCTCCAGCACTTGCGATGCTTTCTGTTTCGATGGTAGTCATGAGAACGGGTCGAGATATCTCAGGAACAAACCCAGTGGCCCACTGAGTGAGATTGTCAATTATTGAATTGGATCTTGCAACATCTCCAAGCAACGCCCTTAATTGATCCAGGCAGAATAGCGAAAGGCTTGGTTTATCGTTACGTATTGAATACGCATGAAGTGACAATATCGCCGACAACTGCTCATCAGCTTCCAGATGGGGCCAGGATATCAGCACCTGCACAAGATCCTGCTTCATTGTGCGATAAGCTCTTTCGAGGTGCTTACCAAGTATGCTTCCGTTATGTTTGGTACGCGAGAGGATGATTCTGAGTGCCATCGCATCATGCTTTTCAAGTGCAAGATACACCAGCTCTTTGAATCCACGGTCGGTGATTGTGCGTAGTGAGGGCTCGTCAAGAATCACTTCCAGGGTTTCGATGTTACCACTTGTGATTGCGGCCTTCAATATCTGCTCGCACTGGCCATATGATGGACACCATCCGCAATTGAGCTGATTTTTAACGATCTGTGAGGCGCTATTTCTTATAAATATGCACATCGGTGTGTCGTCTGGATGTTCGTATCGGCGGCGGTTACTGTAGATGGCGAGAGCGTTGTTGATCAAAGTCCACTGGGCTAGAGGAAATTTTTCCACGAAACTGGCTTGCGAGACTCCATGGGAACATGCCATTTCTGCATGATGTATTAGGTAGTTGACTGAGTAATTCAGAAATGGAAAACAAGTGGCTGCTTTGTCGCGGAGCTCTTTTGCCTCATGGGATTTCGCCGGTGGTAGATCTGTGGGCAAAGAAAGTTGCTCGATGACACCATCAGCCATCCATCGAGAGCAGCATCGCTTGAGGTACTCATGGGTTGAGCCCATGAGACTGTTGTGGAGGTCGGGTGCAAGTATGCGAAATCCAGTCTCGCGAAGATAATCCCGCACCGATTCATGAATGAACTGTACAGTGGGCTTCTTGCCTCTGGTCAATTCCGCAAGGCCTTTGGAAGAGTTGAGAATGAAAAGTTTCATCGTTTCGATATCGTCTTCGTCCTTGTCCCAGGGTTTGGCAACGTCGAAGTCGGGTCGATCGCTGCCAACGGCAAAATACAGCTCTTCGCACGCCAGTGGTCGCTGAGCAAATGATATCCACTGCAGTACACGTACTAGGTTGTCATCGTCTCGTATGCCTCTCTGTAGGATGTCTTCGAAAAGTTCGTGCAACTCGCTAGGGATCCGGTCAAGGCACCTCCGCAGGCTCGCATTGTTGCCGCCGCGATCGCTCTCTTTGTTGAGGATTCGAACGACCAACACTACCCACAGAAAAACTCCCTGTGCTTTGGCTTGAACAGCTTCACGAAGACTATCCGCTGTCTTACCCTTCCGTGCCTTCAGCTTGCTCTTCACATACTTTGTGACGTCTTCTTCATGCCCTGCTTGATGGTCCAGGAGCATATCTTGGCACTTGTTCATAGTCACATGTGGATAATATCGACTTGAGAAGCAGACCCGCAACTCAATGCCCTTGTCGTGTGCTGATTCGCCGAGCTCTTCGAAAAAATCGATCATTTCGCGTATCTCGGCTTCAGGGCATTCATCCAATGCATCAATGAGACATGTCAAGCGGTCGTGTTCCAGGTGTATGACAGCGGCGGCAAATAGCGATTTGAGAGACTCCAAAGACCAGTTCTGATGATTGGATGTGCTACCATCGGCCGCTCTGAGGAGATGTTGAAGTCGTGGAATCTTCGTCAAGAGTTGGTACACTAGGCTTCGATAAAGGCCCTCGAGGGATCTCTCGAGAGCCTCACCTCGCGCGTTGAAGAAGAAAGATATAACATTGTCATCTGGGAGCTGCTCTTTCGCCGATTTGAAGAAGAACTTCATAAGAGTCGACTTGCCTGCCCCAGGCTTACTCTTGATCCAGAAAAACCCGTAGTGTTCCGGCATCTTGGCTGAGTCGCGCCAGCTCAGATATTCATGTTTTTGGAACAACCATTCACAAGTGTTCGAGTATGACTTTGAAATTGTGTCGCAGCGCTCCTCCATTTGGGAAAATGCCAGGGTGTCCAGAGCCTGCGCAACATCGCCTGGCCCATCTTGCTCGACACCAGAATTGGCATGCCAGCTGTTGTTGTTGTAGACGTTATGGATCCGATCTCCGTACTGAACATGCGCCTGGTCGCTCGCGAAGCCATGACTGAACGTGTGCCCATTAGACCGACCAGCGGTGGTGTCGCGACTCGCTTCGTCGCTTCGTATGCGTTTGTTGGTAGGCTCTTCAGAGTTCGGAGTTGTATGGGTGTTCGAGCGTGAAGGCGGGAGGGAAGTTGACGACGCTATGCTACGCGCGTCTCGTTTTCGGCCGTCGGTGCGGTCAGGCAAGCGATCCATCCCGTGCTAAGTAGTCAACACTGGTAGTTCGGTGCTGTCGCTGACCCTGCTCGTTTGTGACCATTTCTCTTCTGGTGAGGATGAGAATGAGGTAGGAAATGCTACTCGAGGCTCTAGTCGACAGCACTCGATGTACTTACCTTGCCATGACCAGCCTCACCGTACGCCCAATCGGGGCGCGATCATGCTGCGCCATGCATCATGCACGGCTGCAGGCTGGGCGGCTGAAGGATGGACTGTCAGTCTGGTCCCTTTGGCCGTCTTTCTCATGGCCAAGATATCCAAGTGTTCAGTAACATCATGGCTGACTCCAGAAGACATACTTGCAAGACATGGACGCGTTAGAGGCTTGAGAGGGTGTGTAGACTGTACCGTACTGTCTTACGAAGTAGAGCTTGGAGACGCGTTCTGAGACTACTGTATGCTTGGCAGAGACCAAGAGCTGGAGGGCACGCTGGATGCAAATGCTCATAGGATTCGTTCTATCGCCTCGACATGCCAGTATCTCTGCAATCAGGAATGTCGAAGTGTCGACTCGAGATGCGCAAGAGATAGTCGCCCTAAACGAGATCTCCCCTCGCGATCTGAAAGCCAGCAGTCCTTTGTGACCCGCATCGGGGGCATCACCGAAAACGCTCAGTTCGAGGAATCGGAAGGCTGCACGCCCAGCGCCTTCTCGCCATTACAAGACTGTGCGTGCAATTTGAAAGTCTGGGGATCTTTGCCAACAGTTCATAGATTGTAAGCCGCGCGAGCGGGATAAGCGTTTAGCGAAGCCTTTCGCTTCCCTTAGTGACAGCTTAGCAGGTGCCGCAATGTGCTGATCGCTGCTCGTGGTCCAGGTTCAAACTCCGTACTAGCCTCCCAGTGCCAGGGCGAGCAGTATGGACTTTAAAGCTCAACCGCGAGCGCCGTAGGATCCGGAGAAATCGTTGTGTCGTCATATCTAGACGAAGTACTGGCGCCACTAATGTCCAGCAAACAGCTAAAGAGTGGTTAAGTGATGTGGGGCTCTTGAGGCGCCTTGCTATTCGAGCAATTGCTGTACGCATCTTGGGCCGAATCGATCTGCCATTTCTTCTTGAAGCCACGACATTGTCCCCGTTACAGCGCCCCTTGACTATGGAATTCTTGTTGTTGGACCCTCCTGCTCAAGGATACGAACCTGGAGACACTGTGTCAGGAGAGCTCAAGTACAACATTGCAGCGCAACAGGAAACCATTCTCGATGTTCGTCTACATCTTGACGGAGGCGTGCTGATACACCCTTCCAAGCTCAAGTATGAGGCGCATAGATCGAACGTTACCCTCATTGAGGATTCTCAAACACCTTTTCAAGGACCATTCACGCTAAAGCGACAGCTACTGGTATGGCCATTTGCATTCGTACTACCATCAACTGCTCTGGTCGGAGATGTCTCAATCTCGCTTCCCCCTTCAATGGATCATCAATTTCATGAAGGTGTACACATACGTGTGGGATACAGAATAACTGCCACCATCCGAGTAGATTCGGATCGCAAGTCTGCAAAACAAGCATCCAAGATCATACTTGTCAAGCAGCCCGCAGATCCGACAGCAACCGAAAGCCGCCACTACGCCGTGTCCTTCCCGCCAATGGCATTACGGACTGACGGCATGAACCAGCGCCTCCTATCGAGATTGCGGAGTTCCTCTAACAAGTTCAACACAAAGTTTGGTACGACGCAGAGATCTTACCAACTCGAGATGACGCTACCGGTCGCGTTGTCCGTTGACCAGCAGGATACCGTCACATGTTGTTTGCTAGAGGCCACGGCCACAAGTAATGGGTCGGACTACATGACGTTTGTCCTCGAGATTGCAGAATTTGCCTTACGACGCCGCTTAAGATGGCAAAATCTTCTCGAAGATGTACGAACTATAGGTGCTGCTACAAGGCTTCCAGGCGTGGAAATGACCACCGACGGGCAGCTCATCACACTTCCCGGCACTCTTGGTCTGCAAGACTTCATAGATTGTGGAGAGATGCTTGCTTCGATCACACCGTATAATGTGGTGATCCCCGAGGTGTCTCAAGACTTCATGGTGACTGTGACAGTGAGCTTGAAACACAAAGCCAGCGGCCGTCGCATCCACTCAACAGCAACGCTACCTGTTGTCATTATCGATGCAGCCGTGGAGCGAGCCATGCCACCAACTTACGAACGTGTGGAAACAACACAAGAATCCATCCCGCCACCATACGAGGATGCATTCAATCAATGAAGTTGCCTAAGAACTATATTGGCTACCAAGCGAACCACAGCGAATTTTAAAGCCGGTCGGCCACTTGTGTTCCATTGCAAGCCCCTCTGCCGCCGACAACCTTTGGCGAAACAATGGCATCGAAATATCTTCCGATTTCCACTCCCTGGCCCAACTCGGCAGCGAACGCGAGCATACCATCAGGCCTCAGAACAACAATAGCACCTTCAGCCGTTGAGATACCGTATCTCGAGTATGCCGCATGGTCGGCATCGTAGCATGCATGGCCAAACCTGTCAACGCCCAGAGTCTCGTCAGGCTGCAAGCCTGTCCCGGCGATAATTGTCAAGAAATTGAAGGTGTCGGTCAGACGCTTGGTAAAGCTATCGGCAGAGTCCAGATAAGCGCGGAGGGCTTTAAGGCCTGCTGCGGTACGAAGCGGCTCTCCTGCAAATACGACGATCCAGAATAGGCCATTGTTCTTAGTCAATTCGTAAAGCCTGGTTGGGAAGCGACTACCAGGCTTTTGTACAAGTACATCGGGTGCTCGCCGCCCTGCGCGCACAGTGGTCACGCCAACTGCTTTGTTCAAAAGACCGTCAGGCTCGTATGCCACCCCGAGACCAATCGTAAACTGTGCCGACGAGTCAATCACTTCGCGCAGTATCGAGTTTGCATCTCCACCGTGGACATTGCCTGTGTAGGATTCGGGGATTTGGCCCGAGATGAGGGTCGAGATGGTCTTGTCCAACTTGATGAGATGTTGCGCAATGGCACGGCGTTCGGGCGAATAGGTCTTCAACACCCCGGGCTTGTACCAGCCCTTGAGAACTCCACCCAGCTTCCATGCCAGATTGACTGCATCGTGGACGCCAGTATTCATGCCTTGAGCAGCCCCGGATGAATGTGTGTGCGCTGCGTCACCAGCCAATAAGATGCGGTCTCTGTGCTGGAAGGTATCGGCCACTCGCTGACCGATGGAATAGAGAGTCCACCAATCTACAGAGACGAAATCAATCTTGAAAGGTGCCATCGCTTTGGCGGCCTCCTGCTTGACAATTTCCTCTGTGATGTTTTCGCCATACTTTTCATGGAGAGCTTTCGGCAAAGCGAAACCAATTCGAGAACGCCCATGATCCAAGGCAACGAACAAAACGTTGCCATGCGTGGTGGACTCAATTGCGCCGAAGCCAATCCTTGACTGCGGCATGTCGGTATTGATGACTGCATCGATCCGGACCCAGTTGAAAGTTGATTTCTCGCCAATGAATGGGATGCCGGCAATCTGGCGCACACTGGACTTCCCGCCATCGGCGCCGATGATATACTTGGACTTTGCGTGGACTTTCACTCCATTGCGGTCGATGATCTCGGCGGAGATCTTGTAATCGTCGGCACCATCATCGAGGACGAAGTTTTTGAGTGTCCAGCCCGCACTGACTTTACCGCCATGCTTTTCAAGTGCTTCCCGGAAAATGTCTTCCGAGTACTTCTGGCGAATGTTGAGGCAATAGGTCAAGTAGGTGTCACTGATTGTGTTCAAGAAGTCCCAACCACGATCCTGGATTTTCTGGCCATCTTTGTAGGTGACGCTTGCACGTCCAATGAGGCCTACTTGCGCCATTTCGTCCAAAAGTTCCAGTTGGTCAAGCATCTCGATGGTTCTCGGGAACAGTGTACTAGCACGGCCATACATGTCTTGTTGGGTCTTGTCGAACTGTTCTATAATCAGAGTTGGTAGGCTGAGTCGTGCGAGTTGATATGCGAGCAAAAGCCCGACCGGGCCTCCGCCGCAGATGATCACGTCGTAATATCCGGCCATTGTCATATTTGATGTAGCTGTACCGAAGTTGAATTAATGAGGTTCCGGCGAATCGTGGTTTGCTCAGAACAGAATTGTTGCTCGACCATCGAGCTATATAGCCAAGGTTCTGTTGCAATGCCCATTTCGACCGAGCATGCCTTTGATCGATTTCCGAGCAGGAATCCGAGACGACTATTGTCAGCCATCCTTCAAGCATCCTGCTGCGCTATAATCCGATCATCCACCAATCACCAGCCCGTGGTGACTGATATCTCGAATAAGTGTGGGCCAAGCTCTCGATGGGCATTGCTTGTTCCATCGTGGCTGACTGCGTTTGCCCTCGGCCGTAGGTCACGCAGGTCAGAAGAACCTCGCAATTGCTCGGCTCCGAGCCCGTACCATTACTGCTTAGGAAAGCATAATGTCGATCGCTCGGCAAAGGTCGGCCGTCAGCATCAGCTTCAGCTTCCGCCCAAAACCATCTCCGACGTGGCCGAGTACTAAGACAACTCCTCCGACACTTTGTGAATAACGATCTCAAATGCTATGGACACAGAGACTGCATCTTTGCGTAGCAGACTCCGTCTAAGTGCCAAGCGAGCGCAAAAGAGCTGCGGCCCCTGCCGGACTCGCAAAGTCAAGTGTAATCGCGCTGCACCGTGTCTCAGATGTGTCAAGAGCGGTTACCCTGATCTTTGTCTCTACAACGAGCGAGCTAGGCGATCTACAATATCAGTCTCATCGACGCAGCAGCCCAATGGACCGAGCGCCAACGCACAACGACGTGATTCCCATCGAGCTACACATGTCGTAGAAGCTCCCGATCGCATATCTAGCCCTACCAATCACTCGGAACAAGGCCGACATCAGGATCAGATCGACAAGCATCCATATCTTGGTGCGAACTCGCTGCCTCAATTCCTGGACAATGACAGTGCTGTGGTCACATCTTCAGAAGACGTAACGCGCCAGAGAGCACGCGATGCCATGATGCCAATGTTGGGTGTCGCGCCGTCATTGCCAGGGTACCCATTCTACACTCCATCGGAAAACGTAGAAGAATATGCGATTGCAAGACTTCTTCGTTCGCTTCCACCAAGCCGAGATATCATCAGGTAAGCTCTGCATTCCTTCGTTTGTCAGAAGCGCAATCAAGAGATCGTCAGAGCACGAATCGTACAACTCGATTGACGGGACTAAACGATTACAGATTGTTCCGAGTATATCAAATAGATGTTCATCCCTTCTCGCAAACACTTGTCAAAGTTAACATTTTCGAGACCGAACTTTGTGGTTATGTGCAAAGGAGCAGGCATACAACCTCTGCAATCGACGATGAACAGCAATCTCAGATTCAAACGCTACAACAAGGCATGTCCATGGCTTGGATATCAATTCTGTTTGCATTGCTAGCTTGTGGCGCTCAATTCTGCAATGAAGCTACCTCGACGAGGCAGGAGCAAAGTAGCCTTTATGGGAAGTGAGCATGAGCCCTCAGCTGTGCCATGGGCATCTTCACTAACAGGAACTCTCAGTCAGTTGCGCTTTTGAATCACTACGGCTAGCCAATTTCCTGATGCGGCCGACTGTTTCCTGTGTGCAAGCCATGCTGCTAATTGGCCTCGTCCTCCAGAATGACATGCGTCCGCAGGCTTCCTGGATGCTCATGGGGTCCACTGTTCGTATGGCAGAGAGTCTTGGTCTCCACAAAGCAAAAGACAGTGATTCGCCGCATCGACTCTTATGGTAAGTCGTGTTCCGCAGTTTCTCGAGGTTATGATAATTAACAACCTGCAGGCTTGCCTTGATTCGACAAGATAGCCTACTAGCAGCATGTTTCGACCGGCGAACGACATCTCCCATTGGTACAGAGATACTTGATCCATACTTTCATAGCCCATTGTCGCATAAGTCCGCCATGGATCACATGGTCGACTTCATCCTCCGTAGTGACATTGTTGGCGACGAGTCCGATCAACCCAATCTCACGTTAAGACGTGACCTTGCAAATGCTCTAGACATCATCAGACGGAGAACACACCGAGAGAGTGACAATCAGCCGGAGACTGCTGATATTCAATACCAATGCCAGATACATCACCTGGATATGCAATTCGGCTTCGTGAAAGCCTGGCTATGTCGGCCTGCGCTACGCCGTCTCGAATATCTCGACACCAACACATCTGGCGTTTCTTTGGAAAGAGAGCTGTACGCGATGTGCTTACAGAGCTCTCGAGATTGCCTCTACGCTTTCGTCAAGCTGAACGCGCTTTGTGTATACCCTTTTCGGTCTTGGTCGGTCATACACAATGGATTAAGCTCTCTGTTACTCCTAGCACTCACGGGTGAACTGAGACGTGATGCAAATCTCCGTGCGACACTTAGAGAGCTGCTTGATACATTCGAAGGTAACCATGCAATATCGGGAGCTGATCACCGCGCTCTAGATCAGAGTTCAAATCTGTCTCCGGCTTATTCGAGAGCGATCAAGGCGCTAAGGCAGATGTTGCTACGAGATAGTAATGCTGCCACCGAGGAAGGGAACCTCTCAACAACAGACCACGAGCACCATCGAGACGCTGCTGATTCTGCTGCACGAATGTGAGTCCATTTGATTTACTTACTGTTCGTTCGTAACTGACATCATCACTCGCAGACAGTCTACCGTACAACCTCTGAACGAGCATCCACCGGCCATTGTAGATCCCCATTTACAAGAGTTCGACTTTGTAGACAATCTGCCTCCGCTAGATGCCTTTGACTCTATCCTTTGGTACGTTAAGTGACTTTACAACTCATCTGAACAGCATGACCTAACTATCAGGATTTTTCTCCAGGCCTCTCTACTCGGAAAGCAATGATGGTCTGGGCTTTTTGTGAGACGTCATGTCGAGAATGGATGAAAATGACTTTATACATCACCTCCCCAGCAGCGTCCCTATGATTTCGTTGATGCACTAGATCAGGACCGAATTGTCACACTGAGTAGCGGAGACACAAAAGCAGCAGTTCAATGACATTCTCGATGGCTCGGTGTACTGCATCAGCCTACTTAGAAGACCTCTCAAAAGTACGCGGCGAAGTGCGCTGCTGGGGAAGCCAGGGGAGGAGATGAAAATAGTTGACCAAGAACAAGAAGAACCGCCGGAGGACTCAGGTCAACACCCTGTATACTGGCGTATACGCATCATTACCGTCACTGCCAATATATCCTTGCATGAACATGGGCGCTCAGCAACGCCACCATACCAGCCGAACACGGGCCGTGCAGACAATTGTAGCTCCAGTCGTGATGTGATGGCTTCTTGAGCGCTTGAGTTGACGACTCAAGACGATCTTTGCCAATAGGCATGTCCGATCGCGCAAGGGAACATCATATCATGAATCAATCATCTTGGGAGTCGGTCTCTCGACTAAGCCCAACAGCAAGGACGCTTCTCGAGGCAGAGGTCGTAATTCTACGTTACCACAATTCGAGATGTAGCTATCATATCATTGGAGTTGTGTCTTCACAGTAGGTTAGCTGACTTCTGCCAGAGCCATGCAACAACGGCCACTTCCGAGAACGAAACAATATACAAGCCTAAACATTTGATTGCAGGCACTCAGCTTTTGATGAAGGATGGAGCAGTACGTCTGAGGACCAGAGCATCCTCAACTACTACATCTTCCAACCCAGTCGACCAAACACGTGAGTGGCAACCCGGAGACTTTACCCTTCCAAGATCTGGCCGAGTTGCGATCGGTCTTCGACACGCTCAAGCTACCTTCGAGCTATTTTCAGATAGCCAGTGGCTCCGTGGGCTCAGCTCAATCCTATACACTCTACGACTCTCAAGATCGTCCACGTCGACACGAGATGATCGGCCACTGCGTGAGTCGACAAGGTGACTGGGCGCTAGCATCATCGCACGACGCTTAATGCGAGTGACCTCTGTCTTTTGGGGCGTGGAGAAGACAATCGACTCCAAAGCTCTGCTTGACGACTTTCACGCTTTCCAGGACTACGCTTCGCATCGCATGCTCATACTCTGCATCATGTTTGCTTGCAGTTTACGCACGAGCGAGGAGCGACGGCGGCCCATCAAGGACAGACTCGTGAAACTGGAGGGCACGATCGCTCAGATCAGCGTGAAGGAAGCGCATGCGTACGACCACGACGAGCGATCATATGGCCGTTCCGAGTAACACCAGAGTCTCGGGACGCTGCTTCAGATCCTTCATAGCTGTTGAAAGGATCAATCGAGCAGGAAAGGGAGTTACAAGTTTTGGCGCAGCGTAATCGGTTCAATTGAGGAAGGCTTCAAGTATGTCGAAGCCATGATGGCTGAGTCGCCTGATACACCTCCTGGAAGTGCATCGAGAGCTGAGGAGGTGGGTCAGTATCAATGAAAAGAAGCTCGACAGCCTGACGGCGCGTCACGAGGATCATGTCTACAGGGTGGAGAGTGTATCGCACATGGTATGCTGACTTGTTCTTGCAATCTCAGTTGCGTTTGCTGATCCGCTGTTGCAGCTTCATAGCCTCGTCGGGCAGCGAGATATACGGATCCAGTCCAGTATTGCGCGAACTACGCAACGGGACAGCGAAGATATGAAGTTCATTGCGGTGCTGGGATCTATTTTCCTGCCTGCGAGTCTTGTAGCTGTGAGCTTCTGAGATCTCCCGCCATGAGATTAATGCTGGTTACCCACAAGAGCGATTATCAATGTCCCAGATCTCGGTTTCGCTCAGGGGGCGACACTCCTCGGGGCTTACATAGGAATCACAGTCCCGCTTGTCGCCGTGGGGATGCTGCTTTGTCTGAGGCGCCTGCAGCTCACGCGGTGGATCTGGAGACCGTCTTCTAAGTCGTCTGCGACCTGTCCGTGAGACACTTCGACATACCCACTGAATATCTATGTCCGATATTGTTGCTACCGTCTCTCGCATGCCACAATAAATATGTCCGAAGCAATCGAGATCAGAGTGCTGTCGATTGCATGATCTTTCTCCACTACGCAGGCTGGTCGGAAAATCTGCTTTTGCAAATCGTGATATACATACAGAGGACATGGTTTCCATTACAATATATGTTCAAAAGGTACTTTACAAAGTGCGCTCTCAGTCTAAAGATCCAATCTAGTGACTGTGCTGAATACGCTCCGCGGCCCTCTCAGCCAGAGCATAAAGAGTACTAGTCAGGTGACCACTAACCTGGAACGGCAACACCGAAGCATCAACGACACGAACGTTTGCGGTTCCGTACACCAAGTGATCGCTGTCGACAACACCGCCAAGCTCTTCCGACATCATAGCAGCAGTCGAGATGTAATGGAAGTTGGAGCGGTAAGTCTTCTTCAACCATACGGCCCATTCGCTGTCGGAAGCGTCGGCTGAGACCTCAGCGAGACCGGGCAGAGTCTCTCCGGTTAGGAGGTTCTTGAAAGGTGCAGCGTTCGTGACTGCGCGGGCCATCTTCGCGGTGCCGATTTGTTGCATCATGTCCCAATCCAACATAAAGTAGTTGGGGTTGATGGCGGCAGGCGCAGAAGCGTTGGTAGACTGGACGTGAATGTTGCCACGAGAGAAAGGCATAAGACCCCAGTACTCGAGGATGGCGCTGCCGCTGTTGGGAGCGTTGACAATGACCTCGGAGATGACAGCCTTGTCCTTGAAGATCATCTCGTGCTGGATACGGAACAGCTTCTCAAGGGTCTCTGCACTGAGGATATCGCCGCTGGCCTCCGCGGTCTTGCGGGCGTACTCTACAAGCGACTGGTTGACAGAAGCGCTGACGTTGGCAGCCATGTCACCCCAGACATCATCAGCGTTGTAGTAGCCGATGAAACCGCCGGCACCGGCGAACTCAGTAGTCGCGTTGTAGGTAGTGTCAGTGGTTGTCTGATCTTGAAGATTCTCGCCAACGAAGGCGTTGTCGACGGTAACGTTGATGCCGTTTTTTTCGAGTATGCTGGAGATCGTTAACAAAGAATCTTCTTCATGGAGCTCGGTGCCACTTACGCCTTGTTCCCAACGCCAGATAACTCAAGCAGCAACGGCGAAGCCAAAGCTCCAGCAGACAAAATGATCTCACGAGTAGCGAAGAGGGTAGTCTCAGTTCCGTTAGGAGACTTGAACACGACACCGTTAGCGAAAGGCTTGGAAGTGTGCGGCGAGGTTTCCCAAGTCATCTTCTGCGCGAAAGCGTTCGTGTAAAGATTCAAGTTGGGACGGTTGCTGATGGGCAAGTAGTAAGCACGAGCCGAGTCCTCCCTCACATCCTGGGCTTGGTCGATAGTCTTGGGGAAGATGTTGTAGCCGCGCATGTGACCAGCGTTAGGCTCGCCGTTCCAGGGCAGATCCAGAGAGGCAAAGGTGCTGTTGAGTAAAGCGGAAAAGTTGCCACCGACCATCTCGTTGGGCCAGCCGACGGCCAGAGGGCCCTCGAAGCCGTGGTATTCAGGATCGTAAGATGCGCCCATCGAAACTTGTGCGGCAGTGGGTACCTGGAAGTACTCGCTGCGCTTGTAGTAGGGTAGAAGCGAGTCCCAGGTGATGTTGTTGCCCAGCTTTGCCCAGGCATCAAGCTGGCTGTCCTCGGCACGCATGTAGGTCATTCCTGTGATTGACGTTGTTAGTTAATGCGTTCCTTGCATTCAGTGACAACTATCGTACCATTGAACGTGCTAGTTCCACCAAGAGCTTTTCCAGCCCTCAAAGTCTGCGTCTCATTAAGAGCATACTTCTGAGGCGCACTCTGGTACGCCCAATCGATCTGAGTGCCAAAAGCCTTTCCATATGCAGACACGCTGGTGACATTTTCGTTGCCAAATGCGGAAGCGCCGGCTTCAATGATAGCCACGGAGACCGAGGGGTCCTCAGAAAGTCTGTTTGCGACGACTAGACCAGAAGTGCCACCGCCGATGATGATGTAGTCATATCTAGGAGTGGAATGAGGCAATGCAGTCGGCGCGGCAGCTGCCAGAGACGCGAGGATCGGGAGCATGCGTAGAGCCATTGGGCCGGTGGATTGGACCATGATGCGAGATCGAAGATTGAATCCCAAGAGTTGACTGCGGAAGGAACGCCGTTGCTAATAGTGGATTGTCTATGAGCAGGATTCAGAATCACTATTTATATGGAAGTGAAGAGTGAAGGAAGGAGCATCACTGCACCGCTTCCGCTCCTGCCCTCGATGCGAAATGTTTGCTTTGAAAGCCGGAAAGCACGATGCAGACATTATTGAGAGCCTGTTAATTTGCTGTCAAATCGACTTCCGGCATTTTGATACTAAATAAGATTGAAACCACCGCAGTTTAGGTCTGCAAAGACTATCTATAAGGCTGAGTTCCGAGTTTAGCGTGGCGCTAACGAGGCCATGTCCGGAAAACGGTTAAACGGTCTGCTCACGTTTGTTCAGCTATTGCTGCATGTTAATGATAGTCCTGCGCATGAAGATGATCACTGTCAGCACAGAAAACTCGATGGTACAGGCATTACTTACGATGTTTGGCTTGAAGCAAAAAGCCAATTGTATCTCGGAAGTGGAACGAATCAACTCGGAACGAATCAACTCGGAAAGCACAGCCCTAGTAAATTATACCGGAGCAGGGCCGCTGCGCCGCGATTACGTTCAAAAAAAATCCGTGTTAAGCATCATGTAAGCCACCGGAAAGCTCGCGCGATTCTGAGATCGGCGTTCGTCAACTCATTGATTATTGCATTGTTAAGCATCTATGGAAAAGTCGTAATCACTAGCGCCACAATCATAATGGCCATTAAAGTTCCGCCACGCTCCGTCAGAAAAGCTTGTGCTCAAGCGTCATGTCGTTTTCTGGCTCCAAGCCGACACAGGCCCTCATCACGTTGACGAGCGCACTCCTTTGCTTGCCCAGTGCGTTGACGACGGGTGTGCCGGTGGGTGTGAGTGGCGCCTTGAGCATGTAGCTGAGCACGCTCAGTACGGAGTGGAAACCCTTCCATTCGCCGTTGCCATCGGCAGCGTGTTCGCGCCACGAGATTCTGGTCATCATCTCGGCGACGATGACAAGGTCGAGGATCAGCGGGGCGGCGAGCAGAGAGTCCTCGCACACATTGAAGATGCTGATGGTTTGATGGCCGCCGAGGAAGATCTCAGCGTAGTACTCGTCAAGCGCACGCTTGTTGTCGCCAACTGCAGGCATGTACTTGATGACGACGGTGTGGTCGGGGTGCTCGCCCTCCTTGTACAGGACATGGTTGGCAGCGACCATGTCGTCGACGACGTTGGACTTGGAGATCTCCTTGCTGCGGAATTGCTTCTGCGACGAAAGGTTCTTGCCGTCGTTGTTGCCGAGGTGGTTGTACGAGGCAATGGAGGTCAGCTTGATGCCGGCGCTGATCATGAAGTCAACAAGCGCAGACTTCATCTTGGTCTGACCGGACTTGAAGTCATCACCACCGATAAAAGCCTTGTGTTTCTCGGCAAGCTCGACGCAACCAGGAACGAAGGTGTTCTGTGGAGAGCCGTTGATGAAAGGCGCGTTCTCGAGAATACAAGCAACGGCAAAGATAGTGCTGGGCGAGATCTCCTCGTGGCCAGCCTCGATGGATTTCAACAAGTTGTCAGCGGTATCGTTGACGCCGGAAATGATGTCGGCGTAGCGCTCTGTGTTGGCAGTCCACAGCACGATGACCTTGTCGAGCTCATTGGCAGACTTGAAGTCTCTGATGTCTTTGCGGAGATGCTCAACGTGCTCCATGCTGGCCTTAGATCCAGGGACGACGTTGTCTGCGCGATCTTCTTGGTTTGCAGCGATGAAGTCAGGGTAGTAGATACTGGGCAGAGGCTTGATGGTAGCCATCTGCTTCTTGACGAGAGACTTCAAGGTGGGCTCAAGGACCTTGGCGCGGTCCATGGCAGCGGCGAGGTCCATGCCACTGATGTCCCACCCACCGATGGCAAGGTCGTTGGGGTGAACCATCGGCAGCATGTCGTTGAGGGGGACATTGATCTCCCGGCCAGTCTTTGCCTCTGTGCCCAGCTTGACGGTGGACGACATGACGACAGAGCCATAGTAGTTGGCAGCGCGAGGGCCCTCCCGGGTCTCCCAAGTCATACCTTGACGATTGGCCAGGATGCCAGCAGTGACGGTCGTGCCGTTGTTGCCTCCAAGGCCAACCAACATGAGACCGACCTTGCCGACTTTGCGTTCGGTCTTGAAGTCATAGAGCTTCTCCTTGGGAGATGCGACATACTTGCCATCGGTCACATTGACCTCAGTGGTACGGTAAGCATACTTGCTGGTGATGTCCGAGTCGGTGTACTTGACGTTGGGAGACTGCACAGTGAACAGCTCCGGCTTGGAGGAAGTAGTGCTGTTGGTGGTGGTACCAACGCTGCTTTCGAAGCCGTTGTTGCCTTCTGCATGAGGAGCCATGGTGTTGTAGTAGTGAGCCTGTGAGTGGTGGTAGGGTTACTTGGTGTCGATTGAGTCCGGTGCTGACCCTGCAGAAGAGCAGCGACGACCGGCGTATGGGGGGTGGACCCTGATATGCGTGTCAACAATCTACTCTTGAATGTACATCTGATCCTTCTTGGGCTTTCGAACGACAGCGTACCAGACCATCAAATGCAGAAGGGGTAACGTACGAGTTAAGGAGGTTGGAGAACGTGGTGGCGGTTGTACCTCGAAGGATTTCGAAGAGTGGGTGACTCGATGCGAAGAAAGCTGAACTTGAGCCTAATTTGAGATCTCTTGCGTGTTTATGATGAGGAAAGGAGAAGAAAGAAAAGACAGAAACTCAACAGCGAACGAGCCTACTTATCTATCATCCGCAGCAGCCTAACAGGCGCCGTGGATACACGCTGCGCTGGCAAGTTACCAAGGACCGATGGAGCTTACCTCCTTGACCGCTCATCCGGTGCAATCCGTTGGGCACGTCGGTGATTGCGACGAGCAACGCTGAACCAGGCTACGGTGGATTGTATCGCCATGGTATGGCGCAGAGCGGAGGATGCGGGTTGCGGAGAGCGTGAAGTTGTTGTTGAAGTCGAGTTGATTGGTCGTTCACTTCAGCGGAAAAACTATTGATCCGATCTTGCGATGGAGACCCCGCGGGGTGCGAAACGGCGCCTGTATACATATGTGTTGTTCACTCGGTTCATCATTCACCTTGCTATCGCTGGATACAGTGGCTCTTACGACAGAGATGCTTGGAAGAACCTCTTACATTTTCTCATCTGGACCAGATCTGATACTGCTCTACATGATATCGAAAAAGCTTCTTCGTTGTCTTTCCTGACTTGTGCCCACAACTCTTTCGCTGATGCCCTGAGGATACATCATGAGACGATTGCAGTACATATCAAGCAAACGATCGCATCACTGTGGTCTGACGCGCTTGCATACAATAACAGATGCCAACCTTCGTCGTCGGTTGACTGAACTTCTCTGCGCTCACGTGGGCTCGTCTTGACAATCATATGGTGTTCCAAGGGTAAGACCCTCAGCTGTACGTACATTGTCAAATGCCAGGTTAAGTAAGCCAAAAGTGTGGGCCCACACACGTGGACTTCTGGCCATAGTCTATATTATCTGACATACATCTAGTATCTCGTACATGTGAGAGAATGTGTACGCATGCGCAAGTACACGCATGCCATATATATATTCCTCATGCACGTATACATCCTTTAAAAGAAGATACTGTATTCTGTCAAAGCCCCCGGATCAATAGCCTGCACGGGAAAGTGTAACAACAATTTAGGTATCGACTTCTCGGTGACTACATGTAACTACATGTACTGAGGTACGGAAGTCCCCAAGCATTTCGTCCGAGGAATATGTAGGCTCGTGCAAGTTATAATAATTAAAAACTTTGAAACATTCCATAAAAATTTCATGCCTCGCTGTTCGAGAATCCCGTCTTTCCCATATACATATTTCCTGTGCTTTGCTTGAAACAGGGAAAAGAACGCTCCCCCACTTAAAAGTGTGCGTATATTGCTGTCCCCGCTAAACGCCATCGCTCATGCCAAAATCAAATCCAGAGTAGTAACCGAACGAACGCTCGCAAAGAAAAAAAAATGAGAAACAGCAGCCAACGGCTCAAAACACCCCTCAAGCATTCGTCACCTCCCGCCCCAACTGACTACCCCCGTGCGAACTCGACGCACTAACCGGCGTGAACCCACCCCCATTCTCACTCGCCGGCGTCTGTGGCACGCTCGTTTCCGGCTCGAGATCCATCTGGCTGCGAATATTCAAGATCCATTCATGCTGCAGCAGCTCCGCGGCACTAACGCGCTTGGCCGGATCGCGCTCGAAGCAGCGGCGCAGGAAATCCAAACCGAGCTCGGAGAGCTGGTCGCGCGTCGGCATCTGCGGCGTGTTGCCCTGCGCGATGTTGTACATGATGGCCCACTCGTTGTCGAGAGACGCCCACGGGCGGGCGCCGGTGGCCATTTCCATGACGACGCAGCCGAGGGACCAGATGTCGACGGCGCCGAGGCGAGCACCGCGGTGCTGGCCGCCTTTGATGACTTCGGGAGACATATACATGGGTGTGCCGGTCATGGATTGCTGCTTGGGGCGGCCGGAGGTGTTGTCCATGACGATGGTTTTGCCTTGGTTGGCGATGACTTTGGCGGCGCCGAAGTCGACGTATTTGATGACGCCGTTGTGGTCGAGGAGGATGTTTTCGGGCTTGATGTCGCGGTGCACGACTTGGGATTCGTGCAGGTAGCCGAGACCTTCGAGGAGCTGGAGCGCGTAGACTTGGATGACGGTTTCGTCTTCGATGCGGCCGTGCTCGAGCAGGCCGGCGAGAGAACCGCCAGAGCAGTACTCCATGAAGATGTAGACCTTGTCTCTGTGGGGTTCGATGCCGTAGTATTGCACGATGTTGGGGTGGTCGAGAACTTGCAGCACGCCCATCTCGTCTCTAATTTGTGACACGATGGTCGGAATAAGCTTTGGATCTTGCAGGCGGATCTCCTTGACAGCCATGAGTTGGCCCGAGTCCAGGTTGATGGCTGCATAAACGGAGCCGAAGGTACCACCGCCAACGAACTGCAGTTGCTGCCAGCGTAGGTGCACATTGCCCGCGGAAGCTGACAGGTGTGTCAAAGCACGATCGGCATCGTTCGAGTCTTCGAGCACACGGCCCATCTGCTGTCTTTCAGCCTCGCGACCCTTGCGCTCTTGGTCGATCTTCTCCAGCTCGTCCAAACGCTGAGCGCGCACGACCTTGCTGCTTTCCTCATCATCCTTAAGCTTGTGGTAGTCAAAGTTCATCTTGCCAGCCATATTGTCGAGTTTATGCTTCTCGGCCTGAGCTGCAACTGTGCTTCTCGCGCCCATGATGTCGAAATGGCTGATCAACAGACTCATACAACCCGCGACTTTTGACCTGAGAACAGCGTACTCATCGTCACTGATAGACAGAATATTCTGACCCCTGGTCATCATCATGGCGAATTCGAGGGCAACCACAGCCCACCTGAAGGTTTTGCGGTCACTGGGAATGCAATCGTCGCCGATAAAGCTCACCCAATCGAGAGCCAGTTTGGTGAGCTTCAGCTGATGCATGGCCCGGCGTTGCTGATCCATGTAGATGGCAGAACGCTGACCGAACTCGGTAGCGAAAGCGAAACAAGTCTGGATCAGCTCTTGACACTCCAGGCCTGCGGTCTGCTTGCGAACAATCTTCACGCTGTCCATGATGGTGTTACTGAGCTTGTACGCTGTCTTACGGATCCTGGTAAGCTCCGTGTCGACACGCAGCAAGTTCGCACGCTGCTCTACGAGCACGTTGAGCTGTATGCCGGTGATCAGGGCAAAGGAGTCGTTAGCGTCTTGCAGTCGTTGTTGGCTTCCATCGGCAACAAGTCTTAGGCGGCCAGTCTTCATGCCAAGATCCGTCCGTCGCACCTCGCTGCGAAGTCTAGGACCGTCCCACCTGAGAGGGTACTCAGGCTCAAGAATCAGTACATAAGGATTGCTCGGGTCTTCAGGTGCATCTTCAGCATGATAGCAGGTGCCAAGCATGCTTTCAATGTCCTTTGGTCGGTCTTGCAGCGTGGGAGAGGCGATAATCCAGTATGAATAGTCCTCTGTCTTGTTGTCGCCCGCTGGTGGCTGTGTCTCAACAAGGAAGTGGCCGGTCAAAGTGAGTGCTTCCAGTAGATCGTCGAAATGATCTTGTGCCATGTTGATATTGTACTCTGTGGCATTTTCGAATCGCTGACTGAGAATCCTCGAAAAACGGAAAATCTTTCTCTGTCGCACACGGACGGAGTCGAGAATGGACTTGTATCGTTTGTCCATCTCAGCGCCGCCGGCTTCGTCAGGTCTTCTCACAAGTTCCTTTTCGAAGTGAGTTGTGAGACGATTGAGCGATCGAGATGTCAGAGAAGAGAATTGCTCCGCCACCTCCACATCACCACCTTCAAGATGGCGACCGAGGTGGTAGCAAAAGTCCCATTCTTGCTCGAGAATCTCAGCTTCCTTGAATGTGTTCTTGTTTGCCATTAGTTTCCAGTTCAGCATCTTGAAGTAAAATAGCAAGGCGTCAACGACAACGCCGTCAAAAGCGTCGTCAATGCAAGGCGGAAGATCCCATCCAGGTTGGGGCTGTGCAATGACCAAGTAGGATTCTTTGATTTTGACTGCTAGGGTGAGTAGAATTCTGAACTGCAAGATAGTCTGCTCAGCCATCATGACACCCTGTTGAGCAGGATCTTTCATCTTCTTGGCGTATGAAAGTCGCATGCGGATAATTTCCTGGATGAGTCTTGAAGGGAAATTGATCAACGTGAGCAGCTCTTCGATGTATGGAGGCAAATGCTGATTGGCGAAAGAATCGGCGTTCTCGATCAGAGTCATCTTGGCCTTGTCAATGACTGTGTTGATACCATTGAGCAGACTGTTCTCGCCTTGCAGCGACTTGAGACCGTCTTCCTTCAGTATGCGATCGATGAAAGAGCTGTCGTCGAAGAGATGTCCATTCTGTTCGCCGGGAGGTGCTGTGCGAGCCTTGTTGAAGTCGAGCTCCACGTTGCCGACCCACTGCTGCAGAATGCCAAGCTCAGTGTTGATGAGTTGTGTGGTGTTGTGCCAAGAGACGACAGCGTTACATGTGTCCTTGTAGGCATCTGATGCGGCTCGGGGATGTGCTGCTTCAAAGGCTTGCCGTGTCGGATAAAGTCTCTCGACCTTCTCGATACGATTCACAACCTGTTGGACCTGCTGCAGTGGCGATTTGCCCACCTCTGCTTCTCCCTTAATCTCGAACGCGACGATTGCTTCGATAGTCTGTTTCACCTTCGAACGACCTTCTTCAATCAATCGTCTTTGTGTAGCCACACTGCGTCCACATGTCCTCGCTCTTACACCAATCCAGATCTCCGTTTTCAGGGCGTCGTCGTTTTGTGCGTCGGGTCCGCCGATCAGACGCTTCTTCTCTTGCTTCACAACATCTCCTGTA
Source organism: Melanodothis sp. VS III C KN 2 (assembly GCA_019775565.1). NCBI lineage: Eukaryota > Fungi > Ascomycota > Dothideomycetes > Cladosporiales > Cladosporiaceae > Melanodothis > Melanodothis sp. VS III C KN 2. The sequence continues at coordinate 160,614 of JACWFM010000048.1, forward strand.
AGAACGTTCGCAAGCATAGCGTGCCATTCCAGCCTTTCACGGTTCGCGGGTATCTTCAACTCTTCCAATGAGGGTTCTTGCTCCTCGTTTCCGTAGTAAAGCAGGGTGTCCTGATCGTAGGGATCGTTTTCGACGTAGTTGCTGGTGGCAGGTGACTCGCCCTCCTCGCCGCTTGTCTCATCGCTATAATCCAAGCTCGGAGTCCGCGGATCGACGCCGAAGAAATCGTTGCTCGGCGCATCCTCCTGCCGTATTCTTTGCACGTATGCCTTCTCTTGTGCGCGATATTCTGCGTTCGGGTTGCGTTGCCTATTTCTCGAATTTGCTCGCTGTCGGGAAGCCGTGGCGGTGTTGACGTATTGTTGGGGTCTGCGCGCAGGATTGTAGGCATTGGAGGGTTGTCTCGATGCCACCGGCCTTGTCGGTCGCTGCTGGGCACTGTGCAGGTTTGCGGTCGCCACTTCCTGCGGTACGTACGAGGAGGCACTGGCGGGCGTGCGTCCACTCATTCGCGAAGATGTCGCGGATGTGCCGGGCGTCCAACCGTAGGAGGAAGCGTTGGTCAGAGGCGACATGCCGTCCACGGTACTCGCGGCTGTGGGTGAAAAGTGCCTGGACGCGAGCGAATCCGGGTAGAAGGCGCCGTCGGGTCCCAATGCGTAGTCGGTATCATCGCCAGAGGTGGTGCCAGAGTCGAAGTGCTGCATTTCGGGGCGGCCAGGCGTCTCTGCGTCCTCCATGATGGTCTGGACTGGTGCCGACGGGGGCACGATGAAGCTGGAGGCCTTGAGTGAGGATGGAGGAGTCTTGCCAGAGGTCCTGGCGGCGGAGGGCGACAAGTCCATGGCGACGTCTCGGAGATGCGATCCGTGAATGGCTAAAGCCACAGTCGGTCTTTGTGCGCCACGCGACTCCGCGATGCTCGGTGGCTAGTGCGCGTTGGAGGGAAAGTTTATCAAGGTGTGTGATGATGTCGTTGTCTACAGAAGGAAGGATGTGGAAGTAGGCGTGTTGACACAGGCCGACATGGTGCAAAGGAGCACCAGACAACTACGACAATTCAGTGATGCGCGACAGGATGAGGCTACCGGGTGGCTGTCGGTGTGCCGTGTAGGCGTGAGTAGTGGATGCTTCCCACAGCTCCTCTCGTCTCTTTCACCTCGCGTGCCAGCGGGAAAAACAAGTTTGCGCGTCGCGGTGCGCCACAGTTGGCAGGGATGGCAATGCAGGCAGTGATAGGACGGCCACGCATACGATCCTCGATCGCGCCGTCTGCCGAAGAACAAGAGCGCCAAGCAGGAAGGTAAGCGGCGAGATGACCAGACATACTGTAGTCAGTTGGCAGTGGTGTGCGCAGCAGTAGGCACACTCGAGACACATGCTACACCACACCACCTGTGATGGCCTGGTTAGGTGATCACGGGAGCGTGTCACGACATCATCACCACTACTGATGCCTCCGACGATCGCCCTGCCCTTCGCCTCTGATATGGCGTGTCTTCCCGTCTTCCGTCTTCCGTCTTCCGCCTCCCATCTCTGTGGGGCTGCATGTGTGTGGCTGCCGATTTCTTGCTGTGCCACAGTGCAATCTGCCACTACTCCACCCTCCAACGCCCGACCTGCTCCACATCACCCTCGAGCTCGCTCTTGTAACCTGATCCTCTTGCTGCCTAAGGCTTCCAATCTTATCTCAGCCATCGCCTCTAACCACATCGGGCGGGTGAAGTTTGACTGCAGCACCGTAGACGTCTGTGAATGGTTCGGTTCACATGAGCTACCGAATTGAACCACCTCTGTAACTTGATAGTGACATCCTCTCATCACCAGTAGACATTGACAACCCGATCACCACACACAATGGTCGGTCCACCCAGGAAACGCGCCAGGCGCGAAGACAAACCAGAAGCAGAGCTGCCGCAGAAAAAGTTCTACCGTCAACGAGCCCACGCGAACCCATTTTCCGACCATGATCTCAAATAGTGAGTCAAGGGAAATCGCAAGATATCCCACATGAGAAATTACGAATGCAAGACAAGAAAATCTAACAAACCCCTTCCAGCCCCGAATCTCCCGCAGCAATGGACTGGTCCAAACACTACCCAGCCTACGTCGCCACCCCAGAAGAACAATCTCAAGCAACCCCAGGAGCAGCAGCCCAGGAGCCCTCAGAAGGATCAACTCAACTCACAACCACCACCATCCCCAAAATGTCCCAACAGGTCGAAGTCGCCGACATAGGCTGCGGCTTCGGCGGCCTCCTCTTCGCCCTCGCCCCCAAACTCCCCACCACCCTCCTCCTAGGCCTCGAAATCCGCGTCAGCGTCACCGAATACGTCCAAGAGAAGGCCCGCGCCCTGCGCGCCCAAGCCCTCCTGCAAAAAGCCGACCCTTCCGCCGCCGCCGAAGCCGCCGCCGCAGCGTCCAAACTCGGCAACAAAGACATGATCGCCGCCCCGGGCGTCGACTACCAGAACGTCTCGTGCATCCGCGCCAACACGATGAAGTTCCTGCCGAACTTCTTCACCAAGCACCAGCTGCGCAAGATCTTCCTGTGTTTCCCGGACCCGCACTTCAAAGCGCGGAAGCACAAGGCGAGGATCGTGAGCCACACGCTTAATTCCGAGTATGCGTACGCGTTGAGGCCCGGCGGGAAAGTGTACACGATTACTGACGTGGAGGATCTGCACAATTGGATGGTCGAGAGGTTCGAGGCGCATCCTTCGTTTGAGCGCGTGAGCGACGAAGAAGTCGAAGCCGATGAGTGTGTGGCGGTGATGAGGGAGGAGACGGAGGAGGGGAAGAAGGTCACGCGGAACGGGGGTAGGAAGTTCGTGGCGGTGTTTAGGAGGGGTGAGGACCCGGAGTGGCCTTGATAGTGAGAGGGCTTTTGGTACTTTGTTTTCAGTCCTGTTTTCAGTTGGCCTGAATTTCTTGACGACGCCACCTCATCCCATGTGGTTCGGTTTGTCCGGGTTGGACCACGAGGATAGGTTTTACGTAGCCACTGATGCCGACCACCTCGCTCGCCGTTTACACCTTACGTGCGATTCTGTCTTACCCTCACACAGTATACAAAACCCGGCAAATGATGTCTCAACAAAGGTGGGTAAGTGAGTAAATCAAATCTACGGATTCGATGACAATGAAGAATGAAGAAAAAAAAATTGCCATTGGAAGCGATACGCTCAGAACTCCTCTCCTTGAACCATGCCTGACTGACAAGAGAACTGCCTACTACAGGCAAGACGGGCAACAAGATTTCCTAATTATACATCTGAAGAAGAAAAGAAACGAAAAGGTAGAAAGAAACAGAGTCCAAGAGGGAAAGAGAAAAAGGAGAAGAAAAAAAATCCAGAATATAGCAGGAAATCCAAAATCATTATCGTCGCGAGTCTTGATGGGTGTGATCACTGCTACCCCTCGCATAATTCGCTTTATCGCGCTTTCTGGTATGAATTTCCAAAAGCCAAGCAATTTCCACTCCAAGCCAATCGAGTGATCAAGGCCGAACATGGCATCAAAGAAATTTCCGGATGCTCACTCGCGACAGCTCCAAGGGCAAGGCGGCCCATTCTCAAAAGGGAACAGTGGCAAAAGCGCTCCAAGATAAATGGAAAAGGAAAAGCGCTCGAAGGAAATAAAGTTACTGTGCTGGGGTCCTTGGTATCCGGCTTGCTGGGGAAAGAACATATAAGACATTAAGAAAAGAAGCAAAGAAATCGTAACCTCGAGTCCACTAGGCGTGCTCGATTAGCGCGTGGGCGTGAATGGAAATGCAGATGAAAGGCCATCGCCAATTGAGCCGAGTGCCGGATGATGCAAGAAATGAAAGTTGTTGTGTCGCGTCGTTTGGATGAGTGGTGGTTGGCCGTAGAGGTCATTGATATGTTCTCGAGATGATGAATGTCATTTTACTGAATGCCAGGCTCTTCGACAAGTGGTTGTTGCCAGGTCAACTTCATGATGAGTTGCTGTCGGGGCTGTGATTTGTCACCGATGCAGAGGTTTTCTTTCCTTTCTCGAAGTGCTCCGGCGTCTGGTTGGCAAACGTGTAATTCTTCGGTCCTGCGTCGGCGGAAGGCACCTTCCTGGGTGTAGCAGCACGCTTCACGTCTGCAGGAGGCTGGTACTCGTGCACAAACAGCTCCGGCTGCGCTGGCACTTTGGGCGCGTGCGCAGAAATTTGAATACCATTGGTACCGGCGCTTGTCGTAGGGAAGGGATACTGCATTGGCGGAGCCGGATTCAATGTAGGAGGTGCCGAGACTGACGGCGCCGGTGGGGCGTGTGAGACGAGCTGGTAGTGAGACTGTGGCATGGTCATTTGGAGGTTGCCATTGGCATCGACCATTGGGACTCCGCCCATCGGGAAGCTCAAGTGCGACATGGACATCTGCTCGGAGCTGTTCAAGGTGAACTGAGGCTGCTGTGGCATGCTCATGTCGGCCATGGCAAAGTGCGGCTCCGATGCCATCATGTGAGGTTGAGTCGTGAACATGGTTTGCATGGCTTGCTGCGATAGCTGCGCCTGGCTCGTTGCAAGTTGTTGGTGTTGCACCGGCTGACTTGGTTGCGGCGGGATGAACGAACTACTATTGAATGATATCTGTGTCGCAGGGGCGGATTGCGGCGGAGTGTTCTCCGTGATGATGTTCTTGCCAACACGCTGTTGTGCGAATTGTGGTTGAGGAGGGTACAAAGGAGTATGAGGAGGAGATGATACGTTTGCAGGCTGTCCAGGCATCGTGGATGCATACTGCTCGACGTCGTGTTCGCTGATGCTGGCTTGTCGGCTTGCTTGGCCTGGGCCATACTGCCACTGCTGCATTTGTCTGGCAGCCTCAACGCGACCTTGTTCTCTCGGAGACATAGAGGTCGGCAACGCTAGGTTTGACCCAACTTGTGACGAGATACTACGTGTGCCTTTGGGCGATCCCATGGAATCTGCGAATGTGCGGTTCATTGGCGATCGCTGCGCGGAACCGGGAATAGTCTTCTGTATGCGACCCTGTGCAACACCGTTGACCATGTTTGAAGATTTGATGCGACGAAGAGGCTGAGTAGGACCAAGATTCGCATGATGCTGCGACTGGTGGTGAGGAGGCAATGGAGCTGGAGTCCCGGGTTGGGATGCAGAGCTGTAAGACTGGCTGCGCATCGAAGCCAGTCCTAGGGGAGCGGGCTTGGTACGTTGTCGACGGGTCGCAAGACTTGTGGCTGGAGTGGGTGACTTGAATGCAGCATGCTGTTGTGGCTGGGGTGTTTTCAAACCAACGTTGCCCATGGACTGTGTGATGCTTGCTGTCTGCGAGTTTTGCCTTTCGTGATACGCTTCGTCCAAAGGCCAGGCGAGGGGTTGCTCTTGAGTGTATTGTTGCTGAGGTTGACGGGATTGCGCAATCTGGCGGAACTCTTGCGAAAGCTGGTTGAAATCGACGGGTACTGATTGTCCGGGTTGCCACTGCGAGCTTGTCGAGGTTGCTTGCGGTTGCGATTGAGGTGCAGGCATCGGCTGTGCGACCAGAGGTTCGTGGTTGTATGTTGACACTGAAGAGCTGCGGCTGCCGCCCCAGTCGGAGCTCACGGACGATGCAACAGAAAGATCTTGCATCGCGCCAGACGATGGAAAGTCGAAGGTGCCTTGATCAGAAAGAGTGGGAGGCATGGAAGCTTGTTGAGTGGACACCGACACTTCCGGAAGACCTGTCATTTCGTAGCCTGCCTGCGATTTGGCATGTCCCTGATTAAAATCTGGAAACATGTTGTTGTAACTTTCGCAATCCATATCCAACTTGAAGTCGCTCATTCCCGACCCTTGCAGCCCACTCTGCTGCATCGTATTGAATTGCTCCTGTGTGAGAGTTCTGCGGTTAATCTCCTGAGGGCTATCAAACATATCACCTGAGGCTTGGTTGAAACTGAAGTCCTGGAACTGATCACTAGGCTGGGCTGATGGCATGGCGAGATCCGAGGTGACCGGGGCACCTTCGCCAAGATGGCTGTTGGTAGAGCCACTATAGCTGCTGCTCATGTTGTTTTCGGCATTGTACTGTTGCATCATATTGTAGTAGTCCGGAGGCACAAAAGCTGGGGACGGTTCGGAGTCGGAGCCACTGGAGCTGACATGCGACGGAATCTGCTGTGAGCTGTTCATGGCTTGCATGGCACATTGGGCCTTCTTCACGTCTTGTTTTGACTTTGCTCTGCGGTTCTGGAACCAGTTCTACACAAATGATGTCTCAGCTTCAAGTTGATTCCGCTAATCCCTTACAACAACTCACATTTACTTTGTCGAGCGAGACGTTCAACGACTCCGCGAACCCCTTCTTCGTGCTAGTATTTGGCTTTGTCTGTTCTGTGTAGTGTGCTTCGAGGATATCGTGTTGCTCTTTCGTAAGCCGGGGCTTAATGTCGCAAGCGACCTGGTGCTGCGGTATGGCATTCACGTATGGATTTCTGGACGGGTCGGGCATGCTCGATTGCGGCATGTGCTTGTAGTGCTGCTGGTAGTGTTGCTGGTGCAGGTGCTCGGCGGAAGGATTGCCATAGTTGTGTGCGTACATGGTCTGGTGAGACGCAAAGGCGCTGCTGTAATCCATCTTGCTAGGTAGGTTCCGGAACTACACTTTGTGTGTCCCACCCTCGTAAGGGCTGGCGGTAGCGAATGTGGTCGCGCAGATGTTGCGCGTGGAAAAGGTCGACAGGTCCAGACTGCGAGGGCCGTTGGATGAGGATGCAACGGTTGACAGGATGGGCGGGGTCCTGCGGTGAAGGGCGAGTGGGCGATACCGGGTATCAGACAATCATATGCGCATTGGTAGAGGTCCGGAGGAACAGGAGCAGACGGACGAAGTAGCAACAGACGGCCTCGCAGCGAGCGCGAGCAAGCAGGCAGGCGTTCACGGAAGCGACGGTGATGAGATGAGCAACAGACAGCACGGCTCTACAGCACGAGACAAGACGATGACAGCAGACAGAGAAGCGAGTGGAACGGCGCGCGCGATACAGGTGAAGAGCGGTGCGCTACACCGGCGGGCGGCGCAGGTCGTCGGCGCCCTCGCGCCCTCGCTCAGCCAGCCCGCAGCCAGCCTGCAGATCTCTTGGGGAAAGGCACACACAGGAGAGGAGCTGTGGAAGTGAGGTGCCAGCGCGTGCGCCGTGTGCGATGCCAGACTGCACGCCCGCCGTGACCTGCTCTGCGCCCGGCGTGCGGCCTCGACCAGCAGCAGAGTCAGCATAGACGTCCACCAGCTGCCACGAAACGCTGGCGAGCATGCCGCCCGGCGCGTGCTGATTGGGTGTCGAGTGAAGTGCTCCGTGAGACCTTGCCGCGGCCACTCTGTATGCACGAAGGCCTGTCGCTCGAGTCGCCCCAAAAATAACTCTCGACCCACCTGCCTGTGGTGTGCGGTGATCGCTGTTGCGCTTGCGCATCTCTGTTTCTCCGACCTCGTGCAGGCGGTACGTACTCCCGTGTACCTATCATTAATAAGGCATGTATCCTGGGGCTGCTCGCTCGTATAACAGTGCTGTAGCCTCTAGCCTCTCCATAGGCCTGGCCGTAGAAAGAGCGATCAACTCCGGGCGCTGGCGTACGACCGGCCTTTGCGCGCCCTGTTCCTGTCGGTGCGTGCGCAGACGAAGGGCCGCCATCGCTAGCCTTGGCCTCAGTCAGAACAGCCTCGGCGACCAAACCCTCGCCTGTGGCGCTAAGCCGGTTCCTCGATGGCCATCATCCGTGCCGCTTCGCCGCTGAGGCACAGGGTTGCCGTGGCGCACGGTTTCTGGAAGACTGAGTTGAGGCGGCGGCACGCTGGCCCCTATTCCTCGACGGACGGGCGGCAGATCAGCGAGTGCTTGTGTTGCGCCGTCGCGTCGTCATGTCTCGTCCTTCGTGAAGTCTGTTTCCAAGCGATGGACGGCACGATTATCGTCAGCGCTTTCTCCCAAGCGAGCCTGCTACCGACCATGACGATAGAAGTGCGGCTGCAGGTTTTGGATCGCAGTAGACCGTCCGCTGACGCTGCTGCTGACCACGAACTACTGCACCGCACGACGATCTAGAGTCTGGTGATAAGGACTCAGCACGGTCAAAGCCAACATTCGTGCCCAGCATGTCTGGCAAGTTCCGTGTTGCGACACTTTTCTGAGGCCGCCATCTCCACTCGTGCCTGGCCTGGCGAGCGCGGAGGCCGGAGTGTCGGTGGAGCTGTGCGGATGTTCAAGTCAACTGCCACGAGGGACGGCTAAGGTGGAGAAGGAGCTACCAAGGCAGTAAGGCACCCCAAAACCATCCGGACAGATATCGCGCAGGAACAGGCTTTAGGCTTAGGGCAGATTGAGGAGCGATTCTTTGACGCTACATGTGATTCCGAGGATGCGGATTGCACGATCGATGTCACGGTACTATGTCGCCCTGTTTGTTGAGATCTGCTAGTAGTATATACAAACATGTACCTTCCAGCATCAAGCACATACAGCAATCGGTCCTTTGACACCTAGGGGCCAGGGCACCGCCTGCTGGCAGTCCCCTCACGCGTTCGACAGCTCGAACAGGTAGGGCACCCTTGCGAGCCTTGGTGTAATCGCGCCTTGCGCACGTCAAAAGGCCGAACGTTGTTCCGGCTTTAGTGCACGGTACTTCAACTCGGCTCCCGGAGCTGCGCGCATCAGGGCGCTTTGGGGAGAGTCGCAGCTGATACAGTACTGTACGAGGAGCGAGCCACTTCCGGCTGGCTGGGGCGTTCGCTCATCGGCAAGTGTAGCCGTGAAGACAGAAGTTTCGCACATGTTGAGTCCAGCGCCGTGTTGTTGTTTGGTTGTGGCGTGAATACTGAGTCGCGAGAGTGTTTCAACATGAGGCCAAGAAGAGAAGTCGAGATGAATTGTCATGATTTCAAGAGCAGAGGGCAAGGAATCTGAGGCGTCGTCCCGCTGCAGGCAAGCAAGCCAGAGACGCGACTGCCATGCCATCTTTGCTAACAATATCCTTCCCCTGGAGGCTTGTCGTGCGGTGTGGCACTCTTGGTATGCATGCGCGGCATGTTCAATTAATCTACTCTTGCTTTTTCTCTTCATTTAACAAGCTCGCTAGCTATTCTCGAACCATGCTTTTAGCCAGTTCCCGTCTGCTTGGAACGCGGACGCGTCGATCGTTACAGCGATTTGGTAGATCATGCCAATTAGATTCATGTTCGCTGGGATCACCGGCAAGGGAACACCCCTGTCGCTACATCGTTTCCCACTGACATCTCGCCCACAGAGCGGCATGTGGAAATACGGTGCCGTCAACCCAATACTCCTGCCAGAAGTAAGAGCATGGTTGCGACTCCCAACGCATGTGCTTGCGCGTACGGAAACCCGCAAGGTCGGAATACGTACTTCCACATTCTTGATTCCCCGGTTTCAAGCGAAAATACGAGAGTTTCCTAGCGGTGTCATGCTGAAACTAAAAGGTGGGTCTGGATCTCAGGTCTACTGCCTGGATTATAGACCCTAGGGTTCGTCACCCTATCTCTGCACCTTCTTATGTGGCGCTCTTTCACTCGAAGTGTATCAACATGCCTCGCGTTAGGGCAGACAAGCACACTTTGCAGCTCGGAATCTTGGAATTTATTCCGACAACACCACGTGAGAACTGTGGGCTGCTCGACACCCTGCACGAAGCTCAGCAGGGAAATCCGCTATGCACTCATGAACTATCCCCTTTCTCTGCTGAGCTTCGTGCAGTGTCGATGCCCCAGAAGTCACAACACGTCGGTATGCTTTGGCCTGGGCGCTCACATCACGTTTGTCTTGATCCTAGCAACTTGCGGAGCTCAGCCTTAGGTAAGCACTCTGCCAGAACATCCGTGGCGATTACCTGGAAGTCATCCAGACGTTTACATCATCCACCAAGTCGGTCCTTGTGCGCTACAAGCACCTTTATAGCTTTTACATCAAGAAGAGCAAGCATAGACTTTGACACAAGTGGTGCTTACTAACCAAATGCTCACACTTTGTGCTGAATTTCGCCAGAGGGCCACCTATCAAAGTCGCCACATTTGCCACGAGTTGACCATATTTGCTCTGGCAAGACATGAGTAAATCTTGCTTTCTCTACTTGACGATCATGCATACAAGCTCCTTTCGCGAACATATTTAAGGCATCATATAGACTTCTGGCAATGCAACGTGACAGATATGCATAGCGAATCTGCACAAATGAACAGAGCTTAGTTGGAAGCGACATTACAAATAGTCGACTTCTGTTATCATTGCTGACTACTTCAACGGAAAAGTCCCTATCCGATTCGTCCAAAATCGATGATATGAAGAATGGATAAGTCAAACAACAATCAGGAGTGAGCGACATTACATGTCGCTGCAATCTGAAGCCCAATTTGAGCACAGCTGACCAAAAATGGATATTGTCAACGAACGACAACCATCTCACACTTCGCCGTAAATGGTAAAGATAGCGAATACTCTTGGTAGAGCAGCTGAATGATGGGTATAAGCGACCCAAGCCGAGCCTTGGACTGCACGGACATAAGACAACACTTGATCTTTGCTCGCACACGAGATTAGTCCTTACGTTCGATAGATGTTCCGTAACAACAGATTATATCCGCAACGCATCACAACCATCTCGCATTTCGCCGTAAATGGTGAAGATAGCGAAAACTCTTGGCGGAGCAGCTGAATGATGGCTATAAGCGATCGAAGCCGAGCCCTAGACTAAACGGACATAAGACAACACTTGAACTCAGCTCGCATACGAGATCAGTGCATACGTTCGGTAGATTTTCCGTAACAATATATTATATCCGTAACGCATCACATCCTCGATACATATAATTGCTTCTAGCAGCTCCTTTCGAACAAATACATTTCCCCTCCCACACTCCAACCACCAACCTCCACATCCACCACCAGCCAACCAAACCATAACAATGTCCACCACCTCCTCCCCACCGACCCTCAAAAGAATCCAACCCCTCGCCTTCATCCTCAACGTACAAATGACCGTCAAAACCGCCGACGTCCCAACCTTCCTCGCGGCCATCAAACCCGCCTACGACGCCGTGCTGCGCGAGCCGCAATGCGCCTTCTTCAACCTCGGCCAGCGCCACCCCATCAACCCGCTGACGGGCGAGCGCAACGCCACGGAAGCCGACGACGAGACGGTGATTTCGTTCAGCGAGGGCTGGAATTGCACGCTCGAGTACTTCAAGGAGGTGCAGCTGAAGAAGGAGTATTACGGCCCGTATCAGGCGGTGACGGTGCCTTTGTATACTAAGCCTCGTGAGTTTGGTTCTTCTTTTTGTCCATGACTTTGCTGTCGGCTGTGGGTGTGGAGCTTTATTTGCTGACTGAGAGGATGTGCATAGCTGCTTTTGAGATTGTGATTCCCGAGGAGCAGTTCTGTGAGTACAAGGAAGGGATGTGAAGGGCTTGAGGACGATATGATGAGGTATGGATTTCAACAGGCAAGATTTAATGTGATATGGTGGCAACCACACTATGAGTACCTCGAGCGCGTCCTATTCATAGCTCCAACAGTACAAATCAGAGATCGATCGGCAAAACAAGATGAATGATTTTCAACTGCATCTCACAAATAAATCACTTTCCCTTCGAATTCATTACGGCTTCGCCGCCCTCCTCCCCTTTCCACTGATCAAATACACCGCAGCCCTAACATCAAGCAACGGATCATCGCTCGCCTCAACGCCCTCCACCCTCGGAATCGGATCGAAGATAACATACTTCTCCAACTTCCCACTCTCCTCCTGATCCAAGACCTGCTCCAACTTGACCGTCCCCAGCTCCACAACCTCCCTCTCCTCTGGCCAGTGCTTCGTCGCATCATCAGTCGGATCACCAACCTGCGCAACTTGCGCGAGCAATTTGAATCGAATACTATCAGCCAAGAGACGCTCGGGGATCTCGTCGAAGAGATACGTCTCGCTCTTGCCCTTCACTTCCTCCTCCGACAATGTCTGAACGCCCGCTTCAGGTACAATCCGATAGCGCACAGAAGTCTTCTCGCCATGCTTGGAGACGAGCGTGAAGGCGTTCACGCCAAAGTATTTCTCCGTGGCGAAACTGGCCGGGCTCGGCTTGGGCGCTTGCACGAACGCTGCTGCGCTCGGGGTGGCTTCGAGGAAAGACCCGATGGAGCCGTCGCCTATTGCGCGCAGCATGGCGAGGAAGCCTTCGCCTGTGCGGGTGGGGAAGTAAGGAGTGGAGTGGGCGATGATGTCGGTGTGTTTGTGCTCGTCTGGGGAGAGGAGGAAGCGGAGGGCGAAGCCGCGGGGGTTGGCGTTGGAGTCTGTGTCGGGGATGTGCTGGTGGTGGGATTAGTGATTTGGAGGTCGTGATAGGTTGCTTGCGTGGACTCACCGGAAGCCCGGTCGACGAGGAGAAGCGAGCGAGGATAGGAGTGCTTTCGGCTGTGAAGTGAGGCGCGCTGGAGAGGAGCGAGGCTTTGGACGTTGGGTGGAAAGTACCGCGTAGAAGACGGCCTTTTGCGTGGGCTGTGGAAATCGATCAGATATTGATCTAGTACGCGAAAAGCAACTGACTTGATAAGAGGAGACCGACCTGGGCGATAGCTCTCGGGCGTACCAAACGCACCACGAAGAGTCTTCACCAGAGAATCACCCGTCTCGACGACGGTCTTATCTTCTGGGAGAGGCATATTGGTGTGTGATTGTCGAGGACTGCTGTGAAGTTGACAAAGTTGTTGTGTTGTAACAACCGACAAAAGGCAGCCCTTCAAAAACAACCGGGACGCGAGCTCTTAAAGCACACCACCACCCCCCACAGCCGCACCACACGTACCCTCATGCAAGAACTCAAGCTTGCCATATTCGCCATCGATTGCATTAGATCCAACAAAACATTGCTGTTCATCGCCGAAGCTCCCAGCTTCCTTCCAGCTGTGCTATCTAAGCGAGCTTCCAGCCCTAGACTAATCATCCCGCTGCTGACATTGCATGAGCAAGCATTGGCTGTAATCATGCAAAGAGCCAGGGCTTGCACCGGCTGGGTAGTCGAGAGACTTTCTATCGTAACGAGTTGTTCTGCGCGACATTGCCGTGAAGCTAATGTGGCGTGCGCGCGTGGGATCCTTGGATGGTTCACTAAAGCGCTTAGTCATCGGGCTGCATGAGACGTCAGCGGAGCGTATGTGTAGTTTGCATACCGGAAAAGTCAGCAATGCTGGATTGTGGCTGATTTGTCGGTAGTCTGAAGGCACATACTTTGAGGAGATGAGAACATGTTTCGCCGTTTGATCGTCACCTCCCTTGTGTCATTATTAGTCTGTATGTCCAACAGGATAGCTGCGCCGGGAACACCTTCGCTCATTTAATATGGCCGTAAAAGAACAGACACCTAGCAGCCCTGTCCAGAGAGACGTTCAAGAGATCCGTCAAATATCATCCAAAGAATCGATCCATGATCCCCGTTCACCTCATCCCTTAAAAGTCCCGAAACTGATGGTCCACCTCCCTCCTCTCCCTCGCCTCCTCGCTCATCCTCTCCTCCTCTTCACCAGCCCCAGCACCACCGCCCCTCCCCTCCCGCCTCAAGTACTCAGCATAAAGCTTGTTCCCAGTAAACCTCGGACTCGCTGCACCCCTCTGGCTAGGCGATCCCATCGCCACCGACCCCGGCCCACCAGCATACCCAGCACCAGTAGCGTCCTGCACCACACTGCCCCTCCTCAACCCCCCCGTAATCTCCTCATTATCCACCATCACCACCATCCACACCCCGACTTTCTCGTCGCTGCCCATCATGGGCGTGCAGTGGATCCAGCGGGGCTTGCCCTCGACGTTGCCGGAAGTGGTGCTGAGCCAGGTGATCTTGGCCGTGACGCCGGTGCCGTGCGCGAGGGCGTCGAGCAGGCCCTCGCGGACGTGCTCCGGGCCACCGATGCGGTCGAGGAATTTGGTTTGCAGGAGGCCCGGGATGCGGAGGGCGGGGGAGGTGAAGGTTATGCGGAGAGAGGGATAGGGGCGGACGAGGAGGTACTGTTTGCATTGGTTAGTTCTGGATCTTTAAAGTCGAGGGGTTGGTATGTGGGATTGAAATAGCTTACGTTCTGATATACACCTGGTAAACGTCCCGACGGCCCCAGGCTGGCATGTGGCCAGAGATTGCGGTCCGAAGCTGCGTCGTCCATTCCAAGTCTCCTCCTAGGCGCTCGTACTGAGCCGCTCATCGCAGTGCTTGGGCGAATAATGCTTTCGCTGAAGCTGCGAGTGCGGTTCTTCACAATATTAGCCTCTTCGTCATTGAGCACCGCACCGAACTCGCCCAGCATGTGCTTTGGATCTTTCCGAAGGGAATCGCCAAACCTGCTCTCCGATCGGTCGCGAGCTAGTAGATTCGCGAAAGACTCCAGACCGCGTCCGCCTTCGATCAGAGAGGAGACGTCTATCTGGCAGCCGAGGAAGTATCGCACATTGCCTTTGTTGTCGTACAACGGTGCGAGGAGCAGGAGGTTCATGAAAGGCGAGCCGTCGCGACGGTAGTTGAGGATCGTTTCTGTGACTTCCTGTCCGGCTGCTAGGGCGTCTATTAGTCGTCGGACGCTGGCATTTGACGTCTTGGGGCCTTGGAGGAAGCGGCAGTTTCGGCCAATGACATATTCGCGGCCGTATTGGGAGGTGTTGTAGAACTCTGCGAAGACAGTCAGCAAAACCAATCGTTGTGCTCATATCCGAACATCCTTACCTTCAGACGCATAAACGATCGGATTGTCGGGCAACGACGGATCCGTAATGCAATACACCTCCGCCAGGCTAGGGATCAGCTCGCGCATGACAGGCGCATTATTCCCCGTGACCTCCTTGACAAGCGACTCCGTCACCAGCCCCGTCAGCCTGTGGGTGACATACGCCGGCAGCGCATCCTGTATCAAATCTTCGACAATTTCTTTCATGCGACTGTCGAAGCGCGCATTCAGGGTCGCAGCAATATACGGAGCGTGGTCTCCATCGACCGGCAACTGGTTGGCGACGGCATTCGCGTACTCGACAGCCGCCTGGGCTTTTTTGGCGTCGAAGTACTGGTTCAGCTTGAGGACGTGCTGCGGGCGGTACTGGTGCAGGAACTTGGCGAAGCGGTTGGCGAGAGGCGGGTCTTTGAGGATGGCATTGAGGTGGTCGACGGAGAAGAAGCGCACGGCGAGCGCTTCGAGGTTGCTCTGCGATACCGAGGGCGCCGGGGGTTTGAGGTCGTAGGAGAGGTCGTGGTCTTCGAGGCCGGAGCCGAAGGCTGTGGTGGGTTCGGTGTAGTGGTCTTGTGCTTCCGTTCCTTCGTGCGGGTCGTCGAAGACAAAGGGCGATGCGACGGAGCCTTCGCGCGAGACTTCGTGTTCTTTGGGCGCGGGCCTGAAAGCCGGCGCGAGAGGTCGGCCGTCCATTGGGGACTGATAGCTGTCTGTATAGCTGTCCAGCTATCGCGATATACAGCTACTTTGGATTACTAGCGAAGGAAGGAATTGAAAATGATAGAGCTAGCAACACCTAGCAATGACAATAGCACGAGAAATGTTAATAATACTCCCTCCCAGGAAAAGGAAATGCTACAGTAGCAGCAGCCATGAGCTGTCCACCGTCCAGTACCCGATCGACGCCTCTTACTCGAGCTCGTACAGCTGTGGCCGGAGTCAGTGACGCGACCGTTTCGGACACCCGCGCTTGGGGGCGTTGCTAGGATGGGCCCGGTAGAAATATATCGTCTTTTCTTGGACGGCGCAATGGCTTCTGTCGGGTCATACTGACACCTTCGCAGGCAAGCTTGACAGTCTGATACTGATGCGAATGCGCGGTGTCGCAGACGTCGTGATCAAATCTATCAAATGTTGTGCACTCGGAGCATCTGCAGACACCTGCCCACCACGCTTGCCCGTGGAGAATGCAGGTGATGGATGGGACGAGCGTGAGACATCTTTCTCATCACCCACATGCATGCTGCTGCTGCACGCCATGCAGGCTTCCGTCGGGTAGACGAAGTCTTCACTGTCTTCATCCGATGCAGATGATCGATTCGATGCACGCCAAGGCCAACGATCGATTTGCTTTCATCTTGTACCGCACAATCGCGGTCTACGACAAGCATGGTGGCGTGTACACCACGCAAGAAGGGCCAGCGCGAGGAGAACCGGTGCGCAAACACGGCGTCATGATCGCAGAAGGATCCGATGCCCGTTCCGCAACCGTTGCAAGCGCGGCGCCCGGTGAGGTATGTTATGTCATCAGAGCGCGACAGCCATGTCTGACTCGTGTCGATATGGTAGAAAGTCGGTGGTGGTTAATAAGAGTTCACAGGGAATATGTTGAGATCGTGTATGAATGCTTATGCATGCCACGCGCCAGTTCGGAGAGACTGCGGGCACGGTGAATGATATTTTATGCTGTGCAAGTTCAAGGTGCACGCAATGCTAGACAAGATTTCCAGCAGAAAATGAATGGAATTAACAATGTGGTATAACCCGCCGTCTGTACAAAAGAAGGTCCCTTCAGACAGAATCACCAATGCAACCAGACTCGCGCATGCGCTCCCTTCAATAAGCCCTCGACTCCGAATACGTCTGCCATGTACAGCGCCTCTGCCACACTCATGTCGATCCCCCCACACCAACACCGCATCACCGAAACTCCATAGCACCGACACAACCCCCATCCTCCACATGCTTCAAATCCAACTGCTGATACTTCTCACTCTTCGCGTGGAAATAAATCCCACTAACACTCCCGTCAACCTGATTAAAACAAATGTAATAAAACCCCTCGAAACTCGCGCCCGTGATTGTCTTGACGCGGTGATCCGGCACGAGGAAGTATTCTTTCCAGCGCATGAAGATGTGTTCGCGCTGTTGGTAATTCTTCAACGTGAAGGAAGGCGATTTGGCGGATTTGGCCAGAGGGCGCCAGGCCGGGAAGCGTGCCCAGTGTTGAAGGTCGACTTTTTCCGAGGAGCCCCAGGAGGGATGTGTGGTCTTGAAAAGGTGCTTGGGACCGATGATCTCGCCTTCGAAGAATGTGGTCAGGGTTGGGTGGTCGTCTGTGAGGCCTGGGAGGGTGGCATGTTAGTGAATGATCTGATGATCTGACTAGTGGTGCGCAAGTGAGCTTCTTGACTAACCTTGAATGCGCAAATATCCACAAAGCGACGATTCAGCCATGTCGACGTCCTTGATCTCCACCTGGACATCGTACACTTGGCGGTCGGACTGTTGCGTTCCCTTGAACTTGCTACCAGGTCGCAAGAAAGAAGACGAGAAATTGGGCAATATCTAACAGGCCACAGTGTCAGCAAGCATCTCAAGTAAAACAAGAACTGAGAGCACTTACTCGGTCCTTGTCAGGCGAGACGTCCAAATACTGCGGTGGAAACGACATCGACGCATGTGAAGTTGACGACGCAGCATGTCCCTGCGCCTGCATCTCGCCTTCGAGCGGCGCAACGACAGCCTCATGCGACGCTGTCGTCGGTCTCGAAGTATGCGCCGCCTGCGCCGCCGTCGCATCTTCGACTATCCTGTCCTTTGACTGTGATTGTGCATTGTGATTTTCCGTCGACGCTCCTTCTACCGCATCTGGCTCGGGTGTGGGTTCTTGTGCGATCGCGTGATCAGCTGGTGGAGCGGCTGCTTCTTCGTCTTCGCCATCGTTATCACTATTGTCCTCGTCGCTGTCGTCGTGCAGTTCTTCGCGTTCTTCTTCCGGCGGACAGCTGGGGAATGAAGAGCGCGCGGGAATGTCGACGGGTGGTGAGGGTGGGAATGCGGTTTCGTCTGGTGTTGGCATGGTGGATGCTGTGCTGTGCTGTGGAGTCTATGGGCGGGTCACGAGGGTCGCGCGTGGTTGCGAGGACATGGACGGGCGGCGTGGGCACGTATTCGGTGAAGAGTGAGGGCTGATGAAGGGGAGAGATGATCTTGGGTTCGGCGACACGGCACACTGGAGGGTCTAGAAGAGTGGTATCTGATGATTGTAGTGATTGATGACGGAATATAAGGGTAGATGTAGATTGATGCGATGGTGAAGCGAAGGGCCGATAACTGGGGTAACAAACGTGGGGAAACCAACGCCATCACTCTCGGCCTGCCACCGAAACTCGGGACTGGTGGCCGAGAAGGGCTTCGTCAATTCTGCGTGTCTCCATATCTGGCTTTAGGAGATCTCCACGGCACACGCCGCGTTCGTTGATAGACTGCCCATGTGATCTTTGTTGTGCATTGCTTGCATGAATGCTGCACTTCCCAATGGATTATTCAAGTCTTCGTCCCAGGCGCCTAAACTCCTCGCTCCATGCACCGAGCCCCGTAAAGACGAATGTCTCCAGCTCAAATCGGCTTGATCTGTATTTCTGTCAGCAGTTGTCCAGACTAGAACCTCGATGCTCGTACCTTGAAGTGCAGCGATATGAGAGAGAAGACCAGCGCCTTCAGGTCCTGCACCAGGTAGTAAAACACTCGTAGACCCTCGGGATCTTCTGACTCGTTGACGTCGACTAGAGAGCCGATTTTGGCAGTCTAAACAATGTTGTGGTCAGTATTGCAAATTGGAGGTACAGTCCATGAGAAACCGACCTCGAATGAGATGTGCTCGTTGCCGAGTCTAATCTCAAGCTCTTGTCGGCCGTCCTTGTTCTTCTGTGGCCACTTTGTGTCGTCTTCCCTGTAGCGGTTGTCAATATAGGCGCTGGCGAAGTAATGTCGACTGAAAGACATACTTCATGATCTCACTTTCCTTGATGATCTTCTTGATTTCAGCAACCAAGATAGAGCTGACGCACACTATCGATGGTGTTAGCTTCACAGTCCTCGCTAGGGATGTATCCCATTGACTTACTCTCTTTGCGAATCAGGGAGTCGTTGCGGTAGTTTGAGTTGTTGGCATAGCGGGCTTGTGCTGAGCGGCCATCGCCAACCGCGCGGAAGTCGAATTCTATTGATTCGTCAGAACATGTTTTGTTTTGAATGAGCGAGCGCAACCCACCGAGGAACTCGTGACCAAAGCGGCCAGAGTGACCCGAGCTACCAATATTATCAGCATGATGTTGCGAGAGTCATATGGCGTCGTGAAGCGTGGCGCGGATCAAAGCAAACACGCGGGCGCGCGCATATTGGAACGTACTAGTATCGAAGGTAGAACGGATCGTTATTAGTGGCCATGTTGTCGCAATTGTCGTGGAATGTGCTCCCGAAATATGTTCGCGAGCCTGACTGGTATGCGATGCGCCAAAGGTGGAAGTTGGCCGCCAAGAGGTTTGTATTGCTTGCTCGCGCCTCCCAGCCAGCCAGCCAGAAATTCTGCCTCAGGGACCAAGGGTGAGGGCGAGGGTGAGCTAAGGCAAGGCAAAGCAACCCTTGGGCCAAACAGCTGTTCAGAAGGGGACGACATCAATACGCCCGGACGCCCCTCTGGAAACACCGCTCTCACCAATCCCCACCGACACTCTCTCCGCCCCCCCTCGCTCACCAACATTTCCGCTCCGCTACCCTTCCCTACTACATTCGAAGCCTTGCTACATCAGGCCACGCAAGCTCCGCCATCCACCAGACGCTCCGTCACAACGACAAGCCGGAGAGGGCTGGCTACAACACTGCGCATCCCGCGAGGAGCACTCGCCGAACAACGCCAGATTTAATCACCCAAACTCCACACAACCACACCGTCCACCATGGCGACCTTCCTGGAGAACTCCTACAGCGTGGTGCATCAGGACAATGCCGCCGACCAACCCTCGCTTCAGGATTTCAAGACACAGCTGGAGAAGGGCACAGATGAGACCAAGCAGGAAACAATGAAGCGCATCTTGACCGTCATGCTCAATGGCGATCCAATGCCCCAGTTGCTCATGCATATCATCCGATTCGTCATGCCCTCAAAGAGCAAGCCATTGAAGAAGCTTTTGTACATGTACTACGAGGTGGCCCCCAAGCTGGACTCGAATGGCAAGCTGAAGCAAGAGATGATTTTGGTTTGGTAAGGAATGCTGGAACATAACTCGCAATCTCTGGAAACTGACCTGTTGCACAGTAACGGTATCCGCATGGACCTTCAACACGCCAACGAGTACATCCGCGGTAACACTCTTCGCTTCTTGTGCAAGCTGCGTGAACCTGAGCTTATCGAGCCTCTGCTTGCGCCTGCGAGACAGTGTCTCGAGCATCGTCACTCCTACGTCCGCAAGAACGCCGTCTTTGCGATCGCTTCCATCTACCAGCACTCCGAGGCTCTCATGCCAGACGCACCCGAACTCATTCAGAATTTCCTCGAAACCGAGAGCGACAACACTTGCAAGCGCAATGCTTTCGCCGCTCTGATGAGCATCAGTCACGAGAAGGCACTTGAATACTTGAGCTCGGTCTTTGAAGGGATCCCCAACGCGAACGAGCTGTTGCAATTGGTTGAACTGGAGTTCATTCGCAAGGATGCGGTGCAGAACCAGCAGAATAAGGCACGCTACCTACGCTTGATTTTTGATCTATTGGAGGCGAAGGAGTCCACCGTTGTCTACGAGGCCGCATCGTCTCTTACCGCCCTGACCAGCAACCCTGTCGCTGTTAAAGCGGCGGCAGCCAAATTCATTGAGCTCGCGATAAAGGAGTCGGACAACAATGTGAAGCTTATCGTTCTGGAGAAGGTCAACCAGCTACGGAAGGCGAACTATGGTATTCTGGACGATCTGACCATGGAGATTCTGCGTGTTCTGTCTAGCCCTGATCTGGATGTCCGAAGGAAAGCTCTCGAGCTCGCTCTGGATATGGTGTCAAGCAAGAACGTGGAGGAGGTCGTTATGCTTTTGAAGAAAGAACTGTCCAAGACGGTCGATGAGCAATATGAGAAGAACAGCGAGTACAGGTCTCTCCTGATCCACTCGATTCACCAGTGTGCCATCAAATTCTCAGAGGTTGCGCAAAGCGTCGTTGGCCTTCTGATGGACTTCATCGCCGACTTCAACAACGCATCGGCTATCGATGTCATCACTTTCGTCAAGGAGGTGGTGGAAAAATTCCCCAAGCTGCGCAGCTCAATCGTGGAACGTCTAGTCGGAACACTAGGAGAAGTCAGAGCTGGCAAGGTCTACCGCGGAAGTCTGTGGATTGTTGGAGAATACTCGCTGGAAGAGAGCGATATCAAGGAGGCATGGAAAAGGATCAGAGCCAGCTTGGGCGAGATTCCAATCGTTGCATCAGAGGCGCGTCTATTGGAGGAGCAACCCGAAGGAGATGCACTTGTCAACGACCAGGCCAATGGCCACAGCAAATCTGCACAACCCACTGGGTCAAGAAAGGTCCTTGCAGATGGCACATACGCCACCGAAAGTGCACTCACAAGCCAAGCATCTGCCAATGCGAAACTGGACGCTGTCAAGGCTGCCCAGAAGCCTCCTCTCAGGCAGCTCATTCTGGACGGTGACTACTACCTTGCCACTGTTCTTTCCTCGACCCTTACAAAGCTCGTCATGCGCCACTCAGAAATCACAGACGACCCCAGGAGGACCAACGCCCTGCGCGCTGAGGCCATGCTTATCATGATTTCGATCGTGCGTGCTGGTCAGTCACAGTTCGTCAAGGCACCGATTGACGAGGACTCCATCGACCGTATCATGTCTTGTGTGCGATCTCTGGCCGAGTTCGCGAAGCAGAAGGACCTCGAGATCGCGTTCCTCCAGGACACCCGCAAGGCGTTCAGCGATATGGTCCAAGTCGAGGAGAAGAAGCGTGCTGAGAAGGATGCTGCCACCAAGGCCAAGAGTGCTATTCAGGTCGATGATGTTGTCTCTTTCAGACAGCTCAGCAAGAAGAACCAGATGGATGGTGCCGAGGAGATCGCGTTGGACCTTGAGAAGGCCACCGGTGGCGACTCTGCGACTGAACACATCGCATCCAAGCTCAGCCGTGTCGTTCAGCTCACCGGTTTCTCCGACCCTGTCTACGCCGAAGCATATGTCCAGGTGCACCAGTTCGACATCATCCTCGATGTGCTCCTCGTCAACCAAACGCGCGAAACCCTTCAGAATCTTTCCGTCGAGTTCGCGACCCTCGGTGACCTCAAGGTCGTCGAACGTCCCATAACTCAGAACCTGCCTGGCCTCGACTTCATGAACGTGCAAGCCACCATCAAGGTGTCATCGACCGACACAGGTGTGATCTTTGGTAACATTATCTACGATGGCGCGCACAGCACTGACACTCAGGTCGTCATCCTCAACGACGTCCACGTTGACATCATGGACTACATCCAACCCGCACACTGCACAGAAACCCAATTCAGAACCATGTGGACTGAGTTCGAATGGGAGAACAAGGTCAACATCAACACCAAGCTCCAATCTGGCAAGGGTCTGAGAGACTTCCTCGCCCGTCTCATGAAGGTGACCAACATGGAGTGCCTTACTCCCGAGGCCAGCCTGAGCGGCGACTGTCAGTTCTTGAGCGCGAACTTGTACGCGCGATCCGTGTTTGGTAAGTTTTCGATCTATTCAATGGATCATGCCATGAAACCAATACTAACACTTCCTTCACAGGTGAGGATGCTTTGGCCAATTTGAGCGTTGAGAAGGAGGGAGAGAACGGGCCTGTCACTGGCTTCATGAGGATACGCAGCAGGAGCCAGGGTTTGGCACTCAGTCTGGGCTCGCTCAAAGGACTGAGCAAGATTGGCGAAATGGCATAGATTACGTTCTTGACTTTTTCTTTCGAGGGCTGCACGCTAGAGATAAACGCTGCTACGAGGAAAAGTATCGTGACCAATTCCATCATTATTCGTGTTCTGTTGTGGCCGTTTTGCACTATTCTGAGAGGTCGTGGTGATGACGTGGTGTAAATGAGCGAATTGATGAACGATCAAATATTGTGATCTCAACCTTCAATGACTTCTACCAATGATTTCACAATAGTAGAAAATCATTCAGTTAAGAGATATCTATTTATGGCATTCTGTTGCCATACAATGTTGATATCAGATCGTAGCTCAAGCTCGCAAACGCCGACTCGATCAGCTAGCAAGCTTGCTTGCCAAAGCTTCCATTTCACAAGCCTTCCATTCCAATGCGTTCCAGACCCATAACAACCACCTCCAACCCACACACCAACCACAACAAAAACAACCCACATTCATGGCGCCGCCAAAGACCTCGCGGCCCCTGAAAAAGGACCTCTTCCCATCCACCTTCAAAGGCATCAAAACCACCGTCCTCGCCGAAACCGGCCGCCCGTCAGGTCTAGCGCCTAACATTCGCTCGCTCTCATGGTCGCCCACCGGCTCCCTCATCGCCACTTCTATATCTTCCTACATCCGCGTCTGGAACCCCGAGCGCCCGAACGTGAAGAGCTCGACGGAGCTGCGCTCGGGCGGCACGGCGATGGTGGAGAAAGTCGCGTTTTGCCCGACGCAAGAGGCGGTGCTGGCGAGTACGGGCGGGGATGGGCTGTGTAGGCTTTGGGATGTGAGAGTTGGGGGGCCGGTGGCGGCGGGGAAGGGAAGGGAGGTTGCGGAGTGTAAGACGGGGGATACCGGGTTGTTTTTGAGTTGGCATCCGGGTGGGGAGAGTGTGCTTGTTGGGAGGAAGGACGATGTGGTTATGGCGGTGGATGTGAGGAAGATGGAGGCTGGGATTGGAGAGGGATGGGTGGCGGAGGCGAGGGACAGCACGCCTGTGAAGGACCGCGGGCAGTTCAATGCGATGGCGTTTTCGAACTCCGGGCGCGAGCTGTTTGCTACGACGGGCGAGGGACCTGTGAAGGTCCTGGACTGGCCGAGTCTGGACCTGCTGTATACTCTCAGCGCGCATACGAGCGCCACGTACGCCGTACAGCACTCGCCCGCGGGTTCTTACGTTGCGGTCGGTGGCAGCGACAGCATGGTCACACTATGGGACACGACGAACTGGCACTGCGCCCACACTCTTACGCCGCACATGGGCTCCGTACGCGATCTTAGCTTCAGTTTTGACGGCGCGTATATTGCTGCTAGCAGCGGCAGCGATGCTCGGGATAGCAGCTCTGGCATCGAGGTCTGTCACGTTGATACTGGCGAGCATGTGCATACGATTGAAACGACGAATGCGGTTACTTGGTTGGCGTGGCATCCGTTGAGGTACTGGCTGGCTTACGCGGGCGATCCTGGTGGATTGAGGATTGTGGGTGCTGGGACGAATGTTTGAGACAAGGATCCACACTCTTTCAATGACCTTACAAGTTCATGGCCGCCGGAAGAAGCATCGCAACAATCCCGCTGGCCTGCCACGATGCCTTGGACGTTCGAACGCAGACCAGATGCCAGCTATGCAGATACCGGAAAGGATCCAATGCCGCAGATCTTTTACAGACGAATGAGATGAGCAGGCCAGATCTGGACCGTTGATCCAAGACTGCATTCATTTGACGAACTAGCCTCTCACAGCCAACACCGAGACTGCGGCAGCTCGACAAAGACCTATGCGAGTAGTTGGCACGGGCAAAAGAGGCACACAACTCGCGACGCTATAGAGTGCAACACGACAGGAAAGTTTGGAGGCTGGATTGATGCTACCAACACGTTTCGATACAAAAGTCCACAGCGGAGAATCTTGTCTAGCGTTTCAATCGATCTTGAGGTCGGAGCATCGAGTGTCTTTCCAGCGAGACATCAAAATCAACGAGTACCTTCGAACACCCCGTGATCGCATCGAGCTTGAATATGTGACAACCTCAGTCGCTCCCTTTCCTTTTTCTTGAGCAGGGTCCGTTACAACCCCGTAGGCAAGGTGTTGCACATTTTGACTACATGCAGGTGGTAATTTGAAGACTCCTGACTGCTACTCAAGAGGCATGATGTTTGTTCAGTTTCGATTTTCTTATCCTATCACGAGCAGAAGTTCCTCTACAATCTCGCAGGCAAAGTGGTCCACTGATCCTCCGCAATAGAAGCAAAATCTCTGAGCTTGTTCGGCCCTCCGCTACGGCCTTGCAACGCGTCCCAGTCCCTGTTCAACGCAGTCTCAGGTCTCCATCTCCACGGGCGTTGCATCCTCGGGTCTAGCTTGCCCTCTAGACACTGTAAGATGTACTTGCCCACCACTGGAATGTGCATGAATCCATGTCCGCTGGCTCCCAAACCAAGAGTCAGAGAAGGATAGTCCGGGTGCGCAGAAATAAGGAAATCGCGATTCGGTGTATCCGCACACCAACACACGCGTGCGAACGAGAACGGCCGCTCCGCGAGCTGCGGCATCGTCTCGCGCAAGAACTGGCGAACGCCTCTTTCAGACTCCAGCGGGATCTGGTGCCTGCTGAAGGGCACGGAAGATTTCACACCATCGATCGTGCTGAAATTGGTGTAGCCCGGGTGCTCATCGCAGATTTTCAGCTCGTGGCGCTCCTCGTCAGGCTCCATGAAGAATCCGCGCTCCATGTTGAACAGCACGGGCAGGTTTTTGTACAGCTTGCACTCCTCCTCCGTCATGGCGATGTGTGCTAACGTCCAGGCGGTGGGGCGCAGCTGGTCTTTCATGTCGATGAGCTGGGGCGCGTTGGCGCCGGCGCAGAGGATCGTGCGGTCGGCGCGGTGCTCTTTGCCGTCTGCGGTGCGGGCGCCTTTGACGTCGCCTCCTTCGATGATGAGAGAGATCACTTTGCTCTCGACAATTCGCACACCTTGCTTCTCGGCTTCGGACGCGGCGGCTACGAGGGCTTTGCGAGCGTGGCACCAGCCTGCGCCTTCGGGTTTAGACCAGCCTTTCCAGCCGGGAAAGTCGCCAGTGAGGACGCCTTCGGGCATGAGTTTGCGGAACTCTTCGGCAGTGTTGATCTCGCGGAAGCCATTCTCTGGAGTTGGTTCATCCTCGCGGAGGATGGCTTCGATGTTCTTGGGGTCGCTGGCTGCTAGGATGTAGCCGGTTTCGTGGTAGTAGTCCTTGAAGAGAGGATCTGATAGCCATGTTTCGGTGGCGTCGGCGCGGATCTCGTTGTAGGTCCACAGGCGCTCTGCGTCCGGGCCGGAGAATTCTTCGAAAGGTTTGCGGGCGCGGCCTCGTGCCTTGTTAGTTTGTTAGTTGGACTTGAGCGGTGGTTGATGGGGGCGAACCTTCTACAATTCTGTTGAGTGTCAGCTTGGTTTGCGTCTAAGGTTGATGGTGTTGAAGACTTACTTGTTGACATCGTTGCCGGCTGAGATGGCGGAGGGTACTGGATACGGGTCCAGTACTGTGACATTCTTGTATCCGCTTCGAGCAAGCCAAAGGGCGGTTGACGAACCCCAGGTGCCACAGCCGACAATGAGGATACTGGTCGAGGCTGGGTCGATAGGAGGAAGGTTGGTGGAAGCCATGATGCACTATACTGAGGCCGTTCTAATTGTTGTGGTCAAACTTGAAACGAAGTTATAGATGACAGTCAAGGCCTCCAATATAGGCGAGGTCTCGATTGAAACGGCCGAATCTGATACGGAAGAACATGAAATCAGGCGTATATGTCCTAAGCCGAGTATCGGTGTTCTCCGGTCTCGCTATAGTATGGCGAGTATGGACCCGTTTGGCAGCGAGATCACAGACCCTGCAAACAAGGTCGGCAGAATGGTCAGGCGGCTCATAATCTTTGCGCCATCATTGCTTCACGAGACACCGCCGTATCTCCTCGCTGTCAAGGCCGTGAAGATGGGGCTAGAGATCACCCAGAGAGTGGCCTGAAGTCATTTTGGTGGCGTTTTCGGTGGGGCCTTGGGACGTTGACTTTGTGGAGAGCGGATGGACCTTCTTCTTTTTCCTCTGCCCCCAACCAGTCACGAGCTATTGCGTCCAACATCATCCAACACGCCGCAATTTTGTGCTGCGTCCCACTCCATCGACCCGTGGAGACATGGGCCATCTCGCGTCTCATTCAGCATGCCGCGACGAAAGGCCTCTGAGCGCGATCAACCGCATAGGCGCCGTTCGCGTAACGGCTGTCTGAACTGCAGAAGGCGCAAGATCAGGTGTGATGAAAAGGCCCCGTCTTGCGGCTATTGTGTAGCGCGGGGCCTGACTTGCTCTCGCGGAGGCGTAGTCCTGAAATGGGAGGCAGAGTATGCTGATAACGGACTAGCCTTTGGACGACAGGGTGTAGGTCCAACCGCTTATTTGCAGGCATGAGCCAGGCGGGCTGATTATCTTTACAGATATGGAGTAAGCACGGCAAGCCGAAATCAGACGACATTCGCTTGGATCAAGTCGAAACAGAGTGGTTGCCTTTACCAACTGTAGAGGAGTGTCATTTCATCAACGACAGTTCTGGACCTCTGGACGAATACGAAACAGGAATCGTTTTGCGCTGTGCAAGCAACACCACTAATTCATCTCCTTCTTCTTATTCATCTTCAGGCACATACACCATATCTTCCCCGGATCTGCGGGCTCGGTACCTGTCCTCTATCTTCAGCCCTAATCTCGGGCTTTCTGATAAAGCGCCTTTCCTGAGGGATCCACGCCATGGCCATCTTGTTTCGTATTACTGCGAGCAACTCTGTCCACTCACAGTCACGAGCGAGCGGCTCACCTCGCCCTTCCTTTCCTTGATTCTGCCATACTGCACGTCCGCGTCGACCATCGTCTCGGATGCGTTACTAGCTTTATCAGCGCGGCATTTGTCGATGAAAGACAGCACTTGGGCTATCACTGCTGTGAGACTGGAAAATACGGTGATTCGAGAATTACGGCATCGCCTCGCCGTAGCAAATGCTACCGATATCCGGCAGGATCATGAATTACCTGTGGTCATGATGCTCATGTGTATGTACGAGATCCTCAATCGTTCCGATCAAAAGTGGGTGGTACATCTCAAAGGCGCACAACACCTGATCAGTGCCCGCAGGGCCATAACTGGCCGGGATTCATCGCAGCCGGACTCAGTGAACGAGCTCACGTTTTTCGCCGAGCGGTTTTTCGCCTTCCAAGACGTGATTGGAAGGACAGCGTGTGGCGAAGCACCGAAGTTTGACAGTGATTATTGGGATGCTACGGACACGGTCATTGATGCATGGCTCGGCTGCAGCCCTGCACTTGTGTCGATTGTTTGTTCGATGAACGAGCTAAGCCGTTTCAAGAGCAGTAGTTTCAATTCGACAGTATCAAGCGACTTTGCTGCTCAGGCTGCATCGCTTGAGTCCAGCTTGTCAAACCTACAACAGATTGTGCCAGCCGGCGGAGACGACAGATTACTACTTCGATCTGCCGAGATAAAGCGCGTGGCATCGATAACCTACCTGCATTGCGCATTGTACGGTGCAAGTCCGCGTACGCCGGTTGTGCAAGACGGCCTTCGGGAGATCTTACGCCACGTTTCTCGATTCTTGGAGGAAGAGGTTGCGGCGGGCCTGGTATGGCCCGTCTTTGTTGCAGCAGTCGAGTTGGATCCTCTCGACGACGAGCTGTGGAAGGACGCAAGTACCGGCTCACCAGTATATGGTCGACCGCTCGTTCTACGGCTGCTCGAACATATGCGCACGGCAAGCATTGCAAACGTGACGCACGCGAGGCAAGTGATATGTAAGATATGGGATGCCCGGGACATGGCCATGACTGCCGATGAAACAACGATATCGCGGGAGGACGACTGGGATCGGTTTGTGGCGCCCGAGAGTCGCAATATCTCCTTGGCTTAGCATATTAATGATTGAATGATTCGATAAGAAGACACCAGCGACGTTTCCGGCAGGACACTTCAATAATAGGTAAGCATCAGCGACGTTCTCAGCAGGACACTTCAATAACAGGTAAACATCAGCGAAGTTGTCGCTTGTGATCCTTCGAAATGCAGATCGATGTTTATCTTTGCGCATCTGCTGTCGGCAAAGCGGCTCTCCACGGTGGATTCTCGCACCGACCTTCACACTATGGGGCCTCCCAGCCTTACCGTTTTGAGATAGCAACAACGTCCGCCTAAAGTGTCCTCCCGATGTTGCTCAGGGTCAGCAAAGGACATGGAAACTCTCCACAAAGCGCGTGGACCTTCTCAGCCCTCCCTCACCAATAGGGCGGACTCTCGTCAATCACACTATGGACAGCAGATACCATACCGCTTCTCAGGTGCGCATATGGGATATCTATAGGCGGCTGATAACGGCAGAATGCCTAGACGATGCAGCGGGAGATTGTGGTCGATAAGACGTGATGATCGCGCTGAGGGCGCACTATATGGACACAAGACCATTGGGATCGCCTTCAGATCAACTCGCTCAACTTCGTTCTCCAATACTTACAGATCATCCATCATCTTCTACGGTGTGCAGAAATGGCGACGCCTAATATGCACGACAACGTGCCTGGTACTGAGTACCTTGTCGACACAAGTCACAGCCTCGATGTCTCGCACGCAGGTTCTGGCGAGTCGGATATTGTGCTCTTGCCACAACCAACTGCTTGTGGCAGAGATCCACTGGTGAGACTAGAAGGTATCTCCAGACAGCAGAAGAGTGCTAACAGACCCGCAGCGATGGTCGATGCCAAAGAAGTACTGGCAGCTCACTCTTCTCGCTCTTTACGCTTGTGGTTTCTCGTACGGTGAGAATAATTTGGGTGCAGCGCGAACAGTGATCAGCAGAGAGGCAAATGTGCCGTTGACTGCTTTGGCGGGCGGTGGTGCGCTGAACTACCTTCTTCTTGTACGCGTCCTGTTCTCGCATATCAAAAACGAACAGGCCAATACTGACATAGATGGTCATAGGGCTTTGCAAACATCTTCTGGATCCCACTTGCGATGAAGATCGGCCGTCGACCTGTACTACTCATCACTACTTTGTTCGTTCTTGGTATGAAGCTCAGACACATAATCTGACCAGATGACGGAGACACTGTGCTGACCTGTGATCATCACTCTACAGGTTCAATGGTGTGGCAGGCCGTGTTCAATGGCGCGGCCGAATGGTACCTGTCTTGCGCTCTCAACGGGATTGGTACCAGTGCGTATCAAGCTGTTATTCAGCTTTCGATCTTTGATATGTTCTTCGTTCATCAGCGGAGTACTAGTCTGTCTTTCTACTTGTTTGGCCAGCAGCTTGGCTCCATGTAAGTAGTCCATGGTAGCTGGTAGCCCAAGTCGAGTCGCCACATGCTAACCTGGTCATAGTCTCGGACTCATTACTGGAGGAGCCATTGCAGACACTCGCGGCTGGCGCTGGTCAGGCTGGGTTGCAGCTATCATCGAAGGTGGTACATTCCTTCTTATCCTCGGCGGCTTCGAAGAGACTATGTTCCCGCGCTTCTTGTTCGACAAGCACGACGATCTCACCAACACTGAGCACGGAGAGGTCGTTAACGATACGAGCAAGCCCACTGACGAGGAAGATGGTAAGAAGGGCCTCGCTCCGACACATACCGCTGCTTCTGAACGTGCCGGTGAAGTGCTCCCTGGATACGAAGAGCGCACTTTCCTGCAGAAGCTGAAGCTGTGGGGCTGTCAGCCCGAGGACAAGACAACTTACTGGCAATACTTCAAGAGACCGTTCTTCCTCTTTGCATTCCCGAATGTCGTGTTGGTAGGTCGTTCTGCATTAAGCGTTGCTCGCCTGGCATATGGCTGACTTGAAGCAGGCTGGGATAATCTTTGCCTTTGGGTGCACCGCAGGGATCGTGTCTTTCAATACAAGTACGTGCTGCCGTTTCGCACATGTATGTTGAAACTATCACTAACCTCCATATAGTCTCCGAAATCATGACTAACGAACCCTACAACTTCTCCACAACCGCCACAGGACTCATGTTCCTTTCTGCCCTCGTCGGTAGTGTATTCGGATACTTCACCGGCGTTTTTGCAGACACTGTTGTCGTCTTTCTCGCTCGCCGCAACAGCGGTGTCAAGGAGCCTGAGATGCGCCTTTGGACGCTTTGCATCAGCTTCGTCTATGCTGGAATCGGCTATCTGCTCTATGGTTGGGCGGCAGATGCAGGACTCCCTTGGATCGCCGTAGCCATCGGTCTCGGCGCCATGATCGCGCATCAAGTTAGCGCGTGCAGTATCTCCACTGCGTATGCGATGGACTGCTTCCCAGGCGTAAGCTTCACTCAATCTACAACAATGTCTCACAGTGCTAACTCAATCAACAGATCTCCGGCGAAATTGTTGTTATCCTTGCCATTTGCTCCTCTTGCATCAACTTCGCCATCAATCAGTCTCTGCAATACTTCATCGACGCCACCAGCATGGGGCCGGTCTTCACTTTCTACGGCATCATGGTTATGCTCAGCATGGCTGCGGCGGTGCCGATGGGTATCTGGGGCAAGACATGGCGTGGGAGGTGCGCACCGAAGTACAGAGAGTTTTTGAGCATAAGAGGCGAGCAGCAGTAAGGTCATTGTGCATACGACAGGGCACTAGGGTTCGCACATAGACAGGTTTCACGCTTAGCAATGTTCGAGCACAATGTTTCGTACAAATCTTGAATCAACTACAGCACTTGTTGCAAACCATAGTGCGCTCGCAAAATTTACCTGTTACATCAGGTAGTCTTGCTGTTTCTTGAAATCTCTCACTCGTCGCGCTTTTCGAAGTCTGCTTTCGCACGCTCCGCCAGATCGTCATCGACAAGAATGCGAAGTGCCAGCATTGCCATCCCCTTCGCGCAAGTCAAGGCCGCTTGGTGAGCCTCTTCTGTTCCTGCGCAAGCAGCGAAACCTGGATTGTGTGCCGAGATTTCAGGCCCAGCTGGGATGATGAAGCCGCCATGGAAACTTGGAACCAGGTGAGAGACATTTCCCATGTCGGTTGATGCGTTCATAGGCTTCTCTTGCTTGATCTGCACACGGGACCCGAAGGTGCCCATGTCTTGGGCGTATGTCTCGCATAGTGCGTTGTTGGCGCGCAGGTTGAGATATGTTGGAGAGCTGTTACGTATCAGTCTTTGTTGTCGATGATTGACCAATTTAGCACTCACTTGATGTAAGCAAGACTGCAACCAGTAGCCTTAGCTGCGCCCTCGAGGCAATTGTACACACGTGCGAGCAGCTTGTCAGCCCTTTCTATAGTAGGACTTCTCACATTCCAGTTCATTCTAGTGTAGTCAGTTATCACATTAGGTACTGTTCCGCCGACCTCGATGACACCATGGACTCGCTCATCAGGTTCCATCTGTTGTCGAAGTAGCCCGACGTTGTTGTATGCCGCGACGGCTGCGTCAAGTGCATTGACGCCGTTCCATGGCTCTCCGGCTGCATGTGCTGGCTTGCCCCGGAACTCAGTGCGGCTTCGAGAAGATGCATGTTAGCGTTATGTTCCACCCTCTGTACTGCATTGCGTGATTCGCTCTTACAATTTATGGCTGGCGATGAGCTTGAACCCAGCAAGACCGTCGTAAGCTGTGGGATCGCTCAAGATTTGATGAGCGGATACTGGATGAGCCATGATAGCAGCTGCGGTTTCCTTGGGGATTGCACCGGCGTCGATCAACTTCGCTTTACCTCCACCACCTTCCTCCGCTGGAGTTCCTAGAATCCTTAGCCGGCCATCGATGCCATGCTTCTTCATCGCTTCGGCGGCAGCAAGGAACGTTGCAATGGAAGACGTGGCGATCAAGTTGTGACCACACGCATGACCGATTTGAGGTAGAGCATCGTACTCCGCGCAGATGATGACGAGACGACCATTTGTGCCAACTTCAGCCTCGAAGCTGGTATCGAGACCATACGTGTGTTCCTCCACATTGAAGCCGCGCGAAGAAAGATACGTCGTGATAGTCTCGTGCGCGAAGTATTCTTGGTACGCAGTCTCTGGATTCGAGTGAAGCTGCTTGTTGATGTTGTGAAGCTCGACATGTGATGCATCGATAGTGGCTGCGACTGTGTCACGAAATTCTTGCATTCGCATTTCGCTGTGCTTGTTGGAAGATATTTCGGCGACTTGACCGCGCTGGAAAATCGAAGAAACCTCGTCCCTCGAAGGGTCCATGAGGGTCTCTTGCAGATGCATTGAAATTAGCAGATAACGGATGCTATCTGGAGATGGAGACGAGAATGGATGGATGTGTTACGCAAATCCAGAGACATTGTACTTATAGCTTCATGGCAGCGATGTATACGCCATACTTGGAGTATAGTATAACCGAATGGCCACTTCTCAACCCAATCACGTATCGCGTCTCGATGAAGTTGTCATGTATTCACGATCTAATGATGGAAAATGGGGCTGATCTCTCTGGAAAGAGAATAAGCGCTCGTCGGCTATTTTCGAGCTTGATTAGGAGGATCGCCGAGCTCGCTCCATCAAGCATCGCTTGTTTCCCCATCTTCAGGGCCTCACAGTGACCGAAGACCCACAGCTCTTATCTGCAACACCTTTGTTGCCCCAAGCCTAGGTGCCCCCTTCACGTACGAAGCAACATACTTCATGGCCCCTAGCTAAGTGCCGTTCAGCCGGATTCTTGCACGTGCGAAATGGCAGTTTCGAGATCTCGATCAGGATGTTGGACGTGTCGCAGCAAATCAGCGAAGAAGCGCTGTGATCAGCAAAGGCCGAGCTGTGGTCGCTGCTCTCGTCTGGATCTACTGTGCGACTATACCTCACGTCCAACCCTGGCCGAGCGACGCAGAGCACAGGAGAACAAGACTCTTGCACAAAGCCGTGCATTGACCGGACACGATGTTGCAACATTTTCGCCGACCACTCAAAATGCCTCACTTTCAGAACTACAGCCATCGCAATCCCTGTTAGCGAGGTGTTCATTGACTCTCACAAACGAGGACCATGAGGTGATACGATATTTCCGTACAGATTTTGCCAAGGTACATCATACGAAGAACCCAGACTATTCATTGATCTCCTTGATGTTCAAGACTGCCGAGAACGACGCAATGATTATGAACATGGTGTTGGCTCTCGGCCTACAGGAGATGAACCTGAAGCGTAGCGAGTCCAGCGCAAGCTCAGAAAGACGATCTCTGATGCACTATTCTTCAGCCCTCCGAATGCTGTCGGAAAGCCTCGCGCTCGAAGACACTGCAACAGACCTCGACAGCCTACTTACTGCTCTATGGCTGATGCTATTGTACGAGCAACAATTTGGCGATCCTGAGTGTAAGGCATACTCGAGTCACCTTCAAGGAGTAGCATCTTTGTTGCAGCTCCGGGGGAAGAGGCTGCTCGAGCTTCCGAGTCGAATGATGGATGATTCACAGACATCTGTTGTGGGGAACGGAATGCGCACAAAAGTCCAACAATCTCGCATATCACAGTATGCTGCACGGGTACTGGTGTGGATAGCATTGCTTGACGCTGGGGCAGCATCTGTTGGTATTGGAGGGCAGGTGAATGCAACAATCTTCAGCCTGCTACTCCCAAGCCCGGGAGATGCTTCTACACGCTACGAAGATCCTGTCAAGGCTTTTTCAATACTTCATCGTTTTTCCAATCCTCTCTATCGGGTCTCGTGGGCCGATGCTTATCCACAGAGCGAGCTTTTGGACGACGTTGAGAATCGGAATATCTATGCGCTTCTGGGCCAATGTGTGGCCTTGCGTTTCATGATTGCTCAACTGGCAACGCTGTGTCGCAATGGCGCTAGTGGGGCAAGTGCAAAGACTAGAATGATCTGGAAATCACTACATGAGGTCAGCGAGCAGTACTGCGAATTGATCGATGTGGCTGATGAGCTGTCAATGGCAACTGATAATAGCCATCGGCTCGTTGCCAACATCCGCGCGATTGTTCCTTTTTATCACGCGGTTGTACTTGACTTTATGCGTGTGACGGCATTCGATGAACCTCTGAGTGGGCGACAGCGTTCTGCACTGAAGAGTATACTGAATCTTGCATACCAAAGTTATAAGCACGGTGGGGACGAGGCTTTAGCGAGAGTAGCATGGCCTCTTTTCCTCGCCGTGCTTGAAACAGACGACATGCTCCATCGAGACTGGATCCTTGACCGCTTCATGGCTTTGGGCAAGTATGGCAAGAACTACGAGCGCGCCCATCGCTTTCTTGTTGATACAATTCCAAGGCAGCAGACGATAGGAAGACGGGTAAACCTGCGTGACCAGCTGGAAAAACTGGATTTATTTGTCCTCGCTTGAAACTGCATGACACAAATGTATGTGCATGAGATGCTACAGGAGTTCCGCTGACAATGTTCATCGGGATGATAGAGTCCATCACTGACTTTGTTAATGCACATATCGGCAGGGCGAGCTTCGATGTCTTTTGCAATATTCGGTTAATATTTCCGTTTCTCGCTACGTCTTATGTGTGTATTGGCATTCTCAGACGGTGATGTACATTCCCAAGTTTATCTTGCTGTGCCAGCCATTCAAGTGAGCTAGCATTGTCTAGAATCTTGATCATCAAATCCAAATCCAAATTTGGACTGAACATTGGACGTATTTTGATAACAAGTGTATATTGATAACACCGCCACGACAGGCGGAAAGTCAAATGTCAGCATCTCGCTCAGATATTCCGACCAATCGGTTTTCGCGAGCGCTTATTTCGAGGAAGCGCCTATATCTGGTCTTGGCCAAGGAGCGCTATCGCTTATCGGCCTACTATCGCATGCCCGAACTAATGTGTACTCTGTCAATGCCATGATGATATCCACATACGTTCCAATGCTTACCCACACCTTGACATGGATGGATGGTTTCCTCGATACCATATGGGTCGTGACAAGGGCTTATCGGTACCATATCAGCTGGTGTCTTCGCCAAGTCATCGATGCGAATTGCCTATATAATGGTGAGCAGCATGCTCAATTTGTGGTTTTGGATAAGGCCAAATATCATTGTCACAAATCGATCTCCGATCGTTCCACGATGCCGTCCGAATCCAAATTCTCCAACGACAACAAGATAAGTTCAGCTCAGGATGATTTGCAGAAGCACCACGATTCATACGAAACCGGAGAGATCCACCCAACGGGACAAACTCTGTCTGTTGAAGAAGACCGCCGTATCCTCAGGAAGATCGACCTCAGGTAATCACATCTTCGTAACTCACAGCATGATCAACGACTGATATGCATCAGTCTCCTTCCGATGATGAGCTTGTCATATCTCTTCCAATTTCTAGACAAATCGGCTCTTGGTTACACCGCTATCATGGGCTTGAGAAGTGATCTTTCCATGACTGGCTCTAAATACTCGTGGTCTAGCGGCATCTACTACTTTGGGTATCTCGTCGCTTCATATCCTGTAGCTTGGCTGCTGGTCAGACTGCCGGTCGGAAAGACGATTGCGATCTCAGTGTACGTCAAGCTGAGTTCAGGCTACTCTCCAACTTTCACTGACTTCACATAGCCTCATCTGGGGCGCAATTCTCATGTTGACCGCCACCTGCTTAAATGCCCAAGGGCTACTTGCGATCAGATTCTTCCTTGGATTCACAGAAGCGGCTATTGGCCCGGGACTGACAGTCATCGTCGCCATGTGGTACAAACGTTCCGAGCAGCCACTGCGACATGGCGTCTGGTTCATGGGCAACGTTATCGCAGGCATCTTTGGCGGATTATTGGCCTACGCCGTGGGCCACGTACAGAGTATTGCGTCTTGGAAAGTGAGTATCCTGTAACCATCGTATGATATGGGATGGGTAGCTGACATCGTCAAGGCTGTGTTCCTGGTTTTTGGTGCTATAACTGTTGCGTGGTCGATCTTTATCTACTTCTTTCTCCCGGATACGCCCGCAAATGCAAGGTTTCTCAATACAGAGGACCGCGCAAAGGTAATTGACCGTGTGCGGGAGAACATGACTGGCATCCGCAGCAACACCTGGAAATGGAGCCAGTCCATTGAGGCTCTAACTGATGTCAAGATATGGCTTCTTGTTGCTGTACAACTATCTCAGCAGATCGCCAATGGTGGTGTACATGGGGTAAGTCTATAAAGCCTGCTACAAGATGTATCCTCTGACATCTCACAGTTCGGCAGCATTGTCATCAAAGGCTTCGGCTTCTCTACCTTGAACACGCTTCTTGTCCAGATGATCAGTGTCGCTTTCCAAGCAGTCTTCGTCATTGTCGGCACCGTCGGCAGCACGTATCTGAAGAATGTACGCACGTACTTCATGGCGTTAAATCTTGCCATCTCCCTGACAGGCTCTATCATGATCCGCGAACTAGACGCCAGCAATATTTGGCCACGATTCATCGGATACTGCTTCTGCATCGCATACTCAGCGAATTTCCCATTGGTCCTGAGCATTTCTAGTAGTAATGTCGGTGGCTTCACGAAGAAGAACACTGCGAACGCGATGGTAAGCCCAGACGCGGGATCAGCCAATCACTTCAACACCTGTAGCTAACGAAACTCAACAGGTCTTCATTGCGTACTGTCTTGGCAACATCATCGGGCCACAGCTCTTCTTCGAGGATGAAGCGCCAAGTTATCCATCGGGCTTCTTGTCCATGATCGTCTGCTTCGGAGCCGCCCTGGTCCTTAGCATCGTTCTTCGTATGTACTTGATCTGGGAGAACAGGAGACGCGTCAACAAGACTGGAACTATTGTGGATCTTTCCGAGGACCATGTGGGAGTGTTGGATTTGGGAGATGCCACGGACAAGGAGATCGCAAGCTTTAGATATGTCTACTAGTAGCGTCAAAGTGGTCTTGCAAGAGTGTTAATGTGTAACACAAGAATGCGAGCATACTTCGTTTGTCACCATAGTGAATGGTACAAGCGGTGGATTCGTGCCTTGAGAGCAAAGTCGTGTGATCGCGCAGTCCCCTACCCTCAGGAGAAAGAAGTCTGAGAACAGCAAGACTCGTGGGTTGTCTATTTCCTCTTCAAGATGAAAGCGAAGTAGTCGAAAGAGCTCTCTCCACCGCCCAATGTCTTCATCTCCATGTTCCATAACTCCTCCTCCCCAACCTGCAATAGTGGTTTGATGAAATGCGGCTGGCGGAAGGTGACGTACAGAAAGATCCCGTCAGGCTTGAGAATGCGGTGGACCTACCATAATAGCACAAAAGAGTAAGATTTCGGCAAAGAAAAACAAGGATATATACACGACACGACCTACCTCTCGCATGTAACGACTCGTATCGCTCAAGACCTGGTCTGGAGGTGACCAGGGACTACCGTGGATCATCGCGTCAAGTGTGCCTTTGTCGAAAGCCACGTCGACCGAGTCGGAGGCTACCTCGTTCATGTCGCGGACATCTGCCCAGCGCCATTCAATCCCCTTCTCTTCCGCATGGCGTCCGCGCATGAGCTCCAACGCTGTGTTGGAGAAGTCTAGACAGAGCTGGTTCTTGTAGCCGCGCGCGGCGAGGTCGGCAGGAATGGTCTGGTGGGAGCGGTCGGGTCAGCTCATGGCTGCAGTGTGTTGCGATCGGCTTCCAAGTAGTCATACACTATCGCCGGTGCCCAGGTGAACGACCTTAGGCTCCTGCTCTGCCGGTTTTGTAGCGAATAGATTCTCTTTGAAGAACGGCTCGAGCGCTTCGTAGCTTCGGAACCATTCGTGCGTGGGGTCCTCTCCGTTTGACTGCGCATAGCGGCTGTCCCAATATTCTGGCGTTGCCAAAGCTTTGCCTTCTTCGTCTGGACCCATGGTCGTGGGTACACTTGTTGTGTATGTGAAATGTGCACGAGGTCGAGAAATCGAGTTCGAGATGGAGTCTTCTCTTCTTCTTCAAATGTTCGCTGGTGTGGGGGAACGTCAAACGCCTGACACTCAAAAAGTCAAGTCGAATCAAGAGACCAGCACTTCACTTTTCTTCAGATTTCGCCATTGGAGCAAGCAAGAGATTAATACTGTAAGTTCCTGATCATATAGCGCTAGATATTATTGATCTGCTGGAGCTTCAATTGCTGTGGACACGATTGTGCCAATGCCATCTTCGCAGGACATCTTTGCTCTATGTCTGGAATAGCAAGAAACACCTGGGCCACGCCCACAAAACAAATGACAAACGAGACTTCTTTGGGGCTTGCTCATGAAAGGCCATGGCGAGTATCATTGCTGGTGTCACATGGTGTCTCTCGACACCCATCAAGTCGACTCCCTCGAAGCACGAATCGCCTCCAGTCGCAGCTTCTGCTTGCCATGCTCGTCGAAGTTGCTGTCCTCCATCCACGCCTCGACGGCACCTTTTACTTGTGGCCATTCACCATCTATGACCGAAAACCACGCTGTGTCTCTGTTCTTGCCTTTTACAATCATGTGCTGGCGGAAAACACCCTCAAACGTGTGTCCAAACCTCAGCGCTGCCTGACGTGAGGGCTGATTGCCCGCATTGCACTTCCACTCCAGTCTCCGGAACCCTGTAGAAAATGCCCGGTTGGCCAAAAGATACCAGATCTCCGTTGCGGCTGTGGTCCTTTGGAGTGATGGCGAATACAAGACATGACCTATCTCGACAGAAGCGTTCGCAGAGTCGATGCGTAGAAAAGACACGTGGCCGACGACTTTGTGCGCATTACGGTCCATGACGGCCCAGAAGCTGACATCTCTGGACTCTGAGCATCGCTTGATGTACGATTGAAAGTCTGCAAGCTCGTAGAATGGTCCACTAGGCATCCAATCCCAAAGGTACGCTTGGGCTTCGCCGCTCACGCTTGGAAACAGAGAGTTGGCATGTTTCTCCTTTAAAGGCTCGAGGATGACGTGCTTTCCGGTGATACGCTCGTTGTCATCTCGCGGCCACAGCTTGACAGCATCGGCAGCAGAAGTCAGAGGTGTTGACATTGCAGCAGAGAGAAAAGAACAAATTAATCCCCTCCAGGGTGGGTCTTGTATTGGTGTCGGGTCGATTGAGACTGGTGCGAAAGTGCGTTGCTATATATTGTGAGTGCGGTGTGTCACCAAGTACCAAGGAGTCACAGCGCTTTGTGGAAGTTGCAGAGCTGATTAATCTTCAATGCCTTACTTGTTTCCGAGGTCGACATCTGTTATCGCGATGACTAGTGGGATCGCGTACACTTGCTGCATACGGAGCGCGGCTCAAGGCTCCACATGGATCGGGCGCCCTACATTATACATATTTGGGTAGGCCGTACTACCTACTACCTCCTACCACATGTATACTTTTGTTACTGTTACTTTTTGACCACATATTAACAGCAATTGATCTCAGCAATCGGGAGTAGCCTGGTGCATGATGTCAGTATTGCCAAGCATTGCAGCGATATAAATAGCATTTCTCTTACAAGAGGCACCCAATCTTGCCAATCCTATATCTCACAAGTCAGTCACCACGAGCACTCCCATCATCTATGACTCGGTTTCAGTAGGAATCGACAAGCAGTTTTTCAAAGTCAATTCGGAGGGCGTTGCAATTTACCAAGTTGAGAATAGGTGATCGACTCTGGCGCGGGCGCAGCATTTCGTATTTTCGCCTACGCAACACTTGGCACATCCGATCGACGAGCTTTCTTGCCTTGTTCCCATAAGGGCGACATGGGTCACCTGACATAGTTTCACCCACATCGTTGTGTTGCGAATCCTTCGAGGAAGGCGGTGCATTCTGAGGCACAGATAAAAGCCGGCTTCTCGCGGTCATGAAACCCTTCTATAATCGCTATCCATTCAAGTAACCTGATTCTACGCCATTTTGAGAACTTTGCGCAACCCAGCAAAACAATACCGCAAACATGAACATCCGCAACTATGAATCTCGAGCGACACACCTCGCCTGGGGCACCGGATCCGGCAGCCCAGCTTTTATGGTCTTGGCCTGCCTCGTCGTCAACTTCATCGCTCTGATCGTCACCGTAATAATCAACACGACAGTGGTCAAGGACGGCCACAACGACTACAATGAAGGGTATGTCCTTTTGAGAGTTCGAAACGATTCGTTCACGCTAACTTTCCAGCTCC
Organism: Melanodothis sp. VS III C KN 2; assembly: GCA_019775565.1. Lineage (NCBI taxonomy): Eukaryota > Fungi > Ascomycota > Dothideomycetes > Cladosporiales > Cladosporiaceae > Melanodothis > Melanodothis sp. VS III C KN 2. Next base: position 201,383 of record JACWFM010000048.1, read on the forward strand.
GGCTGGTCAATCATGGCTCCAGCGCCGGCTCTTGGCTTGCTGTGGACACTCGTCGATGTTGTGCTCTGTTGCTTCTCGGTCCTGCATCCGATTTACTATCTGATGGAGTCCACTATTCTCATGGGTGTGAACATATCTCTGGCTATCATCACTATCATGATGTACAGGTATCTTACCCCCAAATCCACCATTCAAAGCTGTAAACTGATCTCGCATACCAGTTGGGATTCCGCCGGTTCCTGGGTGCCTGGCCTTTTCATCCTGTTCACTGGCATCGTGTAAGTCCTCTCGTCAAGACCCTGCAAAAGTGGACATTAACACGGATATAGCTACATCGCCATCATGATCGGCTCCGCTCGCATGGTACACAAGCACAGAAGTCGCCCTCAAAGCAGAGGTCGAGCCTAAAGACTATGCTGGCACTCCGAGCAAATCCCGCCATGACAGAAGAACTGCTCACGCCCTCACGCTACATCCATGACGACTCGAATTACTGACCACCAACAATAATCCTAATACTACAATAATGTCTAATACCCTGTATGAAGGATACTACCTTTTCTAATCACAATCTCCGTTGTTTACAACACTGTAAGCCGAGCTTGCGAATGATGATAGATATTACTGACTGAGATGTGCACAAGGGTAATGCCCTGCTCCAACGGGATCTCGCCGTACTTGGTGCCATGTCAATTTACTGTCTCGGTCTTAAGATACTGTTGATTAGCTTACCTGTAGCAGCTAGAAATGCATTGCAGATTCGGGGGTCTCTTGTCCGAATCGACACAGCGCATAGTCGATACCTTCCATGCTAGTGCCACTGTTTAGTCCTAAGACGGTGGAGTCGAGCAGGTATACCTTGTCATATTATACTAATTGGTGGTTGTACACTGTTGCCTGGTCACACCGGGCATATTCAGTAGCTATCAACTTGGTGGATGGTAGGAGACGTCAAGAGGATGATGAGAACAATCGATAGGACTTAGAGAAGTTGTTGAAACGACGTTGTGCGTGATTCGAGAGGAGTCGGGTTGTTCGGATGGTTCACCTCTTGCGCCTCTCGGGATGATCGCTTAATCCCTTAATCCCTTCTTTTTGTTTTTTTGGACGGTCTACCTTTGCGGATGAGCGACTTCAGAGCTTGTTCGCTGGCTCGCTTGTTCGCTTGTTTGCCTGTGCGCCTCGAGCGGTCGAATCGACGAACCAGACGCAAGAATTGCATCAATCGAGCAAGACATGCATTACCGGTAGTGACATTGGAACATTCGCCACTCTCCATAGACGGCTGCTCATCGGACACGTCACATCATTCGACGTCCGTCTCACACTCGGCCGTCTTAACACTATGGCGTACCAGACCTTGTGGAAAGAACTGCACAACGATAACATATCCATGGCGGAAAACAGTACGAAGAGTTCGCCTGTAGAATTCTTCAAGGTGATACTTGGACTGGATGCGCAGAAGGCTCCTCATCTTAGTAGAAGAGCGTGGCTCGCCATCTTCCTACAGATCATGGCTTCTTGGACTGTTATAACGGCAGTGACGGCCTACTCGCCTGTACTCCTTCGGCAAGCTGGATACAGCCAATTGACACAGAACGGCCTGGCAGATGGGCTCAACACGCTCGGAATCGTTGGGACCATCATCTCAGCACAGATCGTCGACAAGCTAGGCCGCGGAACATGTCTTATGTCTGGTGCTGCTGGGCTCTTCGCCGTTAATCTAATCGTGAGTATACGACTCCCAGACTCGTTTGGCTTGGTCTTCAGCGTAGCTAATAAGTTTGTAGGCAGCATCGCTCTTTGAAGTAACCCGCGAAGACCAATCCCGGGCATCGACTTTCGCGCCCACAGTAGTGGCCATGCTGTTTATGTTCAATTCGATCTATGCGTCCACCTTGGGCACCGTCGCTTTCTTGCTACCAACCGAGATCTTCCCCAGCTTATGGCGCGCAGATATGCTACCGGAATGTTGGCGAAAACGATAATCACCTCGCTAGCAATTTTGCATTTTTCTTCGACGCTTGATCTCTTTGTGGTGAAAAGAACCATTCGCACGAGCTGTACAGTGGCCACGATGTTGGCTGCTTGGAAAATGCATAGATCTTTCGAAACTTCGTTCGTAGGAGGTTTTGTGCTTTTGAATATTGGCGGAAGTTCATTGTACATCTCAGTGACACGCTGAAGGAGCTGTGTAGCCGTAGCTTGGCAGTCCTCGTTGATGTCAAACTTGATCACCAGAGTTCGTTGTGGCCTCGGTCGCAAACGATGGAGCACGTTTTCGAGAAGCTGATGCAAGTCAGTGACAAAATTTCATCCCCGTTTGCGCATTGGTCGATCTAGTGTACAAGGCTCATTGAATTCGACGCAATCTTGACAGCGTGTCATGTCTTTGGTGCTTAATTTGCATTTGACGCTCCGTCTACTACACGCATCGCAAGCGTGAGTGTTACGACGCGTTTTGCGCGCCTTAGAGACTTCTCCCATCATGGCAGATTCAGATATCGTAAGAAGTGGTAGCAGCGGCCTGAGTGGTGCTACACCTTCACTGTCGTAAGCACGAGGACCATAGCTGGAATTTCACAGTCAAGTGCGATACATTTGATACCCTAAGGAAAGGGAGGGCTCGGGAAATGCCGCTTTTTTCCCACTCGCTGTGTCGATTTGATGATACAGCTGCATTACGTCGTGATCATTCCAGTCTTACATGGCAGAACGGATGTACCATACCCTTTAACCTAAACTCAGCGTTCGCAGCAGTCATCAGCACATGTACTCTGTTCATGAACTTTGCACAATCGCAAAAATCCTGCTTTGAATGGCATTCGAAGTAGGAAGGCGGCGGAATGTACGCCTTTGATGTGGTGCAAGCATGAAATTTTGCGATGGATGTGTAGCGTACAGAAGCGTGCGCTCGCAGAGTCACAAAAGTCTTTACGCTCAGACCCTTTAACGCCAAGAATATCATCAATTGACATCAACTTCATCTGATCAACGATTGGATCGACTACCTAGGTAGACAAACAAAAAAGACCATGAACGTCGAAATCCGGAAATCCGACATTGAAGGCGCTGGCAGAGGCCTCTTCGCTACGAAGAGCTTCAAACCCGGCGATGTCGTCCATACAATTGCCCGACCTGCCGTTGCAGAATTAGACACCGAGAGACTGCAAGACTCCTGCGCGTGGTGTTTCCACAAAGGCGCATCAGAGGTTGAACGCCAACAGGCTGCAGCACTGGGGCTTCCAGAAGTTCATGTCGACACCAAAGCTTGCACTGGTTGCCGCAAAGTCAGATATTGCTCCAAAACTTGCCAGGTCAAGGCGTGGAAGCGCGAGCACAAGTATGAGTGTAAGGTTATATCTGTGCCTGGACGGCCGGATCTTCCTCATGGCGTTCGTGCTGCTATCAAACTGCTGGGCCGACTGCAGGCGGATCCCGAGGGCAAAGATGAGGGCCTTCTTGATATTCTCCAGTTCAAGCCAGCTGTGGATGGCAAGGCTCTCGAATGGATCAAGGAGCATCAAGAACAGAAATGGGAGGACTTTAATATGCTTGCATACGGCGCGTGGAAATACTGTGGCGAGCCCAAGCACGAGAAGATCGATCTCCAATCTGTCTGCAGGGCGTTCTTCTTTAACGTAAGTCCCAGCCACTAGCAGTAAATATCAGCCAAGACATATCAGTAAATCTAACACAACAACAGGTAAACTGCAACACCATCTCCCTAGCCAGCCCCCTCGACGACGTCTCCCTCGGCCTCGGCTTCGACAACATCGTCTGCAGCGCCAACCACTCCTGCGACCCCAACCTCTTCGTGATCTTCAACCAACCCCAACTCCTTATCCGCGCCCTCAAACCCATCCGTAAAGGCGACGAGCTCTTCATCAAATACGTCGACACCACTAACCCCTTCAGCGTCCGCCAAGCCGAGCTCAGCAGCCAATACCTCTTCAGCTGCCGCTGCCCCAAATGCAAGCAAGGCGCCACCCACGCCGAAGACAAACTGCTCAAGCCCGCCGACGAGCTCAAGCCAGAATTCATCACCACCGCCGACAACCTCGTCAAGCGCCACCAACCCCAACTGCACAAATTCTTCGTCCCCGCCACCCCAGCCGAAGCCCAACGCCGCGTCTCAGCAATCCAAGCCGAAGCCTTCGCCGTCTCGGGCACAACTTTCGACTACCAGAAAGCAAACACCTCTTCTTCCCTCGAAGAAGTCAAAGACGCGCTCAAACTCTGCCTCAACTCCGACATGTGGTCCTACACGCGGCAGCCCGTCCCGCACCTGCTGCGCCAGCTGCAAGTGCACTACATGTCCAGCGGCGAAGTCTACCGGGCGTGGCGCATCGGGGCCAAAAAGCACTTCGAGTGCGCGCCCGTGCTGTTCCCGCGGTCTTTCTATCCGGACCGCGTAATCGACTGCTGGACGATGGCGAATGTGACGAAGGCGCTGTGCGATAATCCCGCGACGAGGGAGATTTACGTGGAGACGAAGAAGGGGGGGTTGGATTTGCAGGTTGTGTTCTTGGGGTTCATGCTTGAGTTGCATGATAATATTGAGAGGAGCTACGGGTGGGAGTCGCCGTTTGGGAGAGTGGTGGCGCAGGCGTATCAGCAGGTGATGGCGAGTGTGCCGCATTCGGTGGAGAAGGTCAGGGAAGATGTGAAGGCGACGTGGCCGAAGTTGGAGGCTGTGGCACGCAACGTTGATGTGCTGATGTTGTAGATGTAAAGAAAAGGCGTTTGTGGATACGGTGTTGATAGGCTGAAAAAGTAATTGTTGCAGGGTATATGAACACTTCGTTTTCCATGCGCTTGAATAACTTAGAAAAAAAATTGCCCACTCTTCATGATAGCCAGCCACCCATGCACACTACGGGAACCTCAGTACTCGAAATCATCATCCACCGAAGGTCCCTTATTCTTGCTAACGGACTCCTGCTTCCTGTACATCTCCGCCACCTGACGACTACTGGTTGCGTCATCCGGCTTCTTGTCTTCTCTCGCTTGAATGTAACGCGGGAATCTGAGACTGACACCCTTGTGTGTGCCATCGCCAACCTCGCTAGCAGCAGCGCGGTAGCGTGGACTTAGGGTCAGATCGGCAGTCTTGACTTCCCATACGAACTTGGGCTCGAACCAGACATCTGGCTGCTCATTCTTGCCAGTTGAGTGATCGTAAAATGGCTTCGGGCGGTCGATGACCAGCGGAGAGAGAGTCTTGTGGATCTCGGTTAGGAGCGCTTCGGAGAAGCCTGTGCCGATGTTGCAGACGGTCTCGTACTTTTCGGAGTTTGGGTTGTAGCAAGCAAGGAGGAAAGCACCGTAGACGGAGGTGCGTTTTCCCTTGCCATAGTAGGCGCCGAGAACGACAAGGTCGAGAGAATCTCCCACGCCAGCGAGGTAGTCCTTCTTAACCTTGAGCCAGTTCTGCGATCTGCGGGAAGGCTCGTAGTGCGATTCCACCCCGTCCAGCATCTTCACCATGAGACCTTCGCAAGACGCCTTGACGGAGTCTTCCAGAAGAGTCTGGATTTCTTCAATTTCGCGCGTGTTACCATACTTGGCAAAGATGAACTCGCCTTCGATTTCTTCAAAGGCTGAATACATATGCTCGCGGCGTTCGCGGAAGGGCTTGTTGACCAGAGCTTCACCATCCAAGTAGAGCAAATCGAAAGCAAAGACACAGACTTTGACCTTGACGTCTTCAATTTTGACATCCTTTTTCTTGCGAGTCATCAATTGCTGGAAGGGCAAGACTTTCTTCTGCTCGACATCCCAAGCAACAGTCTCACAATCCAAGACAAAGCTTTTGGTACCTTTCTTGACCCAAGTGGGCAGCTTGCTGAGAATGTCGGGATACTTCTTGCTCAGGTCTTCACTGTTGCGCGAGAAGATGTTTGCAATGCCTCGATCACTCTTGCCAGCAGCAGGTGCAGCTGTTGCGACGAAGTCTTCCTTAGCGTCATGGGCCACAAAATGGATCTGTGCTCTTTCGCCATCGTATTTGTATTCGCATGTGAAGTCCTTGCCTTCGAAGCGGTCCAAGACTTCGCCGATCGATTTGGTAGGCTTCGCCAGCATAGGCTTGAGGGGAACACCCGGCTGTAATCTGCAATTCTCTCTCAACTTCCAGATACCGTCCTTGAGAAGTGCGGGCACAACCACTTCGTATGCGGGTAGTTCATTGTAGACAGCCTTGAAGACTTCTTCGCCCTTCTTTAGGTCGGCCTCAGAAGGTACCTTGCTACCATCTTGAGAGGCGGCATGGAAAACCATCGCGTGGGCAAGGGATACTTGTACAGTCCTGTCAGCAAGACCGAGACGCATCTTGCCCTCCAAAGCACGAATGATGAATTTCGCTTCGCTCGGTCCGCCCTTGTCCTTAGTAATGTCCACTGACTGGCCCTTCCCAAGGTTGGTGTCGGCAGACGCTAGAAGCTTCTTAATTCCGTCAACTTTCCTGCTCTGGTTGCCTTGGCCTTCGACTGCTGTGGCAATTTTCATCAGGCCCTCGTGTACGCCGCGAACAGTGAGTGGCTTTGGTTTGAACATGGTAGGCTGATTTTGCCTGCTCTTCGCTGCGACGAGTCCGAGATCGCCAATCTTTTGTTGGTCCTCTTTGATGATCTTGAGGTTCCGTCCAGTGCTCTCGCCGATGGCCTTCATGATCAGCGACTCGCCGATACCCAGTTCAATGCCTGCGAAGTCTGCTGCAAGTTTGCCAACCATGAGTAAGAGTGTGGGTTGGAGATCCTCTGGCGTAAGACGAGCAACTTGACGCAAGAACGCTGAGCAGAGCGCAGTAATCTCCAGTCGTTTGGTCGTAAGCTCGATTTTCGAGAACGTCGTACAGAGAGCCGCGTACGGAACAGGCTCGCCAGCCTTCCAGTCAGGATATGCATCCTTTCCAGTCGATTTCAACGTACTCTGTACCTTCGCGCGGGCCTTAGCTGCCACTTCCGGCTTCTCTTCCTCCTCTTCTGACTCGGCTTCGGAGACTGAGTCATCATCATTTGCCTTCTCAGCTTCGCCTTCCGCGTCGGGTGTTGATTGAGCAGTCTTCGTAGGTTGTGCCGTCTTTTTCGCCGTCTTCGGGCGAGCCTTGGGCTTGGTGAGCTCTTCGTCTTCTACGTCGCTGAGCTCAGTCTCCTGGGTGGGTGGGGTTGGCTGCGGGCTCGCATTCTTGGGCGCAACCTTGGGCTTCTTCGCTGGTCGTGGCTCGTCCTCTTCATCGTCATCGATCTCGACAGGTTCCATCTTGACGGCAGTCTTGGCAGCAGTCTTCTTGACAGCGACTCCTTTCTTCTGCTTCGGTTTGGCAGCGGGTTGTGAGCGTGGCTTCTTTGACGGTGGTTCGTCAGCATCACTGCCAGATGGCTCTTCAATGTCCTCCTTCCCTGCCGCCGTGCGCTTCTTTGAGGGACTGGCAAGCTCCATTGCTTCTTGCTCTGATTGACTTGCATCTTCTTCCTTCTTTACTGGCTGCTCATCCTCCATCTTGACATCTTCTTCCGTAGCGTCGCCATTCTTCTCTTCGGTCTTGCTGACTTCCGATGTTGCCTCTGCCTCGGTAGCTCCTTCCTTTTTTGCCTCCGCTTTCGAGAATTTGAGCCTCGACTGCTGTGCTACTGCTGGTGGTCCTCCAGGGTTTCCAAAGAACTTACTGTGCATATGTTAGCTTCGAGTCGCATCTTCCAAGACCAGCAGATTCAGGTAGTCGTACCCAAGTGTCTGCTGCGTCTTCACATACCCGAGAGTAGCTTGTTTTGGCGCCATGGTTGCGACTCCAGATGTGATTTTTTGTGGACGTGTGCTTTTGGGATGTATCGCTTTCGCGTGAACGAAGGTAAGTGAGCGCGTTGAGGGGCTTTGGCGCGATATGCTGGTCTTGTAGCAGCGACTCGGGTGCGATGCAATGGTAGAACGAACGAGTGTGCAATTCCGAGGGCCGACAATCATAACACGAGAAAGATGAGTGGCGACAAAGAGTCGAATGGGTGTTTTCAATAGAAAAATACCTTTCCTTGCCTCGAAATCCTCCGGTAGGCGTTAGCTAAAGCGATTGCCTGGAGTAGCACGCGTTGGTCGCGCGTTCGAGTAAAGTTGCTCGGACTCTAGCTTCAAAGTTCACTCTTCCCACATCGTCGCTGGGCTTCCAGTGGGTAGTTTGAACCTAGACAATGAGTCTTGAAGAACTGAAACCATGACATCAGCCATTGACTGACTGGAAGCTCAAGCCGTGTTTGCCTCTCAGGCGGCGGCTTGAGACGACCAAGCGAACAGGTCCAAAACACAGACACTCCCCATCACGCGCCCTTGCATCCTTTGGCATAGAATACAAGTGACTTATATCACTCTGGCGGGCATATTCTGGAAACGTGAACCCTCACCTCCTCCTTCGGCGGAACCTATACCTACGCCTCCACCTTCACTTCCGCCTTGCCGCATCATGTCTCGAACACCCGAGCAGCCAGTCCTCACACCTCAGTTCTGCTTCAACCAGACTGTTCTTCGAGGTAAGACTCCATATATCCATAACATCATATCATGACTCACGCTCATGTGCAAGAACCCTAGACTTCCTCCGCGTCTCACGAACTGCTGTCGACGACACGATCAACCAAAATCTTAACGCCCTCATCACACCCGGCGCACGACCATTTGACCCTTTATCAACCCAGGAGCGCCAGTCGCGACCAATAGGGCGCCGCCCGATTGACGGCGAAGCTTGCGCCGAGTTCATAGACCGCGTTCTTTTCCCCAGCTGGCAAAGTCGAAGCGATGTGTTGAATTACTGCGCTGGCGTCGCAACATCGCCCGATCCAAATGATCCCGACCATGTGCTCCGACAAGTTGAGGATACAAGGGCGCGAGAGCGCATAGTGAACGAAAGGCTGGATCCGTACAGTGGGAGATACTTCCCCAGGGAAGCGAGGACAGAAGCTTTAGCTTCGCTCATACGGAATGAGCGCATGGTAGAGAGCATTGTCAGGAGTAGAACATGGGGACTCATGGGCGAGCGATGCGACATTGAACCTCAAGGCTTCGAAGAGGCGCTTGACGATTGGCGGAAGAAGGTCGCGGAACAGAAGCTGGTCAAGCCTGTGGTGGTCCAGCCTGTTGAGCTGAAATGAGGTGTGTAAATATAGTCATATTGATAGCGTACATAGCGACTTGCATAGATCTCTTCTCATATTGATTGACGGTCGCTGCCTTCACTTGTCGGCATGCCTACCGAGTTACGAGCATCAGAAACATTGTAACCACTTTCTGCAGGAATGTCAGAGTGTCATACTGCACGTATCAAAGTAATTACCTCTTTGCTTCCTTTGTACAGTACTTCCATATCAGAAGAACAAAACAGTTGTACTAGAGATCTGCTACCGAATGTTTCGTTGATGGTCAATTCCACATTAAAGCTCGCGTCAAAGCACGTAAATCCGCGTTACATGTCACGTCCACCCGTCGCAACTTGCAGATCAAGCTCGCCAGGCATAGGTCACAAGCTTCAAACACCACAACCACACAGCAATGCCGCCAAAACGAAAACCCACCAATATCGAAAAAGCGCGACACTACCTTTCCGGAGGCAGCGTGCTCAGAGAAGACTCCGACGATGAGCTAGGACTGGAAGACCACCCCTGGAATTTCATCTACGCCAGCGATGACGACAACTCTGGACTTACCAGCAATGGCGAGAAGCGCATCATTGGTGCCCGTATGGGCGACTTCGAGTGCTCCATCGGCGACACAGTGTTGCTCAAGGCGCCAGCTGGAAACGAAGCCTGGGTAGCGATCATTTACGACCTGTCGGAAGGCGAGCTCGAAGACGACGACGGCGAGATGGTGGTGCAGAAGAAGGCGACGATGATGTGGTTCTCGTCCGAGAAAGAGATCAGAGGCAAGAACAAGCGCACGGATTTCTTGCCAAACGAGTTGTACATTACGGCGAACTTTGACGACAATCCTTTGACGACGATCAATGGCAAGGCGAAGGTCATGTCCGCCGAGAAGTTTGCCACGCTGTATCCCACTGGGAAGGTGCCTAAGAATGCGAAAGACTTTGGGAAGATCTTTGTGTGTCGACGAGGTGCGAACATCAAGACGGCGACGTATACAGAGGATTTCATCTGGGAGGATACATTCAAGAGCAGGAAGGAAGACATGGACACTTTGAGCGAGCTTGTGGAGAGTCAGACTGTCAAGACGAGAAGGCGAAAGCCTACCAAGAAGCGAGAAGAGGAAAGCTATGGCTTGGAGGATATCGATGAGGACGGTGCGGATGAACCATCAACACCCAGAAAGCGTCGCAAGATGAACTCCAAGGCTGTTACTCCTTCTAAAGCGAAACAAGGGACACCGAGGAAGTTCATGACTCCGACGCAGAAGCGCATTGTCACGAAGAAGCCTCTTGAGTTCACTCCACTTGGTACACGCATGCTGTCACCTGGTTCTACACATGCGTCTCCGTACCAGCTTGCTCGATCCACACTACACGTTTCCGCTGTACCGCATGCACTGCCCTGCCGTGAAGCTGAGTTTGACACTGTACAATCACATCTCGAAGCAGCTATCACAGCGGGCACAGGCGCATGTATCTACATTTCTGGAACGCCCGGCACGGGAAAGACTGCCACAGTGAGAGAAGTTGTTGCGTCTCTACAAACGGCTGTTGCAGACGAACAGCTCGACGACTTCTACTTCGTCGAGATCAACGGTATGAAAGTCACAGATCCCCACCAGTCCTATAGTCTATTATGGGAAGCACTCAAGGGCGACCGTGTCAGCTCAGCGCACGCACTAGAACTACTGGAAAGAGAATTTACCACACCATCGCCTCGACGTGTGCCCTGCGTCGTCCTTATGGACGAGCTGGACCAACTTGTCACAAGGAATCAGGGCGTCATGTACAACTTCTTCAACTGGCCTCAGCTTCGGCACAGTCGACTGATCGTCCTTGCTGTTGCAAACACCATGGACTTGCCAGAGCGCACACTCAGCAACAAGATCAGCTCGCGTCTAGGCCTGACTCGCATCACGTTCCCCGGCTATACCCACACACAACTCATGGCCATCATTCAGTCTCGACTCGAAGGCGTTGGCCAGGTTATAGTAGAACCTGATGCCGTGCAATTTGCCAGTCGAAAGGTCGCAGCAGTCTCTGGTGATGCAAGACGCGCTCTGGATATTTGTCGACGTGCTGTTGAGATCGCAGAGCAAGAGAGCTCGGAAGCTGAGAAAGAAAAGGAGAACACGATGCCCGACACACCAAGTAAAACGCCTGCGAGACAGAGACCACTGCCCTTTGGAAATACTCAGAAGAAGGGAATTGTCAACATCGCTACCATCAGACGCGCAATCACAGAAGCAACTTCCACACCAATGGCAGCGTACCTTCGCGCATTGCCACTCGCAAGCAAGCTGTTTCTTGCAGCCCTGCTGGCACGTCTCCGTCGGACGGGAATCACAGAGTCCACCCTAGCAGACATAGTGGATGAGGCCAAGCGCATGGGTATAACGTCACAGTCCAAACCTCTTGAGCAGTATCTTCTAACGCCCGCCGCCACGCCTCAACAGCAAGGGGACGAGGATGCGCTTGGTGCTGGGCAGACTCCCTCGAAACGCGGCAGACCGGCGGCAAAAAAAGATGGCGAAAGGGCGGCAAGAGTGCTGGGAATGGGCAATGCTGCTGTTGAGTTGGCGGAAGCTGGCATTATCGGGCTGGAGAGCCGACATGGCGATCGAGTAGGGAGAGTCAGACTTGGTGTTGGAGAAGATGAGGTCAGAAATGCCCTGAGAGAAGATCTTGAATCGCAAGGATTGGGCTTCAATGCTTGATGATTGAGACAGGGCGGAAGTTGATCGTTACGAACGCATGATACCCCGGCACGAAGCCTGTATACTTACTCACACCATTTCTCCTCCTTCCTACGAATGGCCGACAATCGCCTTCGGCTTGTACGGCTCCTCCAAGTATTCTTCCTCCTCCTTAGTCAACTCCTTCCCACCCGCATCCAACGCCTCATCCATCCTCTCCACAGAACTAAACCCAATAATCGGCGAGCTAACCCTCTTATTAATCCACGCCAGCGCAACGTGGCTCATCTTCCACCCTTTCTTCTCCGCCAGCTCCTGCACGCGCTTGACAATCTCGCGGTCCGCCTCGCTCTGCTCCCCGCCACTCTTCTTCTCCCCCTCGCTCCGCGTCGTGGACCCGAAAGCCTCCAGCGGCCGCGCCAAGTGCCCTCTGCTCAACGGCGCCCACGGAATCAGGCCCACGCCCGTGGCGTTGCAGAAGGCGTTCATCTCGCGCTCTTCTTCGCGGTAGAGCAGGTTGTAGTGGTTCTGCATGCTGACGAATTTCGTCCACCCGTTCTTCTCGGCGGTGTGCTGCAGGAGCGAGAACTGCCAGGCCCACATGCTGCTGGCGCCGATGTAGTGCACTTTGCCCGAGCGTACGAGGTCGTGCAGGGCGAGCATGGTTTCTTCGAGGGGGGTGTGCGGGTCGAAGCGGTGGATTTGCAGGAGGTCGAGGTGGTCGAGTTGGAGCCGGGCGAGGGAGGCGTTGACGGCTTCGAAGATGGCGGTGCGGGAGAGGCCTGTTTGGCGAAGGTGTTAGTGTGATGGAATCAAGGGGTGGTTATTGGAATTTGAGACTCACCGCCGCGGTTGACGTAGTCTTTCGACTTGGCGATGTCCTGCCCGTACAGGATTCCTCTGATGCCGGGCTCTTCGCCAACGTAGCCGTAGCACTTGCTCAAGATGACGATCTTGTTCCGTGGAATCTGGTACTTCTTGATCGCTTTGCCGATGATTTCTTCGCTGACGCCGTTGCTGTAGACATTGGCTGTGTCCCAGGTGTTGAGGCCACGGTCGTAAGCTGCTTTGAGGAGCGGCAAGGCTTTCTCTTCATCAATAACCCATGGTTGCCATGCTGGGTCGCCGAAGCTCATGGCACCGAAGATAGGGACGGAGACACGCAGGCCGCTGTTTCCGAGGCGCTTGTAGGTTGCTTTTGTCTCTGCAATGGAGCGCAGGACGGGGTCTTGCTCGGTCGAGCCATTGGTGGACGACATTGTGATATCAAGTGGATGGGTGGCGAATTTGAGACGATTGAATTCGGAGACGACAGTGATAGGTATCTTGGGGAAATGTCTTCTATCTTATCTTTTTTGTTTACTCAGAACTACTGTCCGGATTACTAGGTGGGTACAGCGTATGGTGTGCTTGCCCGCATGGATGATGTTGTATTGTTGACGATCAATGGCGTTTGGAGAGGGGATTAAGTGAGGGGCTAACGTCTTAACTCCGGCATGGTGCATGTTTAGGCTGTTCGTTGGTGTTCTTTTGCGATAAGCATTTTGTCGAGGATCAAATGTTTCGTAACATCTGAGGAGCAACAGAAGCATGTCGCATTGAGACTTGGTTTATCTGGATGAGAAATTCTTGACTACATGGCTGTTGGAGCATGACTATATACATGTAGACAGAATCGCACACATACATCCACTCGTTAGGGTTTGGGGTTGGCATCTCGGAACATGAATGTCCCAAAAAATAGTCTAAGAAGCTTTGAAGATCATGTAGAGTCGAGATCATGTGTCGTTGATGTGATAGAAATTGAGGTTGCGTAAATCGCGACGTGCTTACGTCGGAGAGTCTGATGAGGTGAGATGGGCAGTTCCACAGAGCACAAAGGACGGACGAAAGAACACACAAGCCCGGTAATTCCATGGGGCTGACTTCGTGCAATTCGCGTGTCCGAATGTTGACATCGTGCATACTCATCTAATCATCAATCTAAATCTCACCCTTGACCCAAGCGTCCAACCATCTCACAGCCTGGAAGTAAGCACCCTCCTGCGCGAATGCCTTCTGCGGCACACTCAAGTTCGTACGGACCGCAAAACCGTGTTCAGCGTTCGAGTACAAGCTCGTCTGATAAGTCTTGTTGCCCTCAAAGAAGATTGTCTCGATATTGCTTCTGTTCGCAGGCGTGCTACTTTGGTCTAGATCTCCGAACGCAATGCTGATTGGCGAAGCAATGGCATCCCATTCTGCGGGCTGCGTGTTCGAAGGGTGGGCGGTGAAGCCGGCGTCAATACCCTTGCCCTCTGCAAGGTAGCGAGCGACGTACTTGCCGCCAAAGCAGTATCCTACGGATCCGATTTTGGAGATGTTGTAGGTAGTGCGGATCGAGTTGAGCGTGGTGTCGATGACAGATTCGGTGTCAGCAAGGGGGTGGCGCTTCTGCCAGTCTGGGAGACTGTAGTTGGAGGCAGGGTTTGAGAGTGCATCGGCTGGGACAGGGTCGCCGCGGAACAAGTCAGGCACGACGACGAGGTAGCCGGCTTTGGCGATGCTGTCGGCAAGGCTGTAGATTGTTAGTGGACCAAGAAGTGAAGATGTTGCATTGGAGGCACTAACAGCAGGTTGTTGACCAGAGCGTTTCCAAAGATATCGGTCAGGTATAGAACGGCAGCTTTTGCCTGGTGGTGAGGAGGGTACGTGACGTATCCGGTTTCTGCGGATGTTAGAACTGCAACCTCTGGTGTGTTGCGGACAAGATCATACCATTGCCAAGTGGTACAGTCTGCCCAGATGGGGTTCCGTTGTTGATCACACCGTCGTCAAGGAAGGATTTTCCACCGTGAACGCGGTTGATGACACCGCCGGCATGTTCGGCCTTCAAATCAAAGCCCTTGACGCCACCAGCAAGCAATGCTGCCACAGCGAGAGTAAGTTCGAGCTTCATGGCTTTGTCCTGTCAACAGATATGTGGACTCTGGGTCTAGTTGTACAGAGCAAGGTAGTCAAGAATAAAATGGAAGCCAAACACGAAAAGATGAAGATGTAAGTAGGAACGGGACCGGACAATATACATGATTGTCGGACCCCTTGTCTGGGCGCCTTCGTGATCATCCCAATGATGCTGGCTCATGCCAAGTCGTCTAGATGCCGCATCTATGCTGTCAGAAAAGCCGCCTCTTGCGACATGTCGTCGCAAGGTCGTGCGCTGAGGAGCGGAACCCTTCCCACGTGCCTGAGTCTTGCTATCACGAGCTTAATCAATGTGAACCGCAGCCGAAGAGCTTCTGTGGTGGTAGGTTTGAGCCGGCGGGACTTTCTCCGAGAGCAAGGATGGAAGTTCTCCTTGGTCGAAGCGCGTCATCGAAGGCTTCAAATTTGCGACAGTCAGCATATCAAGACCGCGCACAGGTGATAGTGTCTGTTGATTGCTCAGCTTTGTGATTCGTACGTTCTACAGAACCACATTGTATGCTACATCGGGTGGTAATTGAACTGGAACAGAGATAAACTTCATGACGTGGAAGAATCTACGGCAGTTCAGAGCCAAGACCACTTTCAACTCGATTAGCGTTCTGATCGGCAGAGGGCAGTGCACACCCTCCGTTTCATATACAGCAAGATGATTGTTAATCAATCGATGTATGATTGAAATTCCACAGGTCGGTCTACACAGATTGATGCAACGTTGCTGGTGCTGTCAGTCTTCAAGCTTGCAATTAGCATTAGGATTGACAAGCACATCCCAATAACTGATCGACAAGATGATTGTACGATCAGTATACTTATCTACTCCTGCTTTATGAGGGCCTTTGATCCAGTGCAGGAAGTCCAAAGCTATCCCGAAGCGTCGAGGGTCGGCGTCGAGATTTTTCCGATAAATTCATAGTATATATTGTAGACGTCCCGCCGAGGTCTCATCGCAAGCCATGAACTGGCAACAGTTCATACATAAGCTGAGTGGCGCAGCGGAAGCGCGTAAGAATTTACCCAAAAATACTCTCTCATCAGAATTACAACTAACATCTCTCTCAGGCCGGGCTCATAACCCGGAGGGCAATGGATCGAAACCATTCTCAGCTAAATTCTTTTGCATAGAACGATACTACATGGCAATTCTTTTGTCCCAGAGCCTGCACTATCAGTGCTCAGACTGAAACAAGTGCGTGCCTGCATGTGTAGATTGACATGATGATTGTGGACGAATGGCATGCTTTTCCTCTTGGATTGTGTTGAGAGCAAGCCCATCACTGAGAAAATAATGGTCCTCTTTCTTGCACCACATTGAGAGCTGTCTAATTTTTCAGAACGATCGATGCTCTAGTGTTCAATGTCTTGGTGGCGGGCCTTGCACCAGAAATTGTCATCGACATAGCCGAAATTTGCGGAAATTCAGATTCGACCGCGGACATGGGACACCAGACACGATACAAGAATCTGCAACACTTGGAAGCTGACCCATCATATCTTTTGTGTTCTAATCGACCTGAGCACTTTTGTCGTTGAGTCTGGATGGCAGGCCCGGTGGCTTCGATGCATAGGGCATACGGCATCACCATACAAGTCACGATGCCAGAACTCCCTACAAGAACTGTGCAGCAATTCGCATACCACTATATCTCAGCTCAGGATCTATCCAAATTTCTATCCATATCTATGACTGATTGAGAGATCCTGCACTTGCTTCGAACTGAGTAGCTCATACTCTACGGGCAAGATGTCAGTCTGCACTGCGACGCGATTTTCGTCCGTAGGTACAACAGCATCCATCCAACCCTACAGCTAAAGATCCGCAGACAAAGCTTTGTGCAGTACCGCGTGTCTCGAACAATCTCTACACCCGACGGTGGAAGTATCTTGGCCAAAGACGTACGATAAGTATGTACGCCAGCAAGAGTGACGACCCGGCGTCGCTTACGTGCGAGTATACCGGCTTCAGAGACTATTGTCGACAGTACCAGCGAAGGAAAGACTCTGGTACCTGAGGGATTTGCGACTTGACCGAAAACTGAAGATATCAGCTTTGTGAGAACTCCCCCTTGCTGATATCAAGAGGTGACGCGCAAGGGATACGGATCAAGCTCGCTCAACTCCCCAGCCACCAAAACTTTTCATGTCCGGACGCCGAACCAGTGTAATATAAGCTCAAGTGAGAAACAGTCCACAAACGAAGAGCAGTGCGATTGAAGTCTGTAAGATCCCGACGAAGCAGCCGGCTACGAGCATCACAAGACGTCACTGAATACACCCGTCAACAGGGAAACACCGTGCCACCAGCACGAGCCCGGGTGACACCGAAACGGCCATTCGCATGCACAACGAAAAAAGCAGAACCGGCTGGTCGCCCTGTCAGCAAGGTTTGCCATGTTTGTCTGCTGTCGCTCCCACACCATCGGGAGCCTTCCACGCGCCTCGCCCTAAGTCAGAGAGTAATTGGAACTACTCAATCAATGCCACGTAAGCTTTAGACACCGATGAAAAGCTCGGTTGGCGAAGCTGCCTGATCTTTTTGTACCCTTATCCCATTCTGCACATTTTTGTGTGCCAGCCCGGCGTAATCGCTTCGCTTCTTCGTTTGTTGCGCCAACTTTCGCCTCGCCGCTCTTGCCCCTCGGAACGGGCGTGGGTTGTACACCTTCGTGTCTTGAGCGGAATGAGGCCAATGGTCGACTCGAGCTCATCACATTGGCATTGGAGCCTGTGTCAGATTTTGTGTATTGGCATGCTATGCCAGTCTCCTGTTCACTGTAGTGTGATTGCACTACCCGTCTAATGCGCCAGATGTCGCTTGTTCCACGTTCTCGTTTTTAGTGAATAGAGGAGGCCCAAGACGGAAGGAAGGGTCTCTGTCGTATCCAACACTGCAACTCAACAACTGTTCTCACGTTGCGTGCGCCAGAGTCTTTTGCAGAGCTTTGCGATATCGTCAGATGGTCGTTCTTTCCTCGAATCTGCTTCAGCAACACTCCGCCAGACATGTGCGACCCTCGCCACTAAGAGATCTCCACTCCAACTCCAATCATGGGGAAATCATTCTTTAGAGAGTGGGAACTTTGGCAGAAGCTAGTATTTGTATGTCACTATGCGCCAATCAATCCTCTTGCCGTTCGCTGACGAAAGCAGATACTCGGCTGCGGGATCATTCTCACAATATGTCTCGGCAGCATCAAACTCGCACACACGCACTGGCGGCTGCACAAGTACTCGGCCGTTGCTGAGAGGGAGCGGAAAGAGCAAGCGCTACACCGAGAGATGAGCCAGAGGCGCCGAGGGCCTGACGTCCCGCGTGCTGATGAAGTTCCATTTGGCATAAGAGCGCTCGAGAGAGGTGTCGAGGTGGAAGGAGTGTGGGTTTCAAAAGGGAATACTCCTGAGCCGTCTATTCGAAATGAATCGAGGGCGTCTTCTATCTGGGACTTCATGCCGAAGAAAGCGGTTGCACATGATATCGAGAAGCAAGAGCATGTGCAGCAAGAGCAAGACAAAACGATTATGCCGAAACATGGTCACGGGAGCTTAGATTCCACGGCAAGCGTTGCACGACCTGCGAGCCCTCCCTTTCAACCATTGGTCTTTGCGGACAATATGTCAAAGACTCCAGCAGCGGGCGATGGCACGTCAAATCCGAACCTGACCAGGCCAGTGAGGAGCAAACACCCTCCGCCTTCATTTGCAAAGTACAGCGGAAATCCATCTCTCCATCGGCAATCGTCGGCAGTACGGACGTTCGAAGGCATTGAAGCTGTCTACCGAGCATCTACGTACCTAAACCCTTACACCCACCACGGTGGAAGCAGCAGCGAATCCTACACACAGTCAAGCAGCGGCGATAGCAGCAGTGACTCGGGTCCGATATCGCCAGCTGCACCGAGACTCTTGGCCCAGAAGCCTCAAGCTCGACCGCGGCATCACTCTGTCGACTTTGAATTGCTCAACAGTCATCGGAAATCTCAAGCAGCTGAGACTGGGCAGTTGACTCCAAAGACTCGAAAACCCACAAGTAGTGTGGACCTTTTAGGCTACACGGGCAACGGCATCACGTCGTCTAGCTCAAGGGATCTAGGATACTTTGGGCTCAAACCTGATGCGAAAGCAGCGTCGACATCACCCTCTCGCATCTCTCGCAGAGACAATCCATCACCACCAAAAGTCGACGCTCTTCCCGCTGCTTTGCGGCGATCAAGTATTCCTGATGTAACGCCATTCGCACAGTTTGTTCAGACTGCACCAGCAATGCCACGCTCAGCCAGCCCACCATTTGCAGCAGTCGCAGTGGAGAAGAGGCCAGAAACTACATTGCATAAACACTCAGAATCGTCGCCACCAGTTGGCTCCACCACTGCGATACCGTCCGCAGTAAATAAAAGTGATTCTACCGAACAAGCAGCAGTTGGAGCTGTTCGCCCTTCATTCGAGAAGGAGAGAAGAGGATCACAAGTCCTTCGTGGCCATGGCACAGGGTGGCCATGGCACGGGCTTTGAAATCCTACAGCCCGGGTCGCTGCCAGCAATGACTCCAGCTATATCGCCTCCGCATGGGAAGTACCACGCAGTCCCACCAGTCAGTCTCCAGAAATATGCCAGGTCAAGATCAAGGTCCAGCAGTAGAGGAGATAGGGGAAGGAAGTTGCAAAAGAAGAAGCGCACTCTGAGCGCTGACTTGTGAGGTTCTGCGTGGCGATAGATTAATAGATAGAGCGTGTAGATGTAAACATGTCACGTAAATAATGGATACTTTCACTTGACATGTAAGGCTGACTCCATCGGGCTAGAAGGATTGCACCTCCGAAACCCTGGCTCGGTGTTGCGCGTCAAGCGTCACACCTTGGAACGAATACGAGAACCGGCCATCCTTCCCAGCCGCGGCAAACGCCGCCTTCAAGGGCGAAGGCAAAGTATAGAGTAGGCGAGTGACCAGCAAGAGACCTGCTGATTACCCTTTTGCCTTTTAACTCATACTCAAACACAGCATCTCGCACCTCGTGCATTGCGCTTCATTCGCTCAGCGCAATGGCGTCCACCACCGTCCCTACCGAGCCGAATCCCTTCGACGACCCGACCGGCTCCGACCAGGCCGCAACACACCTCCAGGCCGTCCTGACCGTCGACCGCAATGCCACTCTTACCCTAGGTACCGACGCCCTGATCGTGCTGGACGACGGCCTCGCGCACCGACGAGAGCCGCGAAACTGCTGTGGTCTTCTCCCACGCTCGACAAAGACCACCCGCGCCATTCCGTTCTACAACGTGCTCTGGGCGTCTTTGGACGACTTCGAGGTCACCGTACACTATGCGCAGCCGACTGGGAAGAAAAGCTGTAGTGTAGGCCATGTACACTACACTTTGACTGATAAGGGTATGCACGCGCATGCGAAAGCGTGGGTGGAGGCGCTGCTGGACCGCTCGTACCCTGGCAGTGTGAAGAGGCGGAAGAGCATAAAGGTGCTGGTCAATCCGTTTGGTGGTCAGGGATACGCGCAGAAGCTGTGGACACGAGAGGTGGAGCCTATCTTTGCGGCGGCAAAGTGCGATGTGGATGTCGAGAAGACTGCTTACCGGGGACACGCGGTAGAGATCGCTGAGAAGATTGACGTGGATGCCTTCGACGCGATTGCGTGCGCAAGTGGTGATGGACTACCACACGAGGTGTTCAATGGTCTTGCGAAGCAGAAGGACGCGAAGCGCGCGCTGAAGAAGGTGGCTGTAGTACAATTGCCGTGTGGATCGGGCAATGCCATGAGTCTTAATTTGACAGGCACAGATTCACCTTCTCTGGCAGCGGTCGCGATTGTGAAGGGCATAAGGTCACCTCTGGACTTGGTCGCCATTACTCAAGGAGATCAGAGATATTACAGCTTCCTGTCACAAGCTGTGGGTATCGTCGCAGAGAGTGATCTGGGAACCGAAAGCCTACGCTGGATGGGCGCTATGCGATTCACCTGGGGCTTCCTGGTCAGATTGATGGGACAGACCGTCTATCCGGCTGAGATCAGCTACGCTATGGAAACAGACGACAAGCGTGTTATCCAGGAGAACCACCATCGTTTCCTCGAAGAGCACGTCGCACTAACAGCGAAGAAGTCCTCACAAGGGGAGGAATCCGACTCTGAAGTCTCGGTACCTGCACCCTCTCCACCCGAAAGCGAAACATTGCCTCCCCTCCGCTACGGCACCATCGCAGACCCTCTACCATCGAATTTCCAAACGCAGGATCTGCCCACTTTAGGAAACTTCTACACAGGCAACATGGCCTACATGTCTCCCGACACACCCTTCTTTCCCGTCGCGCTCCCCGCCGACGGCCTCATGGACCAAATCACCATTGACGGTCTGGTCCCGCGCCTCACCGCCATTCGCATGCTCACCAATGTCGAGCACGGCACTCTGCTGAACTTCCCTGAAGTCAACTACCGCAAAGTTACCGGCTACCGCATCACACCGCGTCTTGCGCCAGGAAACCAAGGCAAAGGCTTGAAAGCAAGATTCAGCCGCTGGCTGGGTGGTGCAGGCAAAGAGAAGCAAGGATTCATCGCGATTGATGGTGAGAGAGTGCCTTTCGAGCCTTTCCAGGCGGAGATTATGCCGAGTCTGGGCACAGTGTTGAGCAAGAGGGGAGCGGTGTATGAGTTCGATGGGCCTCCTGTGGCGTAGTTCTGGATTTGAGCTGGTGGCGAGGCGGAACGCTTTCTGATCATTTCTTTGACTTTTGGCGGCGTTGTTTTGGAGATTTCTTTCCTTCTTTTGGTTTGCGGAATGATACCCAAGACTACCTTCATTTATCAGGTTGGTAGTATTCTAGCCCATTCGCTGCATTTGTGCACTCTTGCATTGAACGGCATGCAATGGAGCATATTTTGAATTGATCATTGTTGTACAATACATGGAGCCTCATATTTGAGCTTGTCAGCAAAGGTTGTACTTGAGTCAGTGTTTCCCTTTGCAGCGAGATGCTAGTATCCACCTCTGATCAAGCAAACATTACAAGTGAAAGAAGTGGCTAAGCAACGCGGAGTCACTGATTGTAATCAATCGTAATCAGTGTTATGGTCGCAGCTGCCAGGTTTGCATACCGATCAGAAACTCCATGTTTCGTTCGCTGCCTCGAGCAATCGCCAGCCTTCCTTCAACATGGACCATCACTATATGCTCTGACACTTTAATCGTGAAATCGAAAACCTCCAGTGGCATTCTCCGGTCACTTTTTCTTGTCATACAGTAGCAACGCGTATCATTGGTGCGACACTTCCGCCCAAGATGCTTACCAGCATCTGCGAATTATGCACGACGCCACCTGGCTTGTACAAGACGTACTCGTGCGGCGATTGCTCGATCTCTTTCTGTTGCGTCAAGAAAGCATCTATGGTACTGTGACTGGTGAATCGAGAATGGAACGCTGCCAGCACACCGTCTGTCTTTGATCATATCAAGCTCAGACTGTTTCCATCCTCTTTGAACAAGTTCGACAAACTGTGTGATTCTGAACTGGCAAAATGTGTGAGAATGCTGGATTTCCATCCAGATCTTCTTTCAGT
Source organism: Melanodothis sp. VS III C KN 2 (assembly GCA_019775565.1). Classification (NCBI taxonomy): domain Eukaryota; kingdom Fungi; phylum Ascomycota; class Dothideomycetes; order Cladosporiales; family Cladosporiaceae; genus Melanodothis; species Melanodothis sp. VS III C KN 2. The sequence continues at coordinate 223,729 of JACWFM010000048.1, forward strand.
GGGTGACAAAGAGACGTGGCTCTCGAATGTGGTTCGCTCGGAGCCATTCGTTGAGTACCAGCTCAAATACCGACAGACTGAGGAAGCAGAAGCGTATGACGAGGCCACTAAATAACCCCTCAGTACTGAAGTACTCGACGCCGGATGGGCTGCTTATGAAAAGCACATGTTCGGACAATAACGCTGGCACGAGACTCTACCTGATCTCAGGGTCATGCTTAGGCATGCCTTGCTGCGACTAACAAATATATGTCGGAGCACCGTGGCGTGTTGCGCCTTCGCCGCTACCTATTCCAAGTGTTCTCTCAGGAGCTATCTTTGAAGAACTTTGCTCGCGAGATCATTGTGCCCCCTTAAAGTGTGACTAGTGCGGTTGAATCCTGTCAGATGATATAAACTATGGCCAGAAGTCCACGTGTGTGGCCTCACGCTTTTGGCTTACTTAACCTGGCAATTGACAACTCCAGAATCGCCGAATATAAAGCACGTGGAGCTCGAGGATTCCTGCTCACTTGCGTACATCGAGGCTGTCGGAAACCGGAGCCAACATTTGGGAGCCAAGCAAGTCAAGACTCCCACCTTTGACTTGAAGTCACGAAAACTCTACATAAACCATTAGCTGCGTCTACGCACGCTGGTGGCCTCAGTGGTGACCACGCATCCAGGCGACAAGATTTATTGCAAGCATGCATTGCAACAACGGACCTGGCCCTCCTTCTCAGAGAAGCCGTAGCACACCTAAAGGGTTACGATGGGCAAGTAGAAGAGATACGACAGAAATTGAGAGCTGTAACAGGCGTGCGGCTCTCCATCTTGAGCATGGCAACTTCTTCGACGACGAAATGGGTTACTTGAAGGTGAGGTCCATTGCCCCACAGTTCGCCCTTATGCCACTTCTCTCCAATGTGTCTGCTACATAACATTATCTCCAAGATTTGTTTCTCTCGGCAATAGTCTCTGGACCAGCTTTGGCGGACTTTCTCAAAGTACACAGCCCCACGCAGAAACATTTGGGGCTCCGCTACTGCACCAGCGATGACCTTTGAGCCCGTTCTGTACACAATCGCAAGACACCTCGACTTGGGTCGTCTGCGTCTCTACTGGCTCGCTGACATTTACTACACTTATATCGATGGACAATCGTGGATGCTCAAATCGTGCGAACACATCGCTCATTTCAATTTCGAGCTGTGCCTCAACTTCGATAGAGCTCCCGAAAAGTCCTGGGCCCTGAATCGACTTGACTGTGTTCAATTTAGAGAGGCAATGAAGCAACGGAGAGGTCCTAAGTTTTCAGGACTACAGCAACGTGTTCCCTTTCAAGGTGAAGCCTGATCGATACCTTAATTCTATCTCGCTCGATGATGACACTTGACTCCAAGTCGATTATGATACCTGTATCATCACCCATCTCAAGACCTCAAGACCGCCTCCGCCGCGCGCTTACCAGATCGAATTGCGCCATCCATGTAGCCTGTCCAGTGCGGGCTGGTCTCAGTGCCCGCCCAGTGAATACCTCCGACGCTCTCGGTGATGGCTTTGCCGTACTTGGTAAGGGTTCCAGGACCAGCCACAGCAACGGGTCCACCTCGCGACCATTGCTCGTTATCCCATCTTTGGATAACCCACTCGGTCGCGTTAGCGGCTTGCGGGCCAAAGTATCGGACATAGTCTTTCGTGACTTGGCTGATCAATTCTTGTTCGCTCACGGCGTCGTTGAGACGCATCTCATCGGCTTCGATAAATCCTAGGATCGCTCCGTAGGAAGCATTCGAAGGGGATACGTCGAGGGTTGTGCGGACTACGCCACTGTCGCTAACGACTTGACCGGTCAGATTTGCGTCTCTCCAGAATGGGCGGCTGTAGATAGCAGTGGCTTTGCCGAGTGCTCCCATGAACATGCGCTGCGTGAGCTGGTCGCGAGCAGCAGGTAGTGGAGGATCGTATGTGATGCGAGCGGCAAGCGGCGGCGACATGGCAACGATGACGTCTTTTGCGACGATGGTTTGCTTTGCTGTAGCTATGGCGTAACGTTTATCAGCACGTTGGACTATGGACGCCACGGGAGATCCAAGAGCGATTGAATCCTGTCCGATCATCTTGGCAAGTCCGGTAGCCAGTAAGCCAGTGCCACCAGCAATGCGGCTTTCCTGGGAACCACCGGTGACACTGATCAGACGTTGGAGCGTTCCCGGAGTTGTTTCGTTGCCCGCAGCTGCGATGTACGATAGGACGTAGAGTAGTGACAGCTCTGCGGGAGTAGCAGAGAAGATAGCTCCAGTGGAGATGTCAAACAAGCTGCGTACAGTCTCTTCCGGGACGTGGTCTTGCAGCCAGGACTGGAATGTAATGCCGTCCCACGATGTGGCATTGACATGAGACCAGGGTGCCGCAGTGTCAATCGATCCAGCCATGGTGTCCAGTTCAGTCAAGGCCGATGCGATCACGGCGGTAGTGTCAGCGTCAACAGTGGGCAAAGCTCCACCATCAGAAGAGTAAGGTATGAGTTGATCCTGGAGCGAAAGAAGATTCGATCCATAATCGTACTCTTTGAAGACCTCCAGTCCAAGGTCGCGAGCGAGTGCCAGGACGTGATCTTGCGTAGGCCCGACAAAAGCAGCTCCAAGCTCAGTGACACCTCCGTTGCGTAGATGGAAGTTCTCCACGCGACCGCCGACTCGGTCTCTGGCTTCGAGGATCAAAACCGTCTTGTTTGCATCGACGAGAGCCTGGCCTGCAGAAAGACCAGCTAATCCCGCACCGACGATCGCGACGTCCACTTCGTTGTTGTGTTTTGGCGAGCCTTGGTGGCAAGCCACAGTACCGGCCAGTATGAGAGACGAGATAATGTATTTTTGAGCCATTGTTCTGGAATGGAAGGAAGTATGTTATTTGAAGCTTGGTATCGAACATTTCGTCGACAAGCATTTGCTATCATATATAGGCACGCGAATGATCCACAGCCTTGCAAGGGGCTCGTTTGTACAACCACCACAAATTTCCTCGTATACGACGAGTCACGCATAGTGGTGAACACGTTCAGGGCACGAACAGCCAAAAGGGTGCGCCACTATAGCGAAAGTCCGTACGATCCAGCCAATCAAACGTCGCTCTCGCACCCTCGTTCAACAAACGCTAAATGCATATCGTTCAATCTTCTGTGCCAAATTAGCACAGAGATCGGCAGGCACTTTGATTAAACCGCGGCTGTTCGTATGCACTTTCACTAATAAAGTTTCCTGTACGACGCGTCCACTCTCGATCAGAACTCAGGTACGAGATCATTGTCTGTATCAGCTATGCCATCTTAATTGCGCAACCACGATTTGAACTCGTTTCGTGACCAACGACATGTTATTTTGCTCTTGCTCGAAATGATAAGCGACGAAGGCTCCTGTGCGCGGACTACCCACGTACGATAATTGTCGTAGTGTTAGAGCACAAACGAGCGTGTATTTGAGTTAGTACAGCAAGAAGTCAATGGAATTGCCACAACACGCTCGTCATGTTAACATCGCACTGCGATTGGCTATGCAGCTCCAGCCCGCCACTTCATCAAGCCCTGCGGAGGCCGCCTGCCAGTGAACAGCTCAAATTGCACACTTGCCTGAGCAGTCAGATTTTCCAGTCCATTCAGCGGCACCCAGCCACGGTGCATCTGCTGATGGATTTGACGAAGTAAAGGTGTCATGACAGGCCTATATTCGAGATCCAAAACAACACCGCCTGTATTGCTCCGCATCCAAGCCAAAGGGAGGGTGAGGTCCGCCCCAGGCTGGTCGCCAACACGTACGGTAGGTACGCAGGAAACGATGATGGTAGGCTGCATAAGGTCTTCAAACCAATTCGCTTCACGCGACTCGATGACACGGATGTCCAAGTCGGCAGAATTGATTCTGCGAGGGCGGCCGCTAGAGTGACCGCAGAACCCTGTTGTAACGATCGGGCACGGCGTGGGACCGGCTTCTATCGTTATGTTGCGGAAGTGCTTCGCGATGTGTTGTGCGTTCGCTACAGTTCGGTTGTAGATGACGATGTGTTTCACGTCGAGTTGAATGAGTGCGTAGATCGCTGCTCGGGCCATGCCTCCAGCACCGACGACCAGTGCAGATGTCTTCGAACCTATTGCATTGGCAGGCGAGATGCCACCATGAATGCAGCGCGCCATGCCGATCCAGTCAGTATTCTCGCCGTACAAGCCTACCACGTTTCCTTCACGCCACCGTTTCAACCAGAAAGCATTGGGCGGGGTCCCGACGCCGTCGAATGCACAACTGGCACGCATTGGGATGAGTGTGTTTATGGCGCCGATGTTCTTCGCATCGGCGCTCATGGCTCTAACGTGGGGGATGATTGTGGTTTTATACCCTTGTGCAATGCTGATGCCGCCCAGCCGGGTGTCTTTCATGAGGGCTCGCGACTCACTCAGTGACGCGATAGATAAAGGCTCAAAGCTGTGCGGCATGGCAAAGTGCTGGTAGGCTTTGCGATGAATAACAGGCGAGAGGCTTTGTGAGACGTCCACGCCGATGATGTAGAAGTTCAACGCATCCCACAAGGACAGAGCGAATAGGGCCTTTTGGGCCATGTCAATGGTGACGATATGCTTTCCATGAGGCTCAGAGAGGAACGGTTGGGTGCTGACGGGTGTGAGGATCTGATTTTGATACAGAGACGGTCGGCCCTCAGGTCCTGTGTTGTATGCGATAAGAAACGGTCGCCTTCCAGACAACGCGGCCGCCTTCGCCCTAAAGCCAAGGACACCGAAATTGTCCTCGAAGACACGAAGAGGCTGCGTCAAGCGCAAGCCTACCATTCCGAGAGACCGTGCCGTTTCGTACATCTCCCAACGACAGGGTGCTTGCCATCCATTTGCGCCGGCCATGTCGTCGTGGAATGTACCAATGAGGAGTGTTTGACCTGCCATACTGGAAATCAGTCCTGTGAGCTGGTCTGTTGACAAGCCCATGTCCAGTGTTGTATAACAGGCGCCGGTTCGAATGCCGTGTTTCAGAAGCGCCCAATAGCGGTGAAGACATTCCTGCCGCTGAGGATATACGATGTGATATACCACTGGACCGTGAAAATATTGCATCAGTATCGCCACTGCTCGGCTGATCTCGTCCATCAAGCTGGCATCAGAAGCTTTCTCACCATCACGATCGAGGCTGACCTCAAGCTGACATGCGTCAGCGCCACAGTTCAGCTTCCGACGTACATCGGAATCCTGCAGCTCTTGCAGTGACACAGACAACAAATAGGTGTACGAAGACCGGGAAGGAGGGAGAAGGAGTCCATCTTCGCGCTGCGAGCCGAGACGTCTGCTGTTTCGGATGGTGAAATTGATGAAGTGCACGAATGCGAGCTCCAGATTCTTGAGCATGAGGGTTCGAGGGGAGGCGGGGGCCTCGACATTGTGGGCGTCGGTTGCAGAGTGTCCAGACGCGGGCGTCAATCCGGAGAGGTGTTCATCTAGATTGTGGAATTCAAGATTCGAGCATGTCCTGCAGACTTTGTTGACCACATTGAGGAAGCTTTGAACAGTCGATGCATCAACAGTCTTGAGGTATCTCTGTACGCCCTGGACGCTGCGGGTGATATGAATGACTGGATGATTTCTTGAGTAGCGCTTCAAGAGTAGCAGACCGGGCTCATCAAGCAAGCGTGTTGGCCAAACGATCACGCAGCCCCTTGCGTGTTGCTGTAGAATGTATTCGACCGCAGACAGACTAAAGCTCCCTTGCTGGACAGCAGGAGCGATATCAACTGGTAGTAATCCAAAGCATTTCTGAGAAATCACGGCCAGAGTGGACTTCCCAGTACCAAGTGCTCCAATCAGGAAAACGGAAGCATCTCTGTCGAAGCCACGCGAGTGATGTCCCGCGGAGGGGTCTGGCGAGTCAGACATGAATGCTTGTGATTACATAGCGAAACAGAGTAGGATGCAGCGCGTAGCTTGCACGTGAGGAATGCACCGGTGGACCAAGTTCAAAGTAACATGGTACGGCCTCGCATTGAAAAACAACGGAAGATTGTTTGGGGAGTGTGAACGAAGGAGCAAGCAAGTTCAGATCGCCATCGGAAAAGCGCTTTTCCGTGCCAAGAGCCGAAGGATTGACGATTGGCATTGATGATCAATCCAAGGTGCCTGTCCCACGTGAAGACATCATCGTGGCCACGGTGGTGGCACGTCGGGATATTGCTCGTCCACTCTTCCATCGTGACCTGATGCTGGACGAGCGTTGGTCAGGTCGCTTGTGGAAGCGAAGCCATGCAGCAGCCTCCCAGCAAACGCCTTCGAGTTGACACTGACGGTGGCGCCTTGGACAACGACAACAACGACAGCCGTCGCTCAGCACCCAAACATCGTATATCTCATGCGTGTGATCGCTGCCGCTCACGCAGAGCGAAATGCGATGGCAGTCAGCCAACGTGCGCAGCCTGTGCAGCTGCTCATGTTACTTGCACCTATGGCACTCAGACCAAGAAGCGTGGTCTACGCACTGGCTACGTCCGCCTACTAGAACTCCTATGGGTCCTAGTGTTCGACTCGATACCGGGAGCTGAAGACACAACACTACAATTGCTCAATTCCGCTAGCGTAGTCGCTGGTGATGCTGGCCTGGCGCTGCTTCATAATGCCAATGGTTCGACGAAAGACCACGAAAAGCTCTTGACACTAGATCTTTGGGCAAAGAGCAAGCTGCGTGAGGCGATGGATGTGCGTGTGCTGAGGGTTGATGCCGCTGCTGGCAGCGGTAGCGAACGTGAGAGCACCCACCGAATGATCTGCGAGGGTATTTCCTTGCCTACGGCCCGTCTCATTGAGCCATGGACAGCATTGCCATGCAACACACAGATCGCCCAGTTGGAGCTTAACGCTGGTAGTAACGCCCCAGAAAAAATATCTCCAGCAAACATCCAGGTTGAGTTGCCAGATGATGCGTGGGCACAAATTGGCATGTACCTCAATCATTGCTACTGCTGGTTCCCCGTGATACCCAAACACGACACTGTACGATTATTGTCACAGCGGCAGGACGGAGTACCATGCACAACTTCTGAGATGGCCCTGCTCTGGTCAGCCCTTGCGGTGTCTGCGTCGTTGAAGACCGAGCCAGATCAGAGTCTGGTGGCGGTGTATCATTCTGAGGCATTGAAAGAATTGGATAGCGACAGCGAACAGCCGTCTACAAATCACGTAGCTACAATCCTCCTCCTAGTCTTGTCCAAGATGGAGCTTCACCAGTGGCGAGACGCATACCTCCTCGTCGGGCGAGCTGTACGACTCGCACACTACATGTACAACACCACTTCGCAACCTGACCCGATTCTAAACCGCGTTTATCTTGGCACTTTCATCTTGGACACCCTCTTATCCTCTTATCTCGGCATACCCACGGTATCAACCCAGCACATCATGCCTGTGTTGTCTGCGTATGAAGCGGACGGCCCTGAAGAGTGGGACACTGGGCCTTGGGATCTCAACGGCACAGCTGAGATCCAGTGTCCTTCGCGGTCCATGAGCATTTTTGGCCAATTGGCAGGACTGATGGTGGTTCTAAACGCGGCGACTGCGCTCGGAGGCCGAACAGTGTCAGCGGATGACAAATTGAGCGAGTGGCTTGACCAGCTCCCAAAGCATTGCTCTCCCAATGAGCGCCTCGGTCCACTCACACCGGCCCTCGCAAATCTCGAGATGATTTACTGGTCCATCAAAGCATACGTCTCCGGTGAACCCCATACAAGAACGAGCTCCCTCGCCGAATACACTCGCACGTTTGGCACACACGCTTCAAAGTCTATGCTACACATCTGCCATAAACTTTCGACACACCCAATGCATGGAGCCGGATATGAGCGAGCGAAGCGACCGGCGAATGAAGCCCGCGATGATATCGTCACGGAGACAGGTATACTGCCAGATCTCTCCTTTTCTCTTGATGAAAGGGCACGCTCCGGGCTGAACGATACTCAACATAGCATTGACGGTATAGTAACCCATATTCCCGCCTCATTTCACAATCACCCTCTTACAAGGTCCCGACGTTCGCCGGTATCCTACGTCATGGGCGGTGAGCGACCCCATCCTCACGTTAACGGAACTCTTCACCGGGACTTAGACGATACCGAAACCATGCAGACAATGCTAGAAGATATTCTCGCACATGAGGCTGGGAAAGAACCCTTCTTCTCAAATTTTATGCAGGACTTGGGCTTCTTTGACGAAGACGTACCTCTTCCAGGTGGTTCCGTATAATCGTCATGAAGATTACTGGTAATCGACTTGGATACAATCCAGGACTAAGATAGAAGCTTGGTCTCTACCACGAAGGTCTCAATTGCTGAATTGATAGCACCGGGATCATCCATATGCAGAAAGTGGCTCAACCCGGCGAATTCGCGAATTTCCAGATTAGGCAGATGGTGTTTCCAATATCCATCGTGCCATGCGCCTTGAACTGCAAGATGGAGCGCTGATATATGGCTTGTCTTCTCCCATGGCAAAGTGTACGAGTGTGATCCTGCGGAAACAACGGACGATCGCACATGAGTTGCTGTCGCCAGCATGGCCGGGAGTACGGCTTCTCTAGTAGCTGTTGAGGCCGCAGGTGTAAGCAGCTCCTCGATCTTGGTTCGGAAGTTGATGTCGTCGCTGCGCCATTGCAAGAGCCGGGCTCTTTCTTCGTTGGTCAGGTATGACTCCGGCACTCGCCAAAACGAATCGAGATAGACAATGCCTGCCACAGTGTCGGGGAACAACCACAGGAACATTGTAGCGACCGGCCCGCCCATGCTATGCGCCACGAATACTGCGCGAGACACGTTTTCGGCGTCGAGAACTGCTTTCACGCTTCTTGCAAAGAGTTCGTGATCATAATCAATTTTCGGCTTATCACTCTCCCCGTGTCCAGGGAGGTCGACAAGGATCGAACGGTAGCGGGTGTATAATGGGCTCTGATGTATCCACAGAGCGCGACTGCAGGTCCATCCGTGGATGTAGACAACTGCGGATAAGCCGTTACCGTAGCTGTCATAAACCACTTTGATGTCTTCGTGGATCACTGACTTTGTTTCACTTTGAAGTCGCTCGACGTTTGACGGACGTGCGTTGCGTGAATCGTAAGCCATCGATGCGGAGAACGAAAGGTCACCAGGAGCTGATTTTTGGACGAATAACGAAGGTATGAATGCGCCCAAGCTGGCGACTTTAAGGCAAGCGACCGTTGTAATTGCAAATGACGACAGTGAGCGGGACGATGATGCTGTGTCGGATACAACGTTTGGAAGTTGCAGTGCTGAAACCATCGCTTAAATGCTTAGCCGACGAGCTGTTGCTTACCTTCGCGCATTAATAATCAGCTTTTCTGAAGCAACTCCATCGCTATGGTCGACATCGCTCGATATGGTTGCTTCAATGATGCGCTCATGCATCCACTCGATTGTGCTTCCAGCTATCTGCTCAATATAAAAACGTAGCGCCAATTCCAAAGACACAAATTCACACACGACAACACGGACATTATTTCACACAAACGGCCAACAAAACAAGATGAGTACGCCTGGAAAGATCCGAGTCGCACTGATCGGGCTCAATGCACCGCCACCGGGAACCCCTTCAGGCACAAACTGGGCAGCTAGTGGTCATTTACCCTACCTGCTGAGCTCCGATAGATACCAGCTCGTGGCGTTGCAGAACAGTTCAGCAGCTCGTGCCGCAGAAGCCATTAAGGCATACAGCCTCGGTGCTAGCACCAAGGCTTACGGAACACCAGAAGGCAAGTCGCCGTGCGATGACCTCGATTTGTGCTAACGTGTGCAGAGGTCGCCAACGACCCGGACATCGATCTTGTCGTGAGCTGCATCCGCGTCGACCGTCATGCTGGGTCGCTTCTCCCATCCATCAAAGCTGGCAAAGACGTCTTCACGGAGTGGCCGATGGAGGCTGATCTGGCCAAGGCCAAAGGACTGGCTGATGCGGCGAAGCAGCAGCACGGAAAAGTCAGACACATCGTCGGGTTGCAAGGAAGATACAACCCGCTGGCCAGCAAACTTCGCGACATGATCGCTTCAGGTGTCATTGGAAAAGTCGAAAGCAGCACTGTCGTTGCACACGCATTTGGCGGTGCTTCTCTGCCAAGTCCAGTTGACTACTTTGCCGATAAATCAGTCGGCGGGAACCCGTTCACGATTATATTCTCACACTCCATGGAGTTTGTTCAAGAGGGTTCGTACCAATCTTCGTCGAATCAGTCGGAATGAAACTGACATGCCAAAAAATATAGTCCTCGGCGACATTACACAACACAAATCTCTGCTTGTCAAGAATTATCCGACAGTGACCATATACGACCCACTCACTCGCAAGATTATCGATGAGGCAAGACCCAATGATGTCCCGGATCAAGTCATACTCAACGCAGTGCACTCATCGGGCGCAGTCACCTCCTACAAGCTGGATGGCACTACAGCATTCGACCCAAACTCCCAGCCACGAGATGCCCACCAAAAGCCCAAGATCCCGGCCATAGAATGGAGGATCTTCGGCTCCCAAGGCCAGATCCGCATCACCTCGTACGACAAGATGTGCAATACATGGTCACTCAATTACGGACCAGACCTCCTCGAAGTAGAGATTTACGACGCCAGAACAGACACACTGACGCAGTTGCCGACGGTCGAAGATGACTTTGCTCATCTACCCGCGCCGGCACGCAATGTGGCAAGGCTGTACGAAGCGTTTGCTGAAGCCAGAGCTGGAAACGTGGACAGTTGGTACCCGGACTTTGAGTACGGAGTGAAAAAGCATGAGTTGATCGATGTGATGTACAGGGAGAATGACATGTAAATAGCGAAGACCTGAGCTCGTCTCTGTGGAACGTTCTGCCGTCAATCAAGCTATCATTCTTACACTTCAGGATACTATACAATGCTATGTCCAAGCGACTGGTAGATTGCCCCTCTAATTTAAATCTTGTTCAGATGCTTAGCTGGCTCGATGTATTGCTTCCTTCCTCTGAAGAAGTAGTCAACACAAGCGATGACGAGGACGCCGCCAAACATCACCACGCTCCAGTTCATATCAGCGACAGCAGATGAGTTGACCACGGGGAAGAAACTTGCAATGCAAGCAACGGTGACGTATAAAACAGCAAACAGATTGATCGCAATGCCGAATTTGCCGAGCGAGAAGCGAGACGGAGGGAGAGTTTCGCCTCGGACGCGCTTTTGGAGGATGCTATATGAACAGTCAGTGAGGTGACCTTTGAGTGGAATAGTGCGCGGAAGTGTGTAATGTGAGAGAGCCTGCGCGGAGAGGGTGATGTAGCATACCAGCTGATGGATAGAGCGTAAGAGAACGATGTCGCAGATGTGAGGAGCGCGATGATGGTGTTGAGAGCCGCGGAAGACTAGAGTCATGTTAAAACATGAATGGCTGAACCAGGCAGCGTCGAGCATGAACTTACGCCGATGTTGATCAAGGCAATTATAACGAGGATCGAAAGGGAGAACATGATCGAATTAAGTGGGATAGGAGTGCCAATGGTCGTGACCTAGGATATTGTCAGTATCACGCGGTATAATTTCCGTCATTACCGAGACCAACCTTGCGGAACCATGAAGAGAAGGGCAACGCTTGGTCTCTAGCCAGCGACCATGCCTGGCGAGAAGCGGCAGCAAGTGCGTTGAGCGATGTGCAGACACTGAGGATTAGGGGAATAGTCGACATGGCGACGGTCGCAGCGTTGCTGTTTGTGCCCGCAAGGAATACCTATGCGTCGCATGTCAGTACGATTCACGGGACCGTAGCCTTTTCGGCTTTCCCGAAAAAAGACAAAGATGACTTACATCCATGAATGGGAATGGGCTTGTCGAACTGATTATAGCCTCGAGGTTGGTGATGCAGAAGCACTGGACAATGATTTGTTAGGATTCGTCTTCTGGCCAGCCTTCCAACCTCCCCGATAGCTAATGCCGACTTACGTAAGTGATGATGAAGACCAATCCCATGAGACCGTTCAACACAACAGTGAACAGGATCATGCGCGGTACACTTTTGCTCGCGTCGTTGGTCTCCTCTGACAAGTGCACTGCAGCGTCGGAACCCGCGAAAGAGCCAGTTGCAGTGATCGAACCAACGAAGCAGGCAGCTCCAATAGAAGACCAGCCGCCGAAGTCTGAGAATGTGCCGAACACTTCACTTGCAGGTGCCTTGGGGGCAAGAACCCAAAGCGGGATGATGACGCAGAAGAAGCCGAAGATGTGCACGATCAGCACGATGCCCTCAAGTATGGGAAGGTGTTTGGCGCCGTAGGTGTTCATGAGAGTGCCAATGATACCGATACCGATCATCAGAAGGGACTGATGCCTATAACAATGTTAGCTTGGCGACTTTTGAGCGGAGAAGGTATCTCTGTCAGAGGGATAAGTAGAAGAATGTTCCTACCAGTTCTGCACCGCGTAAGTTGGGTGATAGATCGATGCCATGGACAGAATGATGACTGCGGAAGAGTATGCCTGTTGTGTGCGATGTTAGTCCTCATGTCGAATGCTATGAGGCCTCTAAAGACGGGACGTACTGGGAAAATGTTAGCACAGCACTCATCAAGTTGAGGCGAAGTTCATTCTCACCAGTTGTAGCAACAAGCGCTTGCCATCCAAGCGCGGCGAGCCAGCCAACGATGTACGAAAGGAACTTGCTTTGCGAACGTGGTGCAAACTCGGAGACCCAGTCTGAGTTGGTCATGTCAGTGATGAAAGACACGCTCTAACAACAAACGAGCACAACTCACGGTATTGACCACCGCTGGTAGGTGCCATACTCGCCATCTCAGCTAGAGAAGCAGCAAGCGCAAAGGTGCAGATCCAAGTAGCGAGATAGACCCATACAGTACCGGCAAGACCGCCGTTTGTAAGGGAAAATGCGTTCGCTAGTAGCAGCGCCACCCATGTGGACATGGTGGTGGTCGCCAAACCAAGTACAGAGAGCGACTTGAAATTACGGCGAAGCTCTTGCGAACGCCTATACAGATCAGCGAAGTGTCTTCAGCATCACTCCAGATGAGTACTCACCCCATGCGGGCCATGTCCCAGGCATCGGCTTCAGTACCAGTCGCCATGCCGCTGGCGTCCACTCTCACGCGATCATCTGCATCAACGACCGGACTACTGGGAGCAGATGCTGCGGAGTTGGCGAAGCCCTTGCTGGGCTGCATCTCGTAGGTGGCCATGGCTGGTGTGAAGAAGCGGTGGAAAGATGATCGAAGGATCAATGCAGGCCGGATCGAGGAGCCCACGTGTGATAAGGCGTGAAGATCAGAAAATGGGAGAGTGTGACGATCAGATCACACGGCTGCGCTACGCTCGCGTAAAGGAAAGACGCACGACAGAGGAGAAATTGGAGCCATCACATTTCCAGATATGGGTCGCTTAACGTTCCTAGTGAAATGCATCTCCTCATCCCGCACTCAACCTGTGTCGAGCACTATCGAACGAGGATGCCGTTCCCCGAAGACCCACCAAATATTCCCTCAGTTGCACTTTGAGGAGAGGCCCGACGCGGTGGTGTTACTCTTTCCTGAAGGTCTCTCTCACGCAGTAGGCAGGTCAGTGATACTAGCAAGTCATGCTACGACAACAGACTGCAGTAGCGTGAAGGCACGAAGGCCAAGCGCCTTGTAAGGCCCAAGCATGACGCTATGATCAGGGCTCCCTGCATCCCACACCGTCGTGGTAGGATGCGGAAGACGCAAGCGATGCACGCGATGCACGTTGAGACTCCCGGCCGCCTCGGTAGGGATTCGCAAGGCGCACGAAGGATGCGCTAGAGACGCCGCCTGCGAGCGATCGTACGCTAGGGTCGAGACCCTAACGACTACGGGAGCCTGGAGAGGAGAACCACATAGTGCCAGGCCAGAGCGATCATGCGCTAGATAACCGGGAGCGTAAGCCCCATACACAACGCTAAAGCATCCAGCCTATGAGATAGGAGAATGAAGGACAGCAGGGTGTGCGGTTAAAACCAACACGACTTCATCACCGCGAGTGGAGTCTGCTCATTCTGCGAGAACCGACCAGATGGCACGTTTTGTAAGGGGCACAAGACCATGTGGAGCGCGTACCGTGTTTGCGCCTGTTTACGCTCCTTCTGTGCAAGATCCGGCCGAAAGCCTCATTGCGGCATCTTATATTCATAGGCATGTGCTGCCGAGCTCGTCCAACTGATAGTTTTGGCGTGTCAGTAGTAGTGAGTGTCCCGCGCACTGCTTGTGTCAGTGACGAATCTGCGAAAATGTAGTTTCTGAGGATTCCGAGGCCGGGACCATATCACCACCTTGGTCTTCCCCTTCAATCGTTGTCTCTTTGATCGGCGAACCACCGCCGCAGGATTCACCACCATGTCGAGTGCTACCGATGTGCCTCCACCAAAACCGACTCTCCAGCTGAGCACAGCCATCACAGCGACCGACCATGGCCAGATCGTCGTCCTGGTTGCGTGGCTATGTTTCACCGCTGGGGTTTTGCTGTCTATGGTGCGGGTCTACATTCGCTGGCCGTTGAACGCTTTGGCTGGCAAGGATGATGCCACTTATGCAGTCTCTGCCCTTTTGGCAATCATACAGACAGCTATAACGATCAAAGCAGTCAACAACGGCTTTGGGCGAACGGAAGCCGAATTGAGCAGCACTCAGGTGGTTGATATTACGAAGGTTAGTCATCCACCAAGTTCTCTAAAAGACGAACTGTTCTTTCCATTGCACGGGACAGACAGCCATACTAGCCGCTAATTTCTCCCTAGGCCATCTACGCGACAGATCTGATCTTCATCCTCTCCACCTGGATTGGAAAGCTCTCTGTCTCCTTTCTCTTTACCCGCCTCGCACAAGAATCAAACAAGACGCGTCTAGGATGGGCATCCAGTGCGCTCGTCTCGATATTCAGCGTCATATCACTCATCAGCGTAGCCGTACGCCCTGATACCACAGCCTCTTGGCTATACCACAAAGGAGATGTCACGTCGATTCTCGGGCGCTGGATTGCAACGGGAGTCATGAGCATTGTCACGGATATCATCATCACCAGCTTGGCGGTCTACCTTGTCTGGGATCTCAACATGGCGTCGAAGTCGAAGTCACTTGTCATCACAGCGTTCGCCTTACGTCTGTTTGTTGTACCTGTGACGATCGCACGATTAGTGACGCTCAAGCACATTCAGTACGACGATCTTTCATTCTCATACAGTCTGCCAGAAGTCATGACGCAGCTGGAGATGTACTGCAACCTCATCACAACCACACTTCCTTGTCTGAGGTTGTTCTTGACGGCGTGGAACACCAGCTTCATGGACATGAGACTCGAGGAGATCGATCACAATGCTTACAGAGAGCGTAAGTGGCATCCTGCTGTCTCAAAACCCCGTTGTATTGCAACATCATTTACTAACAATGGAACCAGATGTGACAACCATCTCCGGCTCAGGAGGAACCAAAGACTCCAAAGGCTCAGCTTCGCGCTCAAGACCCGGAGTATTCAGCCAGAAAGGCAGTCGTGCTTCCCACGCTGCTCGCTCTAGTTGGGCGCCCAACAATCCGGGCAAGTCAAAAGCTTACGTCGAAAGCAGCAATGGGAGGAAGGACTGTAATAAGTTTAGCGATGCTGCGAGCGATAATTCGGAGAGGGCTATCGTTGTCAAGACCACGGTCGACGTCAGCTAGGCTTTTGGGGTGACAATCGCCAGCATCGCCTTTTTCTCGGGGTTTCTTATATAGTGCTGCAGACAGTCTGTTCTGTGCAATCAAAAGCTGTCAAAACAAGAATTCAATTCGGTCGTGCAGACAAGACAGAGCTCCGAAGTCAAGATCAATCGATCGCTCACAGTAAAACAAGAACAGGAGTAGAGAATCCCTGGCCACGATGTCGGTCATTGTCGTCGGTCCAAAGATATTGGGATCTCAGTCATCGTAGGGTACGTATGCCGCATCACCAATCTGTTCATGCATCATCGTCAGACAGTACCCTTGTATCTTGTTTGGCGACAGCAAGGATCCGATGTGGTCCAGCATCTCCTGCTCTGTAGAGGTCGTCTCTGCCTTTGTCGTGTTTGACACTCTTGCCAAACGGACCGACGCGAAATTCTAGATAGGTCTGTCCTGCCTATGCGACCCGACAATCAGGCCTAACAGGGACACTCTTGAGCTTCTCGATCACCTTCGGGCTTGGGTCGTTTGGCCCGGTGGTCTTGAAGTGGACAGGGTAGCATTTGAAATCTTGGTCTTCCAAGGTGTGGACGGCTTCAAAAAGGCTAGTAGTTGTTCCATTTTTGTCGGGACAGTGCAAACCGCAAGCTGGTAGTTATGCGCTTCGCTTTTCGAGAATGTCGCCTTGCATGGTAGGTTCATGGTTTTCTTGACTTGGTTGAGGCTTTTCTCGACGACGTCTCGGGTATAATTGTGATACTGATCGCGAGGTGCTGCTATCGACAGTGAGTAAGGCCTCGGGCACAGTAATGGTTGGTCAATCGATACCATCGCATCGAATATCCCAGATTGATGGCACTTGTCTGTCAAAGATGACTGAGGGGTCCGGGCTCAGGGACTGGTGCAGCGACAATGAGTGTTGCAATCGAGAGGATCAGCCATGTGATTGGTGAGCGCATGATTGCCAGTCAAAGTCCGATGCACATTTCTGAGGTGTGCGTGTGTGGCCTAAAATCTGGAGGAAGAAGTTATTGTAGAGTTTCTGAAGTAAATATATTGTGAGTGCTGTAGAAAGTAATATCAAAAGGGAACAGGGTGTAGAGGTTCCTATTTATAGCTGGCCCAGCTAGGAAGAAGAATCTAGTCCGCCCAGGAATCAAGTTTGACGCACTGAAATCATACAGGACGCAGATGAACATCTTAGGTCCGAAACTTCCACCACTCTTCAGATATGAGAAGCTGGGAGGTTGTCTCAGAGGTTTCCAGTACGATTGAGAAGACCACGGCGATCGATAGCTGGGTATGGGCAACGAGCCACGCAAAGAGGGTGATTTACTGTCTCACCAGAAAAGCGTCTGTTTTTGTTACGCAAGCGTCTAGTATGAGCATAATGGCAATTGCCACGTGAGTGAAACGTTTGTTGTCTCTCACAGGACGCTAGCAGCTGAGTTGGGACGATGTGCTTATAATTTTTTTTTTTTGGATATAGTCGCTAGAGGTTTGGCGAGCGTACAAGTATAGTTCGTTGGTCTACGAAACTATCTTCCAGATGAAACTTTTGGGTATGTGCGTAACGCGAGCAGGCCAAACTTCGAAGACGCGCCTTGCTCTTCTTGGTGACTCCAATATGACAGCCTCCTAGTATCCCCGATCTCTCCAAGATAGACGGTTGGAGGTTTGGGATTGATAATCAACCTCTCGGCGGCATCTGTTAGAAGTTATTGAAGCTGAGACAAATTGTATCAGCTTTCACAAATCTTTGATATGGGCCATGGACTGTATCTTTCTCGAGCACTTTGGTGTGTTCCGCGAGTACATATCTATAGCCGAGTATATTAGTACAAGCCTGTACCGAGACGGTGGTGTTCGGAAGGTGTCACTGGCTCACCGCGTAATGCTGTAAGCTTCGAACAAGGACCTTGCAGCGCACGTTGACGCTCCCATGTAATTGGATCTGCATTAGTCGCTGATGTGAACAGAAGCTTGACCGTAGTGAGTCTTCATGTTCCAGACTTACCAACAAGCCTTTCACCCACGTGGACCACGCAATCGAGCCACAGTGTCGCCAGCAGATCACCGCCCAGCAACCACGCATTGAATGACAGCACATCTATCATGGCCCGCCTCATCGTGACTTGAACATCTCACCTCACTCTTGAGTACTGCATCAAGTCTTTCCCTAGCCTACTGACTGTCTTGATCATGTGAAATATCAAAGCGAGGTACCCGAGGAAGATGTCCACAGTGCTCGTGGTGCCAGGAGCGGGTTCGATCAATCATTAACGGTCGTCACTTTGGACCGTTGCGGGATATGTCTAGCAAGTTGTGGGGTTCATTCAGTCGTCAGCGAGGCAGGGGCGCATGCCACGCATGCTGAGTCCAGACATACTCTTCTCAAGTGCCCATATCCCAGCCGCCCAGTACCGGACCCTCAGCTCACCCCCACCTCACCCAATCTTATAAGGCTCGTTGTCCCGATAGATATAAATTTCCCCAATCAAAATCGTGCACCCAACCGCCATGGCAATCGCAATGATCGGCAAATTCACTCTCGCAAACTCCCTACCCAGCACTCGAATATGCTTCTTGTACAGAATATCTCGCCAGAGCAGACCCGCCAGCGAAGCGCTGAAAGCAGTGCTGAAAGCGCCGTAGTTGACGCCGATGGCCATGCTGTACACCGTGGCCCAGAAGGTGCGGTCGCTGATGGGGATGCCGTTGTTGGTGTGAATTTGCTGCCAGGCTTGGATGACGCGGGAGAGGAGGATGGTGGTGCCAATGTTTGTGCCTGCGAACTGGTGAAGGTGTTAGTCGGGGCGCTGACCACCCGTGTTTCTAGTGTAGGTAATGTTGCGGTCAAGGTACTCACGTTGCATAAGATGACCGAGATGAAGCCCATGCCTCCAATTGCACCTACAGTCCCAGTCCTGTCTACCCAATGGTCCCAGCCATGAGCGAATACCGGTATCCAGCCTTTTGTAACCAGCGCCTGTACAAGCACGAACATGGCAAAGGCGAAGGGTACGAGCTTGAAGGGCAGATGCATGAAAACAGCCGTCGCTGTAGGAAATGTTTCCTGGCAGTACCTGTAGCCATCTGCGATGAGCGAGGCGACTGTCGTCCTCGAGGGCGATACATCTTTTTGACCCGTCGAATCTCCTCCCTCATCAGCTTCAGTGGTTGAAAGAAATTCCGGAGACCCTTTTGCTTCATATTCTCGCTCGCCGTGTGGCTTACGAGCCTCGAGTACGGCACTAGACGATGATGTAGCGCTTGTTACGTTAACGCTGGTGGACTGCACCGGACTTTCCACCTTCTCGGATGCGAACGTCTGCTTCTGATCCGTGATCGTATCGCCAGACTCATCTTTCGGCGCATCCTGACTTTGCGCAAGGAGCTCGGGCGAGCGCTCCTGTAATTCTCTTTCTTTGGCTTTATCAGCTTGAGCTTGCTCAAACTCCCTTCTACCCTTGCGCGCGATCTCGCGAGTGCTTTTGCGATGCAGCCAGCCGAATGCAATATCCCAGCAGAACATCACGACCGCGGCGGGCAAAGTCACATAGAAGACTGGATGCTCGCCCGTGCTTTGGCTAGCGGCATTGATTGCCAGTACTGTAATCAGGGTGGCAGCCATGATAATGCCTCCAAATGCCGCGCCCCGCTTGTCCAGGAAAGGATTCATGATCTCTTCGAGAGAAAGCAGCTCAGTCTCCTCCGCGTTGTTGGTGTCGCTGTCCGCTTTTACGTCTTTGCTGGCAAAAGGAATGTTTGGGTTGACGGGTTGCTTTCTCTTTTCCTCTTCCGAGAGCTCATGCATCCTGATGGATGACGGAATGAGCTTCGGATCGGCGAAGACGACGTACAGCAAGAATGGAAAGAGTACAATAGCCGTACCCACAACGGGCACGATCATGTTCGCCGTGTAGACGACAAATTTGATCTGGAAGGCGCCGGCTAAGACCAGATTTGTGGGATTGGATGAGACAAGGATGGCTGATGCAATGTTTGCGATGGCGAACTGCGTATGGATCCATGCTCTGGGATGCTCGATATTGCTTGAGACCCGCGTCATATACGCCAAAAATGCAGTTCCAGAGAGAATGATCGGGTCATTGCCGATGAAGCTGCCGAGGAGAAAGAAGAAGGTGTAGAGGTAGAAGAAGAGGCGGTTTCCTGACTTGCCACCTTTCTGCAAGACCTTGAAAGCCAAATATCTGATCAGACCAGAAGCATCTATGGAGATGGCAATGTAGGCGAGTGTGATGAAAAAGACCATGATGTCGATCGGGTTGATATGATTTGACCCGACTGTGCCATCGTGCACTTCCTGGCGGCCAATGGCCAGAATTGCAAGGAGGAAAAGATCGGCCACCAATGGAGCAGTCGAGAAACTTATTGATATTCGGACGACCACATATCGCGACAGTTGTTTCTTCTCGGAAAGATCCAAGTCTCGGTCAGGCCGTGGAGAAATAATGCGACAGGCACTCAGAGCGTCCAGGAAAACATCTGACCATGACCGAGGGATATACAGAGGAACATGGAAGGGGAACAGGACCACGATGTTGGTGAGGACAAAGACGATCAGGGTCACGATTGACCGCCAGTCCTTGATGCGGCTGGTGTCCAGATCCAGCTCCATGGTGTTGCCGGAGTCTCGAGGATGCATGATGCCTCCGTCCCTCGATGAGTTTGGTAGGATTTCACGAGGTTCGAGATATCAGCCCGGTAGGGCTATTGTTCTTCGCAATCTTCTGGAAGACATGGGCGAGCGATGCTGCCCAGGTAGCCGATGTGCTGCACCCGAAAGGGACCTGCTGATGGGGCTGAGCGGTAGTGAAGAACGCACAGGCCGTGTTAATGGACGCGAAGAACCTTGGAAGACGGTCCCCCCCGCACGCACGTGACATGTGTGGTGAAAAGGTTCACACGCACAAAGGCACGTGCTTGATGAGTTCAAGCACTGCGCCACCACAGAAGCATGCGCGATGCAGCTCTTCCATCATGCGTGCACTTCGGCTCGCCGAGCAGACCGGTGAAAGTGTCGGCGTACGCCCGCCTTGCGAATGCTTCCCCGAGCGTTATTGCGCCTCGCCGCCCGAAAGGCTACTTGCAGCCTATCATATGTCTCGCCCTACGGGTGCGGCAGAAGGCATCCTTCAGGCGTCATATCACTCTACCTCGCTTCTTTCCCAGCCGCGAGCGCAATGAGGCGTATACGTCGTCTTGACCTGCAGCGGCCTGCCTCCGACTGGGCCAATTGTTGCCAGCTGCCTTCTGTGACACCTCACTCCAAGACTGGTCGCGTGCTTCCTTGACTGTCTTGGAAGTCTTGTCTTGTCGTGTCTCTCCCTATGTTATTCCAGCGAATCCCTTCTCTCAATCGACACACGTGCTCTACTTCCACGCCGACGATAATGCCATGCCACCTTACCCTATAACCACATTCCAAGACAGCCTCTCAGCCAGTTCTGCCAACTCATCCTCAGGAAGCACTCCTTCAATTCCCGTCGTTTGCGCCTGGCCAGTCTCGGGACAGTATGGCGCTGGCTCTAGGATTCTGTTCTACGTGCTCATAGCTGCTTGTTTGATTGCTCGAAAGAATGAATGGATCAGGAATGCTTGTCTTGCTGGTGCATTGCTGTTCCCAGCCATAGCTGCACTCCACGCGATAACGCTGGCGGCGTTGCATTCACCAGGTAAGCCATACTCCGACAAAGGAGCTGCTCCGTTCTCATCAGTGTCTCACGCTGAACAGATGCCGTGGACATGGACATTTATGGGGCCTTCCAGCTCTGTGCTTTGGGCATCCTTGCCGCTCCACTCACAGCAAGAATCTCCGGGACATACTTCAATAACCCAGGCCGCAACCTCATCTTCTTGTGGTTTGGCTTGATCCTCGGCGGCCTACTCAGCTTGACTGTCGAGTTCCTTCGCACTAAAACCCACGAGTGCAGCCATACAGATTCTGGCATACCGCTTTCTCACATCAGTGAATGGCACTATGGTGACACATGCGGACTCACATGCTCAGAGGATGCAGGTCCTTTTTCTCCAATGCGGCGAGACGCTGCGAACAACATCTACGTTATCCCAGCTCCAACGGTGTTCAGCCTAGGAACTGCTACTCTTCTCAGTGCCGCATGCTGTATCCCGCCTATCCTCTCAATGGCATCCATGTGGAACAAAATTCTGGAAATCAACTGGCGAGCACGTTTCGGCCACAACGCAGCCGCTGAGGATCCGAACGCACTCATTGAAGGCACGAACGCAACACCCGGGACAGTCAGGGGCATCAACAGCCGGATTAAGCGCTTTTTGGAAGTAGTTGAAGCTCCGATCTTTGGTGCTGCTGTACGTCAAATTCATGTGAAGCCATAGGCGCCACCCTGTGCTGATTTCTACCGCAGATACTCGCTGTTCTGATCATCGGTGAGCGCAACTTCTTCAGCACACAAGTGGATTACCAGACCGAACCCATAGTCAGTGTTGGTATGTTTGTCCCTTCCAGTTCGAGATGTGTGCTGCTTACTAACATGCACTCACACAGGCCAATGGGCACCAATCGTGGGTACTGGCCTGGCCTTGTTTGGATCGCTTTACGTCGCGCTGGCTGCACCAGAGAATCCCGAAGGTTCAGAAGCCCACGGTCCGTCGCCACCTCCATCAAATTGCTCACCAAACGGCATGGGACCGCCGAGGCGTTCTACCGGCGATTTGCAACGCAGTCAAACCCACACAACAGTCGCCACCCTGGAAGGCACCAGACGTACAGTAGCCGGCTGGCTGACCACAGTCGCCGAATACGTCGGAACGCCACAAGAAAAAAGCTACGACGACGCTGGCTTCCGTCGCGGACGCGCGATGGCGTATCCCAGCCTGCCTGGGGAGGAAAATCGCAACCCAGGATTGAACCAAATCACCCGGGAATGGACGAGTCGCGATCTGAGCCGCGACCCGTCTATTCGTCGCGCCGCCTCCACACACACTGTCACGCGAGAGCGCAGCAACACTGCCGATACATTGCAGTTGCCGTCACCCACGCATAATAGGCCTTCACGGGACAGTCTGGGCTTGCCTACGCCGTCTGAAATGGTTCAGATCACAGCGAGTGCGAGAGAGCAAAGTCCGCCGGCTATCGTCGTCACGCCTGACCCTGGTGTATCTGATCACCAAGGCAAATGAAGAGCTCTACGACTGCAGGACACGCACTTTTCGACATGATGGATTCGTCATGTCCAGACTAGAGCATGGGAATTAAAGCTTGTAGTCATTGCTACCATCCGCCTGCAAGGTAGAGTGCTTCGGCAGGTGAAAGGCTCCGGCCATGATCCAGAGCGCAAGACCTGCCATTCAAGATACTTGCCGCTGCAACAAACAAACTCGCCAGTTATGGTGGCGCAGACATCTGTGTGGTCTCATCAGATAGAAAACAACATTACGCCCGAAATCCGACATTGACGGCTTCAACAAACACCCGCCACGGTGAACATACAACATATCACTGGTAAAGAGCGCTATCGCGAACACTAGCACTTCCTAGTTGTTGCCCTGCGACTCTCAGGTGTTACAGATGACCTCGAAGCCGTCACGGTAGAATACGATCTGCAGGTTGCAGCGGTACTCCTGTTCACACTGCTTGGTGCTGCGAATGCCGCCGCAGGATGCGCTGTCGGTGGATCTATCTTGCACGATATTTTTTCCGATCTCTTTGTTCTTGCTGACGGAAGCGGGCGGGCGGCGGGGTCGAGTGCGAAGGGGTTATTCCTGGAACAGGCGAACCGTTTGTGTAGCTCGGTTGCGGCTCACTGGCTGCATGGAGATACGTTGCGCTGTGCTCGGTTGCTGTTGACAGCGGAGAGCATGGTTGCATGATGATTCGATGCTCGAGCTAACATCAGCTATGCAGGCCGCCAGAAGATATACTTTCGAAGCTGCTAGCTGATGGCTCGAGATCTTCCGCACGCACCCGAGAAGGAGTGTGGGACACGAGGTCGTAGAATGTTGTACAAATTAGACTAACTGTAAGAATCACAACAAAAGCTCAAAAAAATCAGATACGCCGAACTTACCAACATACCACATGACAATCAGCGCCTCCAATGCACGAATTAGCCACCATCATAGTTAATCACCTAGTTGGAGAGATGTATCTACAGATGGCAAAAGGAGATAGTGGAGAGCTTGAAGAGAGGAAGGAGTAACCTAAGAAGTGTAATTACATTCATACTATTTTCTCGCGACACACGTCAATTGCGATACAACCATAAATCTCCTTGGCGACAACACTGCTCCAGTGTTTTGTAGTTAGCTCTGGTGGCCTGCAGACACATTCAGACGACCTCAAAAAGACAAAAAAATGTACGGGTTAACCGTCTGTTACAAACCCCCGGAATCGAACCGGGAACCGTCTGTGCTGCCAATAGAGCTTATGTTGCAACTAATTGTTAGACAGAAATCATAACCGCTAGACCAGGCTTGCAGTAACGTGATAACTTATCGTTATTGATGGGAGCACTCTGTACCCCGTGTATACAAAGTCTACAAAATTTTGTCAGCTCGACTTCCGGTCCTGACGAGGTGGATGTCAATTTGTCAACCAGCATGACCAAGACTGATCAACAGGCAAGACCGGGATTCCCATAACTCGTTAATGTCGATAATGGTGATTGATGATGAGATGATAGCTTGATCAAGCCCCTACACGTCAAATTTCGGCGGCTTGAATAGGACGTACAGTATTCTCTATCTCCAGGACGACGCGATGAATACCTAGCGTCGAACAACAATGCTGCGGGTAATCTATTAAATCGGTTTATCATCAATTTCAATCTCATGGTTCCCTAACGCGAACCAGCGCTTCGAAGACCCGATCTGGTTTTCGCAGCCTCAACTGCATTGCTGTGTCCTCCCTCGAGCAGCTCTGGTACTTGTCTGCAGCATCTTTCACCTTTAGAGCACCATTGCCTGATACTCGCCGTTTTGGACACCAAGTCATCATCGATGGAACGATGCAATGCTCAGAGCTGACGGTGCCTCTCGACTCTTGGGGCGTAATAGGCTTGGTCGGATATGCGTGTGGCATAGGTGAAGACTTGATCTTCCTACCCCATCTTTCCATCGTCGATGTTGCTGACGACAGCTTGCTCGAATACTTGGTAAGTGAACTTACTATGACGATCTGTCTTTGCACGTGCCAAGCTTGCTATCATAATTATTATCGAGCACTATTTCTACGATCACGTCGACTGTCGGCCTTGAATCAGCGCAATGCACTCGCAAGCAAGGAATGCGCCGTTCAATTCGCTCAACGGTTATTTGCGAGCCCCCCAAACCCCCAAGAAGCTGTATCGCAGTCTGACCGTCCATATGCGTGTGACGAGGAATTCTCGCAGTCCCGGTTGAGGCCTGATTTTCCATGATGTTGTCCGCGAGTGTGAGATCTGCTTAGAAGCGCTCGATGTTATCGTCTGATGAGGTCTTATCTAGCAGAAGAATATGACAAGTTCTTAAAACCAACAAGGCCGCACGACTATTTGTCTTGGTGTTTGCTGAGAAGTCGGGCATGGGCATGCATGTTTGCATCTCCGTGGCAAAACGCCTCTGGCGTTCTTACTGGAGTCTCAGACAGCTGCGTGGAGGTAACAAGGAAGTATGACGGGTACATTCATTCACATTGAACGGGAAAAGGCTCCCGTTGTAGCACTCACTGTCTGTACAGGCTTGCAGATGCGACAGAAGGCAGAGCATCCCTTCGCGTTAGATTGGGATCCTGCGCAAACGGCATCAGCACAAGGCCACAAATCTCCATCACAAAGCTCAATTCAACACTGCTAGGGATCACAGGCAGCCCATGTTAGTTCTCACCACCATTCTGCAGCATCAGTAAGACAACAAAAGCCAAGCTGAATAATCTTGTATTGTGTCTCACTCAGCTGTCAAAACCATCATTTCCCGACCAACCGTGTCTCGCATGAGTACTCCAAAGAAGATCCGTCCGAACAAGAAGAAAAAACATCAATCTGATCGCAAGCCCCACGAAACCCAACCGAAAAAAACAAAAGTTCGCCAGTAATGCAGTGCCCGCCTACCAAGCCCAGGGTAAACACAGAATTCCCAATGTAACAGACTCCATGCTTTGAACGCTCCATAATCAAAAAATAAACAAAGAACAAAAAGATCTTGCGTGCCGTTAAACCCATGAATGCTCCTCATCCCTAAATGCTACCATCCTACCACTCGAGACTCCTCCTCGCTGAGACGTTCCGTTTCGTCGTCTCCCATATCCAATCTTCGGGCTTGAAACCGAAGTGATGATCGCCCGATTCGGATGTGTGGACGATTGTTTCTTCTGATGGGTATGGTGGTTCAATGGGTGTAAGAGGAGCTGGTATGCTTTTCGTGCTTCGTGGTGATGGACCGCTGACGTCGCTGTTTGATCTGCTCATTGAGGCGTGAGGTTGTTCTTTGCCGGTCATGACTGCGGCGCTGGGGAGGGGTTGCAGCATCCAGGCGACTTCTTCGCGGTCGACGATCTTGCGGGTCGTTGCAGGGTGGAGGTCGTTGACGGCGGGGTGGCGAGCTTGGTGGTAGATGTTGGTTGCTGAGCTTTTTGTTCGTGCCGTGCCGGGTCGTGTCGGGAGATTGACGGTGGACGATGAAGGTGCGCCCCATAGTTCTTCGTCTGGTCGTTGATACACCATCAGATGGCGTTGTGTGTATGTCATGTCTGGTGGGCTTTGTACTTTGCTGCTGGTGGTACTGGTTCTGGTGGCGCTGGGTTTGAGGTCTCTCTTGCTATCCCTCCTGACTGGTTTGTTCAAATCTCTTGACCGGGTCCGACTGAAGTCACTTTCCATGGTCCTTTGCTTCCTCATCGTTATTGGTCCAGAGTCGATCTCAATCTGCCAGTGCGGGTTCACCGAGCCAGGTGCGGCTTGCGACGGGTAGTCGGGGTGTGCTGCCTCGAGCTCGGTGCGTAGGCGCTCATCGTGTACTGCTTGCCGGTTGCGCTTCTTGCGGGTCGCTGCGTCGGAGCAAGGTGCACATGACAGGTAGAAGAAGATGACCGACTGTAGGCCTCGCCAGACAGACATGTTCGGTTACGCCGAGGCAAGGGTCGTTACGTGGATGCTGGTGCTTGTGAAAGGTTGTGTATGCCTGCTTTGCTTAATCTGCGCTCTCCAGCACACATTCTGTCCACTGTGGAGTGTAATGCTGTGTATAGCAGGCAAGTCAAATCGAGGATACGGTATACCGATATGCTTTCGAGTCCCTGCCTTCGGGCCGCTTGTCTGAGACAGGAGATGATAAGGACGAGTCGCGTGGCTGGGATTTGGTTTTGCTGGCGGTCTGGCAGGAAAAGGCGCGATTGTTCGTAGCGGCAGTGGTATTCGTCGTTACTAAGCAGTATGATGGCGGATGTCACGGCCTGCGCTATCTCGTCGGGCAGATGCGTCGTGGTGGTGGTGGAGTCGTATGCAGGATCCTCGACTACGAGTCCGCCTCTTCTTGCGTGCGAAGTCGCTCTTTCCGGCTGCAATGGTGTAGTTACACACAACTTCACACACACTGCACCACAGACGAGGACCGAGTCGCACGTTCGCTCGTAGCGAGAGGGGAGGGAGTGCACAGTACTCTTGTATCTCTGGGGTGGGGGTAGTCCCTTCGTAGTGTAACAAGAGGAGACGCTAAGATCACGAAAGCAGGGCTGAGGATGTTGCCGCGCCTCCCCAAGCGCGATGCCGAACCAAACCTGATCCGTGTACGCCCAGAGCGAACGACTGCTGCATATAATATGCCACGACGAATATATGTGTCAGCCTATATGCGCAATGTGCTGTACACTGACGAGTGTGGGCGCAGCACCGCCGGTCAGCATCTGATTATGCGTCCTCGCCAACTCGCTTACGACGTTCTCAATGCGGTGGCAGGCGGCAGATTGGAGAAAGGACGCTGGCGCCGAGCACAGAGCACTCCCAAGGTCTTAGCCTCTACGTTTATCCGGCGACCTTGCTGGCGATCTAGCTACATCGCATGACAATTACTGCATGAGCGCCTGAGAGACACGAATCAGTCGCTGGGCTGCGTTTCGGATCTCGCAACAACATCTCGACAGCAGACCTCTCCCTTCTCTCATCTTCGCTTTACATAGCATGTAGGATGCTGCGTCTGAGCCTCTCCCTGGGGTTGCCGTTTGATCCTGGACCCACGTGGCCTGCACTCCCGGAGCATATTGTTGCGGAGGCTCCGCGGCATGGGCCGCAATGACCTGTCGTTCAATGCCACATGGCCAGCAAAGACCTCCTTCTGCTGTCAACCGAGGCATCAAGCCACCACTATTGCGATAGTACAGTTCTGCGAAGCTCTTGCTCATCTCAAAATCCGCGAACGAGCACTGCGAAATCGCCACCCGGCTAGATGCTCGGCGACTTTAGCACTGAGACCACGACGAGAGGCAGGGTGGGTCTGGATCATCACAATCTGGCGTCGCAAAATGTGTTTGAACCTTCGTTTGACCTCACCGTTGCACGCAAGTCATCCAGCACCCGTTGTGCCCTGAAACACTCTCCGGTCACCGGACCTGGCAGCGATTGCACGTCCATTCAGGGTCACCTTGTATACATACAGATATGTTCAGGGTTTGCGCGACGTTTGTTCGATGAATGCTGGATGCCCAAAGTGTGTGTGCCTCCGGCCTGAATATCGCGCATGTATAGGGGTAGTGTGAGTCCTTTCGCAATGATCGCCTCCTCTGCGTGACGCATGATTTCATCTGCCCAGATTGTGCACCGAGGGTGGTAAGGCCACATTAATCTTGATCCCTTGTTCGACTATGGAATATTTGTAGGGCCGTCCAGGCTATGAGGCTACAGTGGCAGGTAGATACATGCTGTCTGGTGCACAAGAGATTGAGCTCCGCATGCATAACCACGGGAATACATAGCACCTGCCGAATAACCGTATATGTACATCTTCGAGGAAGCAGAAACATCCGACGAAGCATTTTAGAGTAACAGTAACATGAAACGTGCATCTGATAATCCATCAAGTCGATGTCTTGCTTTAGGAAGCCGCGGCTGACCTCGACTTGTGTCACCGCCAGTCCTAATCCACAACCACATCAAGGGTAGCAGTGAATATAGTTTCCACATCCCGACCTTGTTTGACATGGATGTCAAGTCTGATTTTGAGAGTTTATCAAAAGGAGCGCTTCTAGAAGTGCTCTTGCCTGCTGATGGTAGATTCGATGCTGTAGCCCTCCTGCAAGCGGGAAATCCAGAAGAAGTCCGAAAGGCGCCAGCAAGGAAGCACTTGTTCTTCGGTTAGTGCTTACCCTGTGACCACGTATACATCCCATATGACTTACGACTTGTAGATGAGAAAAGTAGTTTCCAGATAGTATTACGGACTACTGCCTCAGAAGATCTTGCTCGTAGACTTCTGCCATCACTAGAACTCACAATCTCCGCTCACGCCACGAATGCCGTGCCCGAAGGACCAGGAAATTCAGCAGCAGCTTCTGGAAAACATGACATCGCCTCTACGAAAGCTCCCGCAACGAGCAATGTCAGCGTCGTGTGTGTGAAGGACCACACTTATGTCGTCTGGAAACCGACACTTCATCTAGTTCGGCCGCGCGTCCGACTGCAACGACCAGCTGTATACTTTACCGCCAACCTGGGCATCAAGAGCAGCAGTATCACTGCAGCACCTGCAGTCGAGAAACAGTATCTCCCCAGCTTCGAACCGCTGCCTGCAAATGTCCTGGAGTCACTACACTATGACCCGTCACTTGGCAGCTCGGCTCGCCAGATCCACGTCTCGGAGACGAGAGTCACGAAAGTGTCTCCCTCGGCCTCACAGCTCGAAGATACGCCTAGGCCATTGAGGGGTGCTACTAAGAGAGCCTTCCCTGCCGTGCCCGCGTTCTTCATGCGCATGGGATATTCGGCTCTACCCGATGCAACGATTGCCAGTTTGCACGTCGAGATCTCTCCGCTCATCACAGGGGACGTTCATCTCGATGATGTTCGTCTTGAATTACTGGGGACAAAAGTCACAGGATTGAACGAAGCAGTCTGGCCACAGCGTTCCAAAGCTGGCGATGAAGTGGTCTTGCTATATCGAATGGAGAAAGCGTCTTCGGAAGCTGCATCGATTCCCAACAGCATGGATTTGGCTGCGGTCTCTATCGAGGCAACGGCATACATGGACGCAGACTCCTCTGTGCAGATTGAGACGCAATGGCAAGCGCAAATGGACACATCTCATAGCCACAAGACCGCGCCCTACAAGTGGTCCAGGCCACTTAGTACTGGAGGAGCCATTCACAAGCGGCTGCTGTCTCAGAACAGCTCTAGACCCTCTGTACACGACTTTGCACACAACACATCGAAAGAAGGCGAGATCATTTTCACTTTCACGGCTCCGCCTACCACGGAGCATGGCTCCATTGTTAACATCCAAGTCCAGTGCTTGAACAAAAGCAACCGGGCCCGGAGGTTCGCGTTGGTTACAGCGCAGAGGAGAGGCTCTACGGCTTCTTTGAAACCACCGCGCTTCGAGAGACGTGCAGGGTCTAATGACACCGCGATCAAGGACGGAGTACACAAGATTGCGGAGCAGCACAAAGCACTCACATTGACGCCAGATGTCCGCATCGGGCCATTGACGGCGGGATCGTGCTTCGAGACAAGTTTGAGGTACCAAACCACGGGCACAGGCGTCTTGAACTTTGGCACAATCAGGGTGATAGATTTGGAGTCCAGGCAGACCCTCGACATCGCCGAGCTGCCAGACGTAGTTTCACTGGAACAATAAAGGCCAGAACGTCTATTCGTGTTGTGCTGTGGCTTCTTTCAAGCTCTCATGAATTATACCCTTCTTACTCGTCCCCTGGCCAGTCAGCGCAGACTGTACGCGCCTGATGCCACGCTGACACGTATCATTGTCCGTCTTTCCACGCTCCGTGTAGAGTGCGCTTGATCGTCCTTCATATTCGTAATGTCACCAGTACCGCACGCTCAGCTCTTCTTCTGCCCACCAGCCTTCTCCAACTCCGCCTTCAACTGCACCGAAAAGTCGTCGCTCGTGTCATCGTCATCCCAGCTCTCCTCCCACAAGTGTGTGGCACCGGCCTGTGATCCGACTTCCTCGTCCTTGGTCCAGTCTGTAGCGCGAGCGTGTTAGCGTTACGACCGAGAAGACGATGGCTGCAGCCGTGACGTGATGTGATGGGTTGTTGTAAGTACCTTCTACAGGGAAGTCTTCAAACTCATCGTCCTCCTCGAGTTGCGCGCCGGGCTTTGGCGGTTGCAGCGGTTGGCTGGCGTCTTTTGGGTCTGTGGTGAGGCCGGGTTTGGTTGTGGGTGCGTTTGGTTGGGCGGCGCCGGACATTTTGGGTGGTGTTTGTTTGGATTGTTTAAGAAGAAAGCTGGGATGTTGGTCTTTGTGGGAAAGTTGCAACGTGGTTTGTGAGGTTGAGGCTGGTGTGTCTGGTGGTTTGAGCTGGTGGCAGTGATGATGATGCGGCGAGGGCGGCGAGCTTGAGGTCACTGGCGTCAGGTAGGCGCGACTCAAGCAGCCATCTTGGCGGGCTGGCCCGGGGACCTCAGACAACACCTTGCATTCGCCGCATGAGAAGTGAAATGGTACATGTTTGACACAACAAAACAACAATCTTCTTCCTCTTGACCACTATCATATGCTGTCGGAACATTTATGCATCTATCACGGGAACATTGAAGTCCACAGGCCAACTTGGAACCTCTTCCTGGCTATGGCTTGATCAACATCCTACGCTAAGCGTCTAGTATACGAACAACACAAGAATGAGTGCTACGCTACTGGCAAACGAGCTCTCCACCCTGATTTCTGAGGCCAAACGGAAACAGTCTGATCTTCGCCATGCCGCCGAAAAGTCGCTCCAGGAAATCAAAACACTATCGGTGACCTCGGAACAGCAACTTGCTGCTGACTTGAGCCGTCGACCGGACTTCGTGGAACCATTTTTGTTAGCATGTGCTACACGAACGCCAAAACTTGCAGGGATCGGTGCAACGTGCCTCCAACGTCTGGTTGTCTCGCAGGGACTTGCGAAAAATCGACTGGGAGAGGCTGTTGAAGCGTTTCATGCATGCACCGATCTTGGGTTCGACATCCAACTCAAAGTTCTGCAAGCCCTTCCGTCTCTGGTGCAAAACTATTCAGATGACTTGAAAGGAGATTTGTTGAGTGGTACGCTCCAGGTGTGCTCTTCGCTACAAGCAGCCAAAGTCCAGACGGTCAGCGGAGTCGCCGCAGCGACTTTGCAACAACTCGTCACGACTGTCTTCGAGAGAGTCGCGGCAGAAGACCTGAGATCTCAGGATATCTCGCCCGTTGCGGAGATTCCTGGCCAAGATGGCCCCATACCTATTCGGCCTGCAGCATACGATGCTTACCGGATCTTTCGCGACTTGGTCCTTGCAGTTGAGAATCGCAAAGCCAAATTTGTCGATCTTACGTCTTTGTCGAGAGAAGCTAGTCTGGAACTCGTCTTTTCATGCATCGATGCAAACCCGAGTCTGATCAGCAAGCATGCTGAATTCGACAGCATCGTACGTGCGAACGTAGTGCCGTACGTCACACAGGCTTTGTCCGAGAGGCCTAATTTTCCTATCACCTTGCGTTGTGTCCGCGTAGTTAATCTCATCCTATCGCGACACTTCACGGAGTTCGTCGAGGAATCTGAGATCGTTTTGGGACTTCTCACCCACGGGCTTGAAGCGGACTCATCTCAAACTTGGAAGCGCAGTCTCTACCTGGAAGTGCTGCGAAATTTCTTTGATGATTCGAACCTTGTGACCACAGCTACCATGGCCTTTGATGCCGCCAGCGGCGGAAAACCAGTGATACAGAACATCATGTCAGCATTTGTTCGTCTCTCAACAGAGAAGCCAGCCATCATTGGTCTTGGTCAGCAGTCGACTATACCGGTTGGCCCAGCTTCAACGCGCGACCAACTGTCCGAACAGGTAGCAATGGAAGCTGCTGGAGGCATGGCGGGAGTCATCAGCTCAGCTTTCGGCGTGGCAGAATCCAGCGTCCCAGGCATCAGTTCGGAATGGAGTATTCCACGAACTGCTTGCATAGACCAACTGGACAAGAACGAACCCCCTACTCTTCCGGAGACTTATGCGTACAGCCTGGTGCTGGATTGCTTGAACAGTCTGTCAGATAATCTCGCTAAGGTAGTGTTACCATACACCGTGCAACATGAAAGGTCCAAGAGCAAGGGTGCCAGACAGAATCGGTCGAGCCAAAACGGCGAAACCCAGCAGAACCGCTCTGAAAGATCACAATCTTTCCGCAAACGGGCTGTACCATTGAATCCGCTGGACGTCGAGGGACCCTCACAGACGAGAATCAAGGCAGTCGCCAGCTTGATAGAATCATGCTGGCCAGCTGTGCTTGCAACATCGTCTACGTTCCTGAATGCAGCACTTGACGACCACTATTACCGCAGTCTGATCAAGGCTTATCAGCGTTTTGCGCAAGTCGCAGGCCTGCTTAGACTGAGCACGCCTCGTGATGCTCTGATGACTACCCTCGGCAAAGCCGCCGTGCCACCCCAAGTTCTCAGCGCATCAACTGCAGAACCCATGCGCTCTCCTAGCATCGAAAGTCCGCGCGTGTTCTCTAATCCAAGGCATTTGCTCAGCGTCGATAGCTTCGTGAGCCAGACTTCGGCAGCATCGACAGAGAGAGATCGCCGTTCTTCGGTCGATCCAGAGAGGCCCATGTTGACGATTCGGAATCTGCTCTGCCTCAGAGCATTATTGAATCTTGCTATTGCCTTGGGGCCCACACTTGGACCTGCCTTCCGGCTAGTCATTGACGTTCTTAAGCAAGCGGACATGGTACTGAGTGCCGCAACACCGCATCAAGCATCTCGTCAGGGATCTGGTTCATACACTGCAGACAACGATTCACCTTCTGCGCTACATGCCTTCAGTTCCGAAGTCGCGGCTGTAGAGGCCGCTGCGTCTAGACTGCTGGAAAGCACAGCAGACTACCCAAATGATGCATTCATCAACATAGTCGAGACGTTTTGCCGTCTCTTGCGCGGCAGGATGCCCACAGCAGTGATGTCACCTAAGACTGAAGACTTCTCTCCCCCATCAACACCAACATTCCAGAACAGGAAAACTTCTGGTCTTCCCGGTCTGAGTACTCTCGCTGAGATGCAAGCCCGTGACTACCAGTTCATTCTGCCCAAGTTGGGTAATCTTGCTGCGCTTAACGTGTCGCGGTTTGTGACGAACACGCCAGAAGAGAGTGGCTGGGATCTCATCGTTGAGGAGACCATGAAGGTCGCCGTCGCCAGCAGTAGTCCTGCACTGGCGCGTAGAGCTGCTACTGATCTTCTTTGCAAGCTTTGCGCAGCGTGCCTCGCCGAAGTCGCGGAAGAAGAGACCAAGCTGAGAGCAACAATTCAGCATCGCGTCCTCACGGTTCTACCACGGATAGTTGAAGGCATATATGCCGAAGACGGTGAGCTCACTAGTGCAGATATCGAGGTGCAGATACAAGTACTAGATGCCGTGAAGAACATCTTGGAGCAGTCTGGAGAGTCACTTGTGGCTGGTTGGAATCGTGTGCTCGCGCTCATCAGCAGTGTATTCGACAGCGAGAATGCCTTCACAATCGCAGACCAGCATGGGTCTACAAGCATTGACTGGTCACAAGTCTCGCACGAGTTTATGGCGACACGACTCGGCCGTGAAGCATTCACAGCAGTACAATTGATCTGTTCGGATTTCCTCGGCCTCCTCCCCATTGACGTTGTACCTGCTCTGATCGAGCTTTTGCATCGTTTCATGGGTCAGACAGACGACCTCAACCTGAGCTTGACTGCCATAACGATGACTTGGAACATATCCGACGCTCTGTTTGACGACGAGCATTCGTCGGCACTTGAGGAGATGGATATCTGTACCACGGATCTACCAAAAATAGAGACAAAACTTCAGGAGAGCGTCAATGGTAATCGTGCTGCACAGTGGTTGCTAGTTCTTGTGAGGCTACGCGACATTGTCAAATATGGGCAGAAGGAAGCTCGAAAGGCTGCATTCCAGATCGTTTGCAGCATCTGCAAAAATCATGGTGCTCAGATTTCTGCAGGCTCGTGGAATGTGCTTCTACACACAGTCGTAGTCGGTATACTTTGCGACAATGCTGCGGCGGCCTCGAGCAACGCAGACAAGCCTATTTCCGAAGCCAGCGCTCGAACCGCTCAGGAGATGACTGAAGTAATCCTCGAGGGCACATCGGCGGTTCTTGCACAGCACGCACGGGTCATCGAGAACATCGCGGAATTGCCACAACTGTGGGATCTATTCGCGAATACACTCGAGACCTTGCTCGCCAATGGCAATTACTCAACGAGCGCAGCAATATACAAAAGCTTGACGACGATCTTGACGACAGTCGATGTGCCACTTCAAAAATGGCAGCGACCTGTGCAGCGAACGTTCGTACTATGGTCCAGCAAAATTTCTCCCGTGCCCACGCAGCAAAACACTAAGCAAGACAACCAAGCCGCTTTCGCCGCGTTCGCCGATCTAGCGACCGATCTGTATCGACTCATGAGCCAAGGGCTCACAGAACATCAAGCAGCCATCATAATTGATAATCTCTTTGCCTGCGTCCGAGAGTCGAAAGCATCATACTACGGTGCCGATATCCACGCCATGAGTCCTCTCCAGGACAAAGTGCTCAATCTCTTGCAAAGCCTGCGAACAGATATTCCTGGCTCCAAGCCTCGTCTCGTCACGACTGCTGCTGCAGCGATACTGCTGCACACCGAGACCGCGAACCAAGACAATAGATCCGGTCGACCTTCGTACATTGCGCTCGCCGGAGAATCTATCGATTGGCTACAGCGCCTCATCACGACTCACGCTCAAGACTCAGAGCTTTGCGGCACCGATGCAGTCCAGAAAGCCATTGAGAGTCTCCAAGTGGTAATCTCACGAAAATATGGCACAAAACAAGATTACAAAAGCATGATGATCTGGCGCCGCGCAACCGCAGCAGCTGTCGCAGTAGCCCAACCCGTGCTGGAAAAGACATTGTCATCCGCGGTAACCAAGGAGACATCAATCGCGCTATGGACAGGGTTTGTAAGAATCGTAGGCGCAATAGTGACCGCAACCGACTTGCATACATTTGGAGATGTTCAGCGCATATACGAAGACCAAGTTTCCGATATCGCTGCTTACGAAACATTGCGACAAATCTTGGTGCCTCGGCTCGGCAGCAGCGAGCTCCCAGATAGCGTTCGCGAAACATTTGCCCAATCGTTATTTGAAGCATCCATCATTCACCAGATCGAGAAGTGCGAACGCCCAGCACCTGGCAGCCCAGTTCTGGAAAGCATCGGCACGATTCGCAGAGGACGAATGAACGTTCCCTTCTCGCAGCGTGAGCAGATGAGCTACGTTTGCCTCAAAGAGCTTGTGGCGCTCAGCAGTGAGCAAGCCGAGTCTAGTCCAGAGCAAGAACGCATAGCGCAAGCTGTCGCCCCGTTGTTGGTCCTCCGCCTGGCCATTCCTATCAGAGCGTACATAGCCGACCAGCCACTCCGAGGCCGCGCACCACAGCCGCTTTCGGAACTGGAAGAGCTCCTCTTCTGTTTTGGGCAGATCGAGAAGCTGAGACTCCACCCGAGTGCTCTGCCACACGCCAAAGTTGTCGGTATCGGAGGCGAGAAAGCACACCTGTCATACCTTTACCCACTGCTGGCGAAAGCGATTAAGACAGCAGGCGACCGTTGGTCCGGCGCGGAAGAGGTGTTGGAACCGCTGCAAGAGACGCTGGAGCGACTGGCTGTATTCTAGGAGGTGCCTAATGAGATCCGTAGGCAAACCCCGTATCAATCCGCGTAGTTCCACGTCATGACCTCACTTCCGTGCTTCAAGATTGTGTAGCCTTTGCCATCAAAGGACGCGCCACTGAGCGCGAACCAGCCTTCGCCAGCAGTCGTTGCTTTCATGGCAGCAAGTAGAACCTTGAGCACAAACGCCGCGGGCGCGAAGCCACGCCATCGGTAGCTCACGAGATCGACGGGCGTTGCGCCCTCTGCGGGATGGTAGCGGCACAAGAACGGATCCATGCTGTCGCCCTTTTGCACGCGCGGTGAGCGCGACATGGTCAGGCTCAGCCATTCGAGAAGCTCGGCTGCTTCTTCGCGCACGTCTTCGTCGTCAGCATCCTCGGACAGATTAAAGTTGGGGCAAAGGACTTGTTGGAATGGCTCAGGCGAAGGTTCCAGCGTTTTGATAGTTGGTGCATGGGCAGCAAGCGCGCCTTGTACTTCGCCGTTGACGGTGAGTGGCGAGCGTGTGTCGTAGAACAGCCAGGCAAGAGAGGCGTCGAGGACGTTCTTGAATGCCCACTGTAGGCGTTCGAAGGCTTTTTTGCCAGGTAACATGGATGGGAGGCGGAGGTTGGCTTCGATTACTAGATTTGATTCGATGTTAGCGAGCTCACCTAAGGGCCCTACAGAGGCCTACATCAAGTTTGAAATTATAATAGACTCACCAAACCTTGCCTTGACATGCTTCTTCCCTTCACCTCCCACAGCGCGACCTTCAAGGCCCAGCTTTTCGTACGTGGGCTTGTCGACCTCAATACGCAGCACACCATCGAAGAGCGAGAGGATGTTGTCGGTTCCGGGGCGTCCTTCGGAGAGCAAGACGACATTTCCGATTTTGATGTACGAGTTGAAGAATTCGCCTGAGATGAGATCCAAGGGTTTCATGAAAACTCGAGCATAGCTCAGGGTGCCATCGCCCGAGGACGAGATTTTGTCTTGGAAAGCCTGCTGTGTTGGAGAGGCGGAGAGGAGGAGTGAGAGCTAAGCATTGCTGTTAGTTGGTAGGCTTTCATCCTAAAAGATATGTGACATACGTTGTGGCTATATTGCTGGTCCAAAACTGTTCTGAAAGGCTCTTTTTTGGTTGGTGGGTGCGCGTTGTCTATGTATGAAGACAGTGGAGCTTGCGTGAAAAAGCACTTTGGCTTTGGGCCGTCTTGCTGGCCAATTTCTAGTACCATTGTTTGTTCGGGTGCACTGATTTCCTCGAGTATTGACGGTCTGCGCGATGGTTCTCATCTTGTTATTGCTTCGTTTACTTTAGTATCGCGAAGCTGTTGATGCCTGAGGCATATCTGACATCAGCCTTCTTCTCAGTGTTGTTTCGTGACGATTGGTAGATGAAATTCTTCACAACACCTCACCAATATGTCATGATAGACAGTAGCAGAATCCGAGCTGCTATCGCCCCATATGGAGTCATCTTCATGTACCCATGCACGTTTTCAACATCCAATTTGAAGTTATATGCATAGATTTGATGACAAGGGTTAGGGCTCGGGGTTGTTCCAAGATCGTTCGCACATGCACATGCACATACACATGCACATTGGACGTACATTTCGATGTGCATGGTGGCAATGCGGCACTGCTTTAAGGGACTTACATCAGACATCACAATGATCTTGAGTATATCACGTGTGGCGGTATCGTCGTACGCCGGCGAAGTACATGTAAGTTACACACAGATGTACAACTCGCAGCTGCGCCACAACAGCCCTACACCGTCACACAATGCGAATTCAATCTCGACTTCATCGCAGCCTTCAGGATTACGTTTGAAATATGCTGGGTGAATGCGACTGGCCGGAGGCAAGACACCTGTAACAATCCTGGATCGATGGTCTCTTACATCGATTCAAGAAGTGGTCTTTGACAAGGCGACACACACACTCTCTCCCTCGGCTTAGACTTGAAACGATTGTTTTCTCCGGCCCTGCTCCAGCACATTAGGCGAACTAGATAAGCGCGCAAGCACGTGAGGATTTTATTCTCCGCGGCGCGGCAGATTAGAGATCTGAACGTCAGCCTGCGTGTGCAGAAACCTGTTTCAAACACAAGGCCGCCCAGGCGCACCGCCACAAGCCAAGAAGGTACTGATTGATCAGTCCAAACATGGGCTGTCCACCGCTGATCACTTCGGCGATGACAGTCCAGATCCTTGCTCTATAGTGATCACCGCCACACCCAACATCGACACTTGCAAGGATTAGCATAGTCATAGCCACACCTGCAGCCACGTCCTGTATCCTCAGTGGCTGACACGGCCGTTCCATCCGTCTTCCTTGTGTTGCCCTGCATCGCGTACCTGGAGGCGGTCGCTTGGAGCCTTACTGTCATGCCTATCGACCACTCACAGGCGGGCAGACGCCACATCACCAATGACCTGCCACCGCCTTTGCAGGGAGCTTCACCACCTGCTTCTACGTTGGGTCGGTAGGGCTTGCCCTTGGACGTATAGCTGGAAGATGCTCTCACACGTCTTCGCTGTGCTTTTTGTCAGAAGAGGGTGAAGATCGTCGTCGTCTTCTTTGCACAGCCTTTGATCTAGGAGAGTCTGAAGTGCGTTCGCCTATTGCTTTATGGAACACCTGGAGGTGGCTTCCTGCTTTCTCGCATATACACTCGTGTGACTGGGCTGGGCTGTCTTCGACATCATTAACTTACGATTCTCTACTAACCAGCATACTCTTGACGGCTCGACCTTTCTCAGCCATTCTTCACTCGCACGGTAGCATCCAGAGACGCCGCATTTAATTGCTACACACTATCCTCGACTGACGAGGCTCTCCAAAGGGCGGTCATGGCGAAACGCCGAAGCAGACAGCAGTTGGCGACATACCTAATACTACTCGCAAGCGGAATATCATTCAGCAGTGCCCAAGAGCAAACGACTGGTATCAGTGTAGCAGCGACATCCACATCCGGCAACACTGAGGCCAGCTCAACGCAATCTGCCTCCTCAACAACTGATGTTCCTCTGGCCCTTTGGAGTATAGCAAATTCCTTATTGTCGAGCTACTACCCATCAACGACAATATCAGATGTTGCAACACTTTCTTGGCCAAGTGTGGTAGTCATTGAAGGATCTACTTATACAAGGAGCCCAAAAGCCACATCACCAACAACATCGCCCACGACACTAGCCACCGCCCCTTTGTCAAGTCAGGATGTGAATCGACCACTAGCTACAGGTACGAGTACTGCAAGCGACCCGGAGCTTTCAGCAGATGCAAACGAATCAAATGGTCCTCCCAAAGATCGCACATTGGGAATTGCGTTGGGAGTTGTTTTCGGTGTGCTCGCGGTCGCGGTAATGATATTTGCACTATGTTGTGTGGACAGGCGACAGAAGAAACACGGCGGCAGCGGAATCTTCCCAAGCAGAAAACGACGCGCCACATCTCCCACCGACAGCGAGGTTGGCGCATGGCGCGCCAGGCATCCTCACATGAGTCTGGTGTCGACGGTCGCTCCACCCATGTCGCAAGTGAACAACCGCCCGCCTCGCGAGTGGGTAGACCGCTACAACCGCCTGGCAGACCAGCAAACGCCGCCCGTCCACATGCACCCAGCGTTTGCGCACCAACACTCAGATCGCACGGGCGCAACATCAGAGACCAACCCGTTCTTCATACCAATGGCCCGATCAACAGAGAACACCGGCTTCCAACAGACAGAGCAGCACGACTACCACCCCGGCTACCCCAAACCCAGCTTCAACGTCGACGTCAGCCCATACACGCCCTACAGACCCGACGCGCGACGCTCGCACAGCTCATACCGGCGATCCGTCAGCTCAAACCGCAGCATGGAGGAAGACCGCAACTCCCGCCCGCCCACGCCATTCTCACCTATGATGATGATGCAAGCTTCCATGTCATCACCACCCCAAGCCACCAATCCTTTCGTCGACCACGACGAAGACGCGGCGCAGAGGCAGCGACTAACGCAGCCAGAGCCCGAAACCTACGAAGGCGACGATCTCGTGAGCCCGATGCAGCCTCCTTCAAGAAGCCCGGCGCGGCGGCATAGTCCGCTCGTGCACTACCCTAGCTGGTCGGAGGTGAGCGAATTTGATTTCACTGGAGAGGCTGATATCGGAGATCGTAGCGTGCGAGCACAACGCAGTAGGAGTTCGGGTGGAGATGGCTATAGACGGGATCGGGAGAGCGTGGTTGGAAGGACGGAGCTTGCATGATGAGAATTTGCTGCGCATATTGCAATTTGGGCACGAGCGAGTCGCGCTGGATCGCGATGCGCCACTTTTATTTTTCGGTTCTTCTTCTTGACGAGCGAACGGCGTTACGACTGTATAGAATGACGGCGATGACTAAGCTCCATTGGAGTATATATACAACCTATGTCCTCATTAAATCGGCCCGTGCACGAAGCTTACTGGCCAAGTCCACTTCAGGGCCAACTTGAACGGCGTCTACTGCTGCCGACTTATGCATTGGACACATGCAGATGCAGTATTCCAAAATACAGACACATGGACTACAGAAATATGAAGAGTCATTGTGGGGACTCTGGAGAAGCCTTCGGCGCATGATCGCCATGATGTCAAAGTGCACCTAGAAGATGTTTGAATGCTCCGACGGTATATCTGAGGCCCATACCACTCACGAACAAGCCTTCCAAACATTTTCACAACACCCATTGCTGTCATCCAAGTCCTACCAAATGCTATACCCGCTAACCTAATCTAGAGCCAAGTATTGGAACAACACACCTTGCGCGGCCACAGCCCCACCCACACGTCCTCACGTCCCAGAACCTAGAAGCAGTAAGCACCTAAAGGCGATTTTCGATCGACCGCCAAAGGTGTTTATCAAGATGTTCTCTTCCCTGCGGAAAGCCTCTTCTCATCTTCTCATCTTTCTATCAAATCCAGAATAAACAATGCTCCCGTATGTTCCCAGCAGAATCGATTTGCACAACCGAGTCCACTCCAGGCCAACATCGAGAGCATCAAAAGCAATGACAACAACAATATCATCACCAGCAACCATGCTCGCCCGCCGCGTTTACTCCTCCGGCTTCATCCGCCAGAACGGAAACAACAACGGCAACACCTCCAATCGCAGACCCGCCACCATCCACCAAAACAACCCCAACCCATCCCGTCTCTCCAGCAGTCTCCGCCCCCGTCCAATCCCCATCTCACAGACCCTAACAATCTACCCAACACCCGGCTCGCCCCCTCCGTACTCCTGGGACATCGAAACTCTCGTCGAGGACGAGCCCCCAGTTCCAGATCCAGGCAATTTCAGCGACCCTGCGCCACCGCACATCAGCGATATCACCATCCGCGGACGAGTCACTTCCCTCAGACTCCGCCCGGAACACCGACACCTGCTCGGCCCGATCGTGTACGGTAACGGGCGCTGGGTTTTGCATCGTAGTCCGGCGGGCACGCCGGCGGATAACAGCAGCAATGTCAACTCGTTCGCGTACCAGGCTCTAACAGCGATTCTGCAAAGACAACGCCCCGCCACCGATACCCCCACCGCAAACCACTCCGCTCGTCCCAGTGCCTCGCACTCCCCCTCAACCATAGAAGCCTCCCAAACCGCCCTCATCCCACAACTCCTCGTCGAAATGGGCTACCCCCTCTCCCGCCAGCGAACACTGCAATATAACGAGCTGAGCGCCACGGAGCAGCATGAGCTTGCACTGCGGATTCTCGCGGAGTTCGTTATCGATGCTGTCGAACAGCGTGAGGGGCATGAGATGCGTTTGCGCGAGGAGGAATTGAGCGCTGAGGAGGGGTGTTGTACTCTGAGGGAGTATGAGGCTGGGGTTGCGTGTGAGATGTGCTTGAGGTGGGGGGAGGACATTTGGAGGGTTTGATTTGCTGGGAGGGGCATGGGGTTTTTGTTGTCGTTTTCGTTGTCATTGGCGTCTTTCATGCGGTTGACTAGGATGGTTTTCTGTTGGTTGTACATGTATGCGGTTCGCGGATGCAGTTTCAGGCGTTTTGCGGATTTCTGAGAAGGGCGATGTGAAGGGCGGATCTGTTAATATGGGAGCATGGACAGGCGTTACGTTCTGATGTTCGCGAAAGTTGGCTGTAAGCCATTGCATTTGACGGTATCTAATGTGTTAACTTTAAATGAATTTACATCTTCGATGTTCTTCCTTGCTTGATTCCTTCCTTTCACATGCCGTTGTCTCGTCTGCTCGTGCGATCATCATGCTGCTT
Source organism: Melanodothis sp. VS III C KN 2 (assembly GCA_019775565.1). Taxonomy (NCBI): domain Eukaryota; kingdom Fungi; phylum Ascomycota; class Dothideomycetes; order Cladosporiales; family Cladosporiaceae; genus Melanodothis; species Melanodothis sp. VS III C KN 2. Next base: position 266,558 of record JACWFM010000048.1, read on the forward strand.
CTCGTGTTGCCACACGACTTCATAACGCCTGCCCTATGCAACCCTTTCTTCCAAAATGCCGCGATGATGCCGTCTACACCCTACCAGCTCTTCCAGCCTGGATGATCTCACCGGTGTGCTTGTCATCCGCCCTCAGAACAGGCCATCCAAGGCCGTCTGCCTTTGCCAGAGTGAGCTCCAGCTTGGTACCCATGATCTTGAACGCGCTCTTCTCCGGATCGATAGATCCAAACAGCGGCACCTCGGTGCGGTACCTCTTCTTATCCGTAGTGCGCAAATCCAGCTCAATCGTGTTTGCATCCTTGAAATCCACCTTGCTGATCTCCTTATCGATCTTCTTCAGGTACAAACTAGCAATAACCGTCGTGGCAGTCTGATAGAAATCATTCCTCACTTCCGACAGCGCCTCCTCCGTCTGCTCGTCCTTCCTCTTGCCCACGAAGCAGTGCTTCGCCTTGGTCGTGCAACCGGCGATGCGCATGAACTCGTCGAACTCGAGCACGCGGCGCTTGCAGCACGTCCAGCCCTTGCTGCCTTCGTGGAAGAGCGCCTGGCCGGGGTGGTGGGTACATTGCTCCTCGCTCCTGTTCTGGCCGGCTTTGTACACGCTGCCGCAGCCTTTGCGCTTGCAGGTTGTGTTGGCGGGGACGGCGGCGTCTTCGGCGTCGCTCTCGTCTTCGGGCGGCGCGGGCGTGCTTGCGGCAGAAGCGCGAGGCGGCTGGGCGGCTATGGGTTGGCGAGAGACGGGCGGTGGGAGGTTGGCGGTGTCTTCGGCTTGCTTGTTCTTGGTCTCTTGGGCTTTGATTTTGGCTTCGACTTCGGCGTCGCTGGGCTTCTGCTCGGTGGGGGCGGGAGTGTCGTCGACGGTGGTGTGTTTGCCTTCTGTGCAGGGCGTGATGGTCAGGAACTCATCGAAGGTCAGCACGCGTGGTTTGCAGCAGCGGTAGCCCTTTTGGCCTTCGTGGAAGACGGGGACGCCAGCTGTTGGTGTGTGTCAGTGGGATTGTTTCGTTGAATTTGTTCGAGGTGGGGGAGGGTTTGGACGGACGGTGGTAGTTGCATGGCTCTTCAGGATCAGAGAAGGTCTTGCCGCAGCCGCGGTGCACGCATTTTGAGGCCATGGTGGTGTGGTTGTGGTGGGTATAGCTCGTGGTATTGCTCTCTTCTTCGGTGTTTGGCCGCAATCAATCAATCAGTCGATCAATTGGCGGGGGATGGATAAAACTGCCAGCACCGCTACGTCAGCAGGGCGGTGTCGAACGGCAGAACGCGTGAAACAAGCGCCTCCTTGAGGATGGAATATTCAAGAAACATCATTCTCCGCGCCACGTATCCGCCTATCAAGATGAGAGCATCAGCCATTCTCCGTCAGCAATGGAGTCTGCGGATGACGCTATTCATCCGCCAGAATTGCTCCCTGTGTACTGACGCGAAAGATGTCATGTCCAAAGTGTGGGATCGCAGGCCATTCGAGTATACTGAGATCGATGTGATGGCCCCTGGCCAGACCAAGTGGAAGAACTTGTACGAGTTCGACACGCCTGTGGTGAGTCTTCTGTATACCTGTCTCGCAAGTCCAGCAACACTGACCTCTAGCAGGTGCACGTAGACAAAGTACGCGAGAACAGCCAGCACTTCGAGACAACTCACCAGGCCGGCAAGCTGATGCACCGCTTCACCGAGAAGCAGCTCGAGAAGCTCATGGACGACGAGATCATGAAGGAGCCAGACTCCTACGGCCATTGATCGCGGGTGGCGACTCACTCCATCGTGGTCTTTTTCTCGCTCCAACAGCCTATTCCGGCCACAATGCTCCACATCTCGGCCATCGTCTGTCCGATGTGAGGGGCGAGCTACTGTATGCGGGGCATTAATGATGCTGCGTACATAAACACCCAACCCGCCAACCAGCAATCCTCTCTTACCCACAACTCACATCGAACCGAAAATGCAAGCCGCCAACCGCCTCCAGAAAGCCCTCAAGAAAGGCGGCGCCACTTTCGGCGCCTGGCAAATGCTGCCCGGCACCAACCTCAGCCGCGCCATCTGCCGCTCATCGCCCAATGTCGACTGGGTCCTCATTGACCAAGAACACGGCAACATCTCCGATGACTCCATGCACGAGCTCGTCGCCTCCGTCGCCGCGTGCGGAGTCTCACCCATCGTCCGCGTGCCCGACGGCCAGCACTGGATGATCAAACGCGCACTCGACGCCGGCGCCCACGGCATCCTCGTGCCTCTCCTCGAAACAGTCGAAGACGCAAAGAACATCGTGCGCTACTCCAAGTTCCCTCCCACTGGCAACAGAGGCTTCGGCAGCCCGTTCAGCATGGAGAAGTTCGTTGAGCAGAGCGCGCACGGCAGCTCTGTGAAAGAGCTCTCGAGCGTGGAGTACTTGCAACAAGCCAACGAGAACATTGTGATTGCGGTGCAGATCGAGACCAAGGCTGCTCTCCAGAACGTGCGCGAGATAGCCGCTGTGCCTGGCATCGACGTGCTCTTCGTCGGACCTTTCGACTTGGGAAACAACATCGGCCACCCGATCATCGCCAGCGAGCGTGATCCGGAGCTTGTAGAGGCAATTACATCCGTGAACAAGGCTGCGGAAGAGGCCGGCAAGAGGAGTGGGATTTACTGCAATAGTGGGGAGGAGGCGAGGAAATATGCGGATCAGGGCTTCAATATGGTCAGCGCGATGACGGATATGGTTGCTGTGCCGAAGGCTTTCGGACAGGCTTTTGAGGCTGCGAAGGGTAGCTATGTGCATGCTGGCGTGCAGGGTATCAAGGCGGGCGTTGAGAAGATGACGGGCCCGTATGGAAAGTAGGCAAGTGAAAACGAACTGTCGAAACCAAGGCTCCTATTATTGGCGAGCACACTAATGCAGAGAACACGTTACCCTTCTCACTTCGTTCAATCGTTCACCTCCTCATTTTTACGTCGAGCGATTATCACATGTCGGATTGCAGTTCAAGCTGCTGTCAACTGCGACTCCATGCGCTCGTGCTGGAAACTCATGCACGAGCACACGCGAATTTGCAGCTCTTCATCACTTCGAACGCGCGCTAGTGCGTACATCTTACTCACATCTGACAGTGGTCCATATTAAGAAGTGTCTTCTCAGACAGTCATGCACGTGGTCTGAACCAACGATGTATGCACGCACGTGCATCGAAGGTCTATTCCGAGAACATATGAATCTTTGCTGTCTCTGCTCATATAATCTCGCAGACTCCCGCCGTAGCCTCGTCCATCGACTCGTCCGACACCAATCGCCTCCAAACCACACACGCGCCAAGTTGTGTATCCACGCAGTTTAGTGGCAGCGGAACTCAATTGCTTCATCCTGGTCAGACTTCGCACTCGACACCGCAGCAAAACGACAGAAGGTCGACATCATCGAACAATGCTTATTCCACGGCTCAAGCCCTCAGACCGCTGGCGAAGAGCTCGCTACTTCTGTCTCGTCGGACGAAAATCTAAAAGACGGCATAATCTCAGCATGGACACCATCATCACCGACGCAATAAATGTCTTTAGCTCCAACGACGACATCGCCAAGATCGTCCAGATCCTAATCACGTTCGCATCCTTGGCTCCTACGTCGGAAGAGGCTGGTATCAAGGACAATTCCCGTGCCACTCGGTCCTGGACGACTTTGGGTCGGACTTTGAACGAGGACGATTGGAACCGTGAGTTCCGACCACTCTAGCCTTTTGTACGATACACGCTGCATACTGACAACTCAAGATAGGTTTCGGCACTGAACGCAGATACTACAAAGGCGAGAGTGCCTGCTCCAAAGCCATCACGCGGTTCATGATAGCGAACAAGTACGTTGCACACTTGCTCCGGGCTGGCACAGGCAGGTACAAGATTTTCATGATTTGGACGATGCGATCGGCGCTCGAGTACTCTTCTGACCAGAGGCGTGGGACGGAAGGCTAGAACATGAGTTCACTTCATGTGCAATGAAGCAATGAGGCGGCAAGACAACATAAGATTGTTTGCATGCATGAAGAGCTCGCTTCCTCCTTTCCACTCCACACAAACACAGATCGCACTGCTGCTCCCCAACATCACAGTGGCCACCGCATTTTCGAGTCGGCATGATCGTCGGAAACGACAATACCGATAGCACCAGTAGCATCAGCACACAGTATCAACATCAGTACCAGTACCATGTCCGCACAAAGCTGCCAGCCCAACCAATTCCAAAATCTCACGAGCCTCAACCATCGACTTCAGTCGAATCCAGATCAGGTCCCCGAAGCAGAGTGGACAGCTCTGCAGCAAGATGGGGCCATGCCTTCGACTGAGGAGGCTCGCATTGCACGCGCGATGAACCATTTGGCGAGTCCAGACTTCCCTCCAGAGTTGCTGTTGATGATCGTCGAGGCCATTGTCACATCCCAAGCCGGTCACTAGAGCGTCACATGCTCTTATCACCTCCGTGCTCTTCCAGCAAGTCTCTTCACTCACCCGAACGGTGTCACTGCCGCTACAATCGAGTGTTTATAGCAAGCAACGGAGACGTCGCTACCTAGTCGCTGTACTATCAGGATTCCCGCGGGCGTGACTTATCGCCGACCTCCGGAGTACAAGATCCCGCTGGCACTTAGCGAAGAGAGCTGCATGTCAAGCACCTAGTCATAGACTTGCACGTTTTCACGCAGGAAAAAAGTCAAGAACTCTCCACTGGTATCGATCATATGGCTATGCTACCAGGATTCTTCCCCGCGGCTCTCAGTCTACACTTTTTTCGTGCACAGCAGACATGTCAACTCGATCGACATGCATTGGGCCAGATCCTTCAAAGCCGCAATCCTGGGACCTCCGGGCAGTGGGGATCAAGGAGCATTGTTCAAATTCACGCTGGCGGATAACCTTGTCGACTTCATCGCTGCAATCGCCAGAGACGGACCAGGAAGGCGCAAGCTCATCCGGTTTAGCAGGGAAGCGATTCCACCCCTCTTCTCAACGCAGACTTTTCCCAAACCTCGGTCGTAGCTTGCACCCACTAGTGAGAGTCAGCAGTCCAGAGGTGTCACCCACGACCGATATTACAGAAGTAGATATTTTGGACGATGAGGAAAAGCAGTCGATCGTCGACGCCAGGCGCATTCTGGACGAAGCATTTCGAGGCCCCTGGAAGTCACGTTGAGCACCGCACTCAGATGGGCGAATCACACGAAGATCTGAGGGGTTTCAAGGACTCTTGGATGGATCTTCCAAACTGTCTCAAGAACACTGACGCAATGAACGCATTTTGGATCTTGTCTCGGGAATGAATTGATGGGTGATGCTTTACAGACAAACTTTGTGCGGTTTGAAATGGTCATGGATATGGTTGCCCGCGAATTGATATGGAAGATCGAACGGACAATGTCTACGGGTGTCTCAGGGGCTGATGTCTGGTACCTTCGACTCACAAGGCCAGCCAGCACTGTATTTAGATGAAAAAGCATGTTTAGAGGAACACAAGCTGTGTCACAGGGTAGTATGACTCCGACGATGATCAAATGGTAGGAGTGTGTCGAGCATTAGAGATTTTCTTAGTATACAAGCACCAATCCTCTTTCTTGTACGTAGGATCTCAGCGCTACCGCCGACAGGCCTGTGTTCTTCCGAACCCGAGCTTAGAGCTCTACTATTCTATTCACACAACATTGTGAAATTGAAGATGTGAGCGTCTCGAGTCTCGATTACAGGGTCCAATGGAAGCGAAGGTCCAAATTACTTGAGCTCATGTGGTATGACAGATCGCTGGTGGACGAGGCTACTAACCGTCGAATCCTCCAATGGCTCGTGATTGGCTCTTCCAATCCACTTTGTTCCACATGTCCCTGGTATGGTCTACAGAATTGCGGCACAGAAGCAATCTTACCCACGGCCTTTGAGGTATACAGCGCTCTCTGCCACCTGAGTCCTCACTCAGCTGGCCACAGGCAGATGAATTCTAAGGTGGAAACTCCAGAGGGCGTGCAGCTGCTGAGACAGCTGGCTTGTCTCATGCTGCGAGACCGGCAGAGTCGTGTGAGCGGCTACAACGCCCATATGGAGTGCAGCTCGACTGACGTAGGCTAGTACTCACGCCAATTCTCTCACGATCTAAGTCCGCGCGCGCAGAAGATCCTGGGGGCAAGGTACGACTCTCGTGACGCCAGAGCCCGGCTGTTTGCCGTCTTGCTGCGCAGCACTCACCGCCGAACGACATCCCTCAACAGTCCTGTTCGATCTCGTCCATCTGGTCACCAAAGAAATACAGAGCAGCGCGCGTGGCTGCAACAGCTTGAAGTCGAGATTATCAAGGACGAGGTCGTTTCGCCTGTATTTGAGTTCCCGGTGGACACGAACGAGACTGACCTAATTCCAGGTCTTCATCAAGTCCTTCTCCGTCGATTCACGTTCTGCATTGAAACAGAAAGATGACCAGCTCTCTGTGTGGCAGGTTGAAATTAGTACCTTTCAGCATCGATGGTCTGAAGCGATCAAGATCGTACTGAAGGTCAGAGCTGGCAAGCACGCCCGCAGAACTGCAAGGGTCGCAAGAACCATGAATCGACTGGTGTGCCCCGATATTCCTTCTGAGCTGCTACTTCAAATCGTCGAAGCTGCTGTAGAGTCTCAGATCGGTCACTGGAAAGTCACTGAGGACCACGATGTCGACGTGCTCGCAGCGGATTTCTTTGTATGGCCTGACAGTATCCCGCAAAACGTGCGCAACGTGCTAGAGCGAACGGCAGCGGCAGCTCTACTTCGCAAGTGTATAATCAGGATTCCCATATCTTCCAAGATCGATGATCAGCCCCGAGCATTCAGAGTCCCGTCCGCGCTCGAGTGCAACGAGACTCGTGTCAGCCGCCTGGTCGTAGACATCACGATTCTCGTCGGCACCGCCGGCGCCGCAAATCGCGACAAAGACCTTACCATCGGTGCTCGCGACATGGACGTCTTGGCCAAAGCATTTCCGCGGCTTGCAGTCTGCACATTCCTGTTACATCTGGAATACCACACGCGCGTGACGCGACGTGATACAGACAAAACATTCGAAGATGCCATGCTGGGCTACCCACAGTATAGGTTCCAACGAGGTGCCATACAACATGAGAGCCGTGACTCGTGGAACAGAGGTACGCTGGAAGAGTGTCTTGTCCATTTTGTTGTCGCCTTTGCCGGTTGTGGCGCAGGGAAGCAGAAGCTCATCCGGTTCAGCAGAGAGGTGCATCGACCCGCCGGATTCGCTGGGATGTGTCTCGGTGTAAACGACAATGGCCGCCAGTACCGTCCTCTTGTGAATGTCAGCAGTCCAGCCATAGTGTCAGCGGTAGATACTACTGAAGAGGACTTGAGCAGCGAGGACAAGTCATCGGTCGTTATCAACGCCAAACGCATACTGGACAAAGCATACCAAGGCCAGTGGGTGTCTCGCTAGAGCCCTACGTGAGAACAGGGACACTAGATCGAGCACGTTCAAAGTGATGACAACAGGACACCGAGCGACTCTCTCGACGGCCAAAAACTCGAAACCCCCCCCCCCTCCAGATTGCGATGGATGGCAGTTGTTCGCGCGGGCGCCGCCAAGAGCCAGGGTCGAGAGTATGAGGGCGACGAGATACATGGCTTGTCATTTGTCGGGATCGTTAGTTCACAGAGTATGTCAGAGAGAAAGTGTGGTAACTATTTAGGTTAGAGAAAAAACAGTGAATGGACAACGTGAAGTATAATCAAATGCTTGCCCACTGGATCAACACAGAACGGCAGCTACGAGCTGGGCGCAGAGTCAGAGAGACAGATGTTGATTCAACGTAGCTGGACTTACAGGGTTGCAGGATCGAGAAGAGCGGCGCCTTTTCGTCGAAACTGCAGAACGTCTGACTAATAATCCTTCACATCCTCTACATCTGCACACCATGACTCGTGACTCAGTTGCAGTTAGAAACCCATCAAAATGATACAGTAACTTCGCAATCATCCATTTCACGTCCCCTTGATCCGATAAAACTCCCTCCCATACTCCACCAACCACCCCTTTTCAATCTTCGTAACATCCCTCACAAAAGTCTTACTCCCCGTCTCCATAATCTCCGTGAAAACAACCCAGTCCGCTTTCCGATTGAACATCAAACTGCTTGGGTGCGCGTGCAACACCGTCCCGCCGTCCACAGTCCTGAACGTCCCGTCCGGCGCCATACGAGCAGCGTGAGCAAAATACCCGCTCGTCAGACAGCGGCGGATAGATTCTTCTTTCGGACGTCCAGCTCGCAGGATAGGATCTGAGGAAGATGCGGAGAGGGATTCGTCGACTGGAATGCCGAAGCGCTCGAGGCTGCGTTTGAGCTGATTGCGGATGCTGACAGCGCGGGTCATGGATTTATAGTTGAGATAGTGCTGCTGGCACCACTTGGGGTCTTTGCGGCCTGTGGTAATGAAAGCTTGGTAGACGTTGAGCAGGGTGAGGTGATCGCCTTGCTCGACGGCGAATTTGCGGCGGGCGGATTCTTCAGCTTTCTTGTTGTCGTGCGAGAACCAGACGGCGCCTTGGAGGCTAGTCATGGCGGCGATGGAGAGCATTTCGCTTTGGCAGGCGAAGGCTGGGAGGGAGGAGTTGAGGAGGCAGGCGGCGAGCATGGGTTCCAGGGCGAGCTCGGCCATGCGGGTGCCGAGGGGTTTGGTTAGTTTGGCGTAGTCATCGAGGGCGCCGAGGGAGTAGAGGAGTTCGAGGGCGCGGATGATGAGTTCTGCAGGGGGAGGTGTGAGGAAGTCGAAGCGTGCGATGTTGTCTATGCCTAGGGCTTTCAGCTGTAGAATTGTGGGTGCCAGGTTGGAGCGCTGAATCTCTGGGATTGTGGCTGGGGAGAGGCTGTCGAAGGCAGACTCTGTGTAGAGACGGTAACATTTGCCTGGCTTCGTGCGGCCTGCACGACCTGCGCGTTGGGTTGCAGATGCTTGCGAGACAGGAGTTGGTGTGAGGGTTTCGATGCCTGTGGTAGGGTTGTAGGCGCGGAGCTTGACAAAGCCGCTGTCGACGACATACACGATGCCGTCGATTGTAACGCTAGCTTCGGCAATGTTGGTAGCGAAAACGACTTTGCGATGCTGCGAGGGTGCAGGCTCAAAGACGTACATCTGCTGTTCCGTGGACAGACCGGCGAACAATGGGAGAGGCAGTATACGGTCTGCCTCTTTCGGTAATGACGGAAGTCGGTCAGCCACCATCTCGATTGCCTTTTCAATTTCATCGCGTCCTGTGAGGAAGACGAGGATATCTCCTTCGGGTTCAGAAGTGTGGATGTCCAAGACGGTCTTTACTGCTCGTTCGAGGTACTCTTCGCATGGCTCAGTGAGGTAGTGCATGTCCACAGGGAATGCACGGCCTTCGATGCTGATAATCTGGCCGTTCGAAGCGGCTCCATCTTCTCTCTTCCCTGCGTCTTCCGATGTCTCCTCATCAGCGAAGAAGTTGAGGAAATCTTCCGCTTGCAAGGTGGCGGAACTGACGATGATCCTCAGCTCTGGTCGTCGCTTGCGAATCTTTTTCAATACGCCAAGCAGTACGTCAGACGAGAGAGATCTTTCGTGTGCTTCGTCGACCATGATGACACTGTATCGAGAGAGTAGAGGGTCCACCAGCGCTTCTCTCAGTAAGAGTCCATCGGTCAAGAACTTGATCTTCGTAGCAGCCGAAGTGACATCTTCAAATCTGATGCTGTAGCCGACTTTCTGGCCGATGTCACATCGCACCTCTTCAGCCACTCGCTTTGCGACGGTCGTTGCTGCCACTCGTCGGGGCTGTTAGAATCTGTGAGCCATCGTCAACTTGATAGACCGCGATGTGTTAGTTGAGGGCTGTACATGCCTGCGTGATTGCGATGACTTTGTTATCGTTACAGTATCCGGCTCGCTCAAGATACTGCGGAAGCTGAGTTGTCTTGCCACTTCCTGTCTGGCCGACCACAATCGTCACGGCGTTGTTCTCGATGGTGTAGAGAAGGGCATCCTTGTGACTAGCTATTGGGAGCAGCGAGCTGGGCTTATGGAGAGCCGCAATGAAAGAGTCGGTGTCCGCCATGCTGCCTTGTCGATGATGAACTCGTCGAGCAAAGAGATACCGCGGTGTAGCGAAGCAGTCAAGGAGTGCGATGTTGACGCGCCGTGTTGGGAAGTGTTTGGTTGGAAGATTGATACCCGTCACATACCAGCAATTCTCATATGCAAAGGGCGAGCCGTTGCTGTCTTATGAGCTTCACAGCTCATGCACAATACATTATTTTCTCTCAAAAGGGCAAGTCTTCACTTCACTTCGCATTTCCGTGACAGCTCCGAAACAGACAGGCGTCTGAACCTTCGAACCCTGCTTGGCGATGACGCACGGCTCTCTACTGCGCCCGCAGTGGTCAAGGCGGCAGCTTCAACATTAAACACACCACAGCCTAGACTCTCAAGCCACTACAATCCACCTGGCAATTGATACGCCACACCACCACTGAAATACCAATACTTTCAATCATAGGAGTCCAGTTCTGGAACTCCACGGCCAACATCCACCCAGCATGGCCGAACAAACACAACCCGTCTCACCCATCAACAACAATAAGCGGGAGTCCATGACAACCCGCGAGGAGATGGACTTCGAGGACAATGACCACGAGCAAGAGACCGGCAGAGTAAGCCCTCTCGGCCACGAGACAACAACCTCCTCCAAGCCCATCAAGACATCGCCCTCGCCCAAGCCACGTGTATCCTTCCAAGACGTCAACGATGAGATCCCTCCCACCAAGCCGCCTCGTCCTCAGAGCCCGCGGCAACAAGCTGAGCACACCCTGATCGAGGCCTTCCCTTCCATTGACGCCAAAGTGGTCAGGGCTGTGCTCATGGCCAGCGGCGGTAAGGTCGAGCCGGCCTTCAATGCTCTTCTGGGCATGACCGACCCCGATTTCCAGCCTGAAGAAGTCGCTCCTCCTCAGCCACCTCGCCCGACCCAGCGCCAGCAGCAGCAGCAACGTCAGCCACAGAGCCAGCTCGAGGCCGACGAGATGTACGCCCGCCAGCTCGCAGAGCAATACAACAACCAGGGCCCAGACCTAGGCCACGGCCAGCAGACCCGCTACAACCAGCGCGAGCGCCAGGGTCCTAACCAGCAGCGCCCGCGCTACCAAGAGGAGGACCGCGAGCATAGCTTCTTCGACGACGACTTGCCCGAGATCGGCCGCAACATCCAGCGTGGCTTCGCCGAGACACAGAAGCAGGTCAACAGCTGGATCACAACATTCAAAAAACGCATCGACGGCGACGACAACGATGATGATGACGACCTATACTCCGGCTCGAGCAGCTCCAACACTCGCCCAGCACGACAGAATTTCGGCCCCAGCCAGAGCGAGCAGATGTACGGCATCCGCAAGTCCTCGGAGCACCAACAACAGCGCCGCAGTGTCGAGCAGCAACGCTACGATTCGGACCCACACGTCCTCGACGATGCCGAATTTAGCCGCCTCGAGCTGCGCGACGACGAAGCTCGTAAGTCTCCAGAACCCTTCACAAACCAAACCAACCATACTAACCAACCCTCCCGCACAGCACCCGCCCAACCCCCCCGCACCAGCTCCCGCAAACCCACAAACCCCGACCTCTTCAAACCGCAGCCCAAACCGCCCCAATCCGGCCCCGTAGATGAAGTCGACGCCTCCGACCGCTCCGCCAACGGCAAAAAATGGCAGCCCCTAACCTCCGTTGCTCCCAACCCGGAAGACGACAACGATCCGTTCGCGCTGGGCGACGACGACGACGATCAGCTCACGACTACTGCTAGCAAGACGGAGGATTTGCGGAAAGAGGATTCGGAGCGCTTGAAGGGCGCTGCGAGGGCGAGTGTTAGTGCGGGCGAAAGTGGGGAGAAGGCGAAGTTGGGGGAGAGTGAGGTTAATGGGACAAAGAACAAGGAGGCAGAGGAGTTGTTGGCCGGGGCGGCGAAGAAGGAGTAGATACAGATGGACCAAGGTGAGGGATGTGATTTGGAAACTGTACGTTCGTGGGACGCAAATCTGCTCTCGCAGCGTGGTTTGCGGTGTGAAGTCAACCTCGAGATAATCCAAAGTATACGGAACTGTTTCGTCCTCATTATGGTATCTGTACATTTCCTCCGACCTGAACAAAGTCGTTTGTTCTATTACCTCGCCAGGACAATTGACCTCTCAACACACGCTCAAACTACCCTCGTGACTCTCCTCCTACGAATCCCCTTCCGTCCCTCCTCCTCCGGCTCCTCAACCTCATCCTTACCTTTCTCCAACGCACCATCCCACCCCACTCCTCCCAATCCACCAAGCTCACTAAGTCCCCACTCAGCAGGGTCATACCAATCCTCTCCATCGCTCATCTCCGTAACCAAATTGCCCTTGCCATCCTCAACAAGGTGCTCGCTAGCCTTCGCGCTCTCATACACAAATTTTCTCAGGCGATCAGCCTTCTGCAAACCAAACGCTAGCGTCTCGAGCGAGCGGATCGTTTGCTCTTGTTTTTGGCAATAGAGCAGGAGAAGCTTGCGCGTGTCTTCGGCTTCGGCCAGAGGGAGGGAGAGGTCGGAGGATGGGAGGGAGTTTGTGGGTGCCGTGAACCAGGGGTGGATTGGGGGGATTGAGGCGCTGGATGATGGGGAGGGGGAGGGTGGGATGCTGGCTCCTTCGTCTTGGGGCGAGCGGGCGCGGGCGCGGGTAGTCATTATGTGGCCTGCTGTGGAGGCGGAGTCGCTTCCTGTTCCTGGGGAGCCGCGGAGGGATGTGAGGGCGGGGTTCTCGGCGAGGGAGGGGGGTTGTGGTATTGGATTTTGGGGCGCGGGATCTTCCATTGTGGTGTCTGGGTCGGCGGCGGATTGGGGCTCCGTTGGCGAGGCGGCGGTTGCGGGTTGTTCAGGTTGCTGGGCTGGTTCGTCTGTTCCCATGGTGGGTTCGGGTACCATGTCTGCGGCGTGGACGCCATTCTCAGCGTGTTGTTCCGGTTGCACGTGTGCTTCGTTCAGGCCGTTGGTCATGGGCTCTGCAACCAGAGGCTCTTGCGCAGCCAAAGGTGCCTCATCGAGCGACATGGTGATGCTTGGCACGGCGCTCATGTTTCCGTTGACATGTGGGTCTGCTGTGTGATCATGTAGCAGCAATTCGTCTCCTTCAGTCTCAAAGGCCTCGCAAGGCGCCCAATCGGCCTCGCCGCGGAACCTTCTCAGCAACCTCTTGGCTTTCCACAGCGTTTGCCGCTCGCGCCGCAGCATCTCCAATGTCTCGTCGGCCATTTGTGTGATTGCTTTGCTCTTGTATGCCGTGCTCAGGCTCGGGTGGTCGACGAGCTCGTGGGCGGCGGTGAGTGGTCGCAGCAGCTGTTCGAGCTGGACTTCGCCGAACGGGTCATCCTCGACGGGCTCCAGGTGTCGCTCGTGTTCGTTGTCGGAGGAAGTGGGAGACACGGGCTCGCCGTCGGAATCGAGGAGTGCTGGGTTCGTGTGGATTGTCGTACGTATGTAGCCGGCGTGGTTGACCTGTCTGCGGTAGGACGTGCCGCCAGAAGTGTCGAGGCGGCCTTCTCTGGCGAATTGCGAACGGCGCTTAAGCTTGTTGCCGCGATTTGTGAAGGCTGGGGCGGAGTCGTCGTCGTCGGCGTCTAACGAGCGTGATGTTAGTCTTCTGGTTATGTTGTGGCTATAGAACGTGACACACCATCTGGTCGTCTCTTCAGCGCCAATTTCATGGCGCGGATCGTCTCTGCGATCTGTATTTGTTGTGCCGCCATGGTCGAAGAGGTAGGCGTAGACACTCTACAGTGATTATGTCACTGTATCAGACACAGAGTGTGGTTTTCTTTGCGCGTTTTCAGTATATCAAAAGAGTTTTGCAACGATGTTGTGTTGGAGTTGCTGCTGCTGCTCAAGTGAGCGAGCTCGCGTTAACATGTGCACTTTAGAGAACGTCACAGGGCAACGTTCTCAATCAGGCAGGTGCGACGAGCTGCGGCATCGGCATGTTTGCTAAAGTAGTGCTAGGATTATCTATGTTCAAGTACACATACACGTATCACCTTTTCCTGGCTTGCACTGAGCATGACATGCCAATGGATTGCAATCAGTCTCGACGTGGGGCTGGGGGCCATCAACATTGGACAATAGTGAGCGTGCATCGTTGAACAGATCTCTCGCTGGAAATGGTCCATATCACCCACATGATTCGAAATTTGAATCTGAGCAGACAAGCCTCGTCTGCCACTTCTGGGGTAATTTATTTGTCGTGTCGCATCGATGTCATGATTACATCCATTCTCATGCGGTATTCACACGAGGTACATCTCCTTGGTTTCCGCTGCTAAAAGCCAGTCTATCGCCTCATTCCAGCGCTCGCCGTTCTCCTCGCTATGCTCAAACTTCATTGTGCCAATCCGCCTGAAAGTGTCGACCGACCCGGGAACGCCCTGTAGGACTAGTGCGTAGCAGATGAGAGTTCTGTTGTGTGGGGTGTGGAACCTGCTGAAGCCGGCAAGAAGACATCTGCTCTCTGTATCGCTAGTATCTGGCTGGACCTGTGGCGTTGTCTGATCAGGTCTATAACTGATGTCGATCGTGTTACCAGAGGGACAGACAAAAGGTTGCGACTGCCACGGATCATTCGGCAACACTGGAATTGGGATGGAACGTATGTTGCCTACGATTGCCAGCCGCCCAGCTTTGACTTCCGCAAAAGGATCCTCTCCAGCGAGCTCCACATCAAAGTGCCGGGTCTCATAATGAGAGACCCAATCGTGGCCCGAGAGGCGCAAAAGTGACTGACTGTCTTGGATCCAATCTCGAGTATATCGCTCGCCAAGCATCGGCGGTAGATGACACAATATTTGTCTATCTAGGGAGGCCCAGGACCACGACGAACCGCTGAAGGGAGCCGGGTTGATAGAGAGAGGTATTCTGGGTTCCAGGACCCACCATAGTAGCGCTGCTTCCAGGTCATGGCCCCACAATCCAGCAATGTATTCCCATCCGAATCGTTCAGATATGATGCGTGCAATACCTGAAATGGCGGGCAGCCGGTCCCTCTCGTTTGTGAGTTGTCGCGTAGTATAATCCATAACTAGCATGTACCAGTTTTTAAGCGATTGGATAGGGTCATACAATTGCGGTAGTGTCATTCTGAAGTGTCCATGAGAGATAGGTATGGGCCATGGTAGGACATCGGCGCTTTTAGAGCATGAGCAGGTGAAGCAAATTGCATCTCCGCACATATACAACACTCGTTTGGATAGTACTCGCTCTTGCAAAGCCCAGCCGCGTCTGGACAATGGACAGTACAAGGATGAGAGAGACTGAGATACACGATGTGTATTTGGCAAGCCATGACCAACTCGTCAAAGTTTCCGGTGCTAGCCCATCGTATTGGAATACTGCAGGCGTTGAAACATCGATTCAGAGCTTCGAAGAGACCATCCAAGAGTGACTTGCTTCGTTCTGCTGCAACAGTCAAAGCAGCGCCCGCGTAGACTTTGCCCATCAGCGCGCATTCACGCAACCAGTCTTCCTCACTATCCTGTATAATGCAAAGGCAATCAATCTACAGATACTGGTACCCCATCGAGCTAGTGATCTTCACGGCGTCCTGGAAAGTTGCTGGCAAATCCTCCCAAGTTATGGCACTCAAATGATCGTTGAAGTTGACAGTTCTTGTCTGCAAAGGCAGTGATCTACCCCAGCAATGTGAGAGCGCAACATACTTGGCATGTCTTCCATGCGATTCAATTAACTTCGGTGCCACATCGATGGAGCCAACATCGATGAGTCGGGTTAGTGCACATCTATGTTGCTCGGCCGCGTTACACGTTCCGTGTGTATTGATACAATCGTTGATCCAGGAGCGTCAAAGTGACGGATTCCAAGAGTGATATTTCCCAGAGACGTATTGGCCTTTTCCTTGCGATGCAAGAGTCAGTCCAATCCAGGCTCCATCAGGCTGCATGTCCCTGTTCGAATATACTACCTCGAGCCCACTGCACTGTACTGCGATCGGTGCAAAGTTTAAGTGGCAGCGCTCGAGTGCTAAGGATACGAAAAGCAAAGTGTCGTCCATCAACTGTTCGTGCGCAGGCTTCATGTTCGCCTCGTCAAGCAGTCCGTGGTGGATCAAAGAGCACAGATCGCATCCCAGGGCGGCAGCCTGCCTTAAGACAGCGAAAGACGGATCTTTTCTTATGGGAAAATTAGCGAAGAAGCCGGAGTTCGCTGGCCATTCTACTGCTTCGGTGCAGGCACGCTCTAAGAGCGATCCGAAGTCGATTTCGGTGCATCGTTCGCAGAGGACCATAATGCGACCAGGCGTCTGTAGTTGTTCTCAATATCGCTAAAAGCGTGCCGTAGACAAAATCGAGATGTGGCTGAAGGCGGTTGGATGGCCTTGTCATCAACCCTGATCTGTTCCTGAGATGGACTTTTGATGGCAGATGCACAACCGTCCTCATCAACCATGACCTGAGAGCGCTGACCCCGGGCAAGGAGAATTCAAGTAAGCTTGTTCCTGCGGAAGACAACTTCTGCAAAACAAATGCATTTTGTGTTGCTTATCATGGGTCGAGGAGGCTTAGCATAGGCGCAAGGAAACTGTACAGCTGAGGTTCACTTTTGTGGCCTCAGGCACCAGACAACTCCCTGACATTAAGCGTGCAGCATCTTATCCTTTCATCAGCCGCATAAAATCCATATCTCGTTTACACTTTTGGAGTTTTATATACGATCAATACGTTTGCCAAAACAGACTGTATCTGGTTTTTTAAGGCCAAATAATATCCAGCGATGGTATCAGATTGCGATTGCCGAGGATAACACACATACAGCAAGGCGCCTATTGCACAATATTGCCACATAACATTCTCGATGAAGCATAATTGCGACATCGAATATCTGTTGAGATTACCATGTATCTTTACACAAGTACACTTTTCGATTTCTAATCTGCCAGACCATATCTATATTCCCGATTGCCGATACTACCGTTCAGGTGAAGGCGTGATCGCACAGCTATGTCGCCATTGGCCATGCCCCACCCAGCGATACCGCTCATAAAGTAGCACAACTCTCGTCTTGGTAAACTATCTGGATGTTTCAGTTTCTGCGATTGATTCACATACAAAATGCCTACCGAATTCATCAGCTTAGCTTTTCCAAACGAGTCCAACGAGCTCAAGCCCATTCCTGGAGCTCCCATCGACCCGGACTTTCTAGCGCGATATGCGCGCAACTTGGACGACTATGGCTACAACTACACTCTTCAGCCTTATGATAGCGGTGGATTTGACCCTTTCACCACTGCGTCTTTCATCGCGGCCAACACCAAGAACTTGAAAGTTATCGTTGCCCTTCGCCCAAATACACTCTACCCGACTGTCGCCGCCAAGGCTCTGGCAACTCTTGATCAGCTCAGCAAAGGTCGTGCAGTCGTCCACTTCATTGCTGGCGGCAACGACGTCGAGCAAGCGAGAGAAGGCGACTTCCTTCTCAAAGGTCAGCGCTACAGCCGTCTCGAAGAATACATTCACATTCTCAAGCGTGCCTGGGAATCCACAGAGCCTTTCGACTGGAGTGGCGAGCACTACTACTTCAAGAATTTCCAGAGCCGCGTGCGTCCCGTCAACGGCACCATTCCAATTTCCGTCGGCGGCAGCTCAGACGAAGCGTACCGCGTCGGCGGCTCGCTGGCAGACATCTTTGGCCTGTGGGGCGAGCCTCTCAAGGAGACCAAGGAGCAGATCGATCGCATTTACGCAGAAGCCGAAAAGGCAGGCCGCAAAGACAGGCCACGCATCTGGGTTACCTTCCGTCCCATCACATCAGAGACAGACGACCTGGCATGGGCCAAGGCTCATCGCACTCTCGACGCACTGAAAGCCAACGTCGGAGCAGGCAAAGGCAAGCCTGGTCAAGCCGGAGCCCCACCACAGAACGCTGGCTCACAACGCTTGCTGGACATTGCCAGCCGCGGAGAGGTGCAAGATCGTGCGCTGTGGTACCCGACTGTGACTGCAACAAATGCAAGGGGAGCCAGCACGGCTCTGGTGGGTAGCTGGCAGACTGTGGCGGATTCGATTCTCGACTATGTGGACCTGGGCTGTGATCTCATTTCAATTCGCGGCTACGACAACTTAACAGATATGATTGATTATGGCAGGCATGTCTTGCCTCGCGTGCGTGAGGGAATCGCTGCTCGCGAGAATGGCACTGCTGTAGCTAAGCCGGAGGCTGTCAAGAGGGGTGAGGCGAACAACCTTACCGACGGATGAGTGTCGTCACGATCACCGCTTTCTTTGGATAGAGTATAGTTCAGCGAATCGCATGTACACTGCACACTTACCCATTCTCATCACTCGCGTGTGGAGAATCTCTAAAACGACCGCTCTCTGCCAATTTTCTCGTCCTTTCTCTGTACGCCGCCCCGCGACTTGCCAAGAAAAGCTACATCGTACTGACACGAAAAGGAAAACAAAAAAGGTGGACGGTGCTGGTGAGCCAGCACCGGAAGACGGTGATATTGAAGAACTGTCATATCATGAGATGCTCCTCAACAGGGAATCGAACCCTGGTCTCCCGCGACTTGTCAGTATTAATGACAAGCGGAAATCATAGCCACTAGACCATTGGGGATTGTAGCGAGATCATCGCTAATGGTTGTGTTCCATATTGGACAAAGTTTCTTCCGGTATCTAAACGCTGCACAAAATGCTGATCATCGGAACCGTCATTCTTGACACAGGCACCCGACATCTTGTTTCTTTCTGGCTCGGGGTACATCTTGGCCAAAGCGACAGCCTGGCGAGCTGAGGCAGTAGTATGCGCGACTGAAGCAACTTACGTCTGCATCTTCCCCAACATCTCAAAAACTCTTCTCAGAATGCCGACTCTCGTGTCGTCTTGTCGACGTGCTAATAACACTGCTGTTCCCTCTAAGTCGTGCAAATGGCAAGGCAACGTGAGACGCGTTGAATCGTCCTATATTCGATGCTGTTTCACAAAAAGTTCTGTGAGATTGTCATTCTCTGGAACATCCCATATCAGCCTCTTGCATCGGACACGGTCGTATTGGTTTCTGTTCAGTCTGCCGGGTAAAGATCTGCGCTGTAAATATATGCCCACTGTTGAATACCGATGTCTTTCGATCTCGACAGCGCACTGGAGGTTTGCTGCAAATATTGTCCGATCTCGTGTCCTAAATTCCAATCGAGTGAGGCTTAAGCTGATGCAAAGACCTCGGTTGGTCATCTGGTAGGACGTCGCTTTATTCGGGGGAGGGCCTTTGACCGAGATTTTGCCAACATGTGAGAATGCTTTAGGACTCGTGGCCAAGAGTCCATTCCCGTCCCAGTCTGGAAAGCCGAGGTGTGTCCGTGGAGTCGAGAACGAGGCCCCCTGGAGTTTCAATAACGGGATCGTCGACGCGCTCGAATATGTTGTCAGGGAATTGCCCTGCACCATCCTCTGTCCCAGGGCTTACCCATGCGAAAATAGATTGATCATCCGATATATTCATGATCTCTTCTTGCAGTCGCATGAAAGCACGAGCCCCCTCACCATACAGCAGAGGCATGTTCACCGAGAAAAGGCCCATGAGAGAATACGCGATGTCCTCTTCTCTTGTGGTCTCGCGTTTGGAAGCCCAGGACATTTTCTGCGCGACGGTGCAGTACTGGCAGTATGCAGAGCCTATGAGGTCCTCTTCCGCGATGGCAGTAGATGTCAAGATCAGGCCACAAAGTGATGTCCGATCACCGAGCATGATCGATGGTCCTGTCAGTGGCCTCCCAAAGAATACCACATTTCTCGGTGCGAGGAGTTCTTGTATCGTCCAGCCTCTTGTGAACCAGCGACTCGCCTTGAACTCGGCTTCGAAATCTGCAGCGTCAGGTCCGGGCACATCATCAAGAACTGCGTAGCAAATTTCGGCTTTCTGGTACCACGCGTACATGGAGTTGATGGCTTCGGAAAGCTCAGCGCTGCTTGACTTGTCGATGCAGCAAGTATAAATCCAGATGTACTCATGCCCATCGTGGGCTGCTTGTCGCATGGCGCCCACGACTTTGCTGTATGCTTTGCGTTCGCGGGCGCTTTGATCGCGGATGTTTTCGTATGTCGCCTCACTATCATGGCTGAGTAGTCTGCTTTCGAAGGCGATTGGACCGCGAACATGTTCGTATGTCACCTCGTCGTCACCCCATGTGTGAGAAAGAATCGCGTATTCCGGGATTGGCGAGCCAAATCTCTCGATGAGTTCAAACTTCTCGCATCCTGGCTCGTAAGGTCCTGTGCGGAGGAGGCGTATTGTTGAGGTGGCAATGCTGATAGCATCTACCCTGTGCTCGCGAAGTCGGTCTTTGCAGTATGGTGAACCTAAGATTTGGGAACAGGCATGTAGCTATGCGAGCAACGAGTAGGATAAGTACAGGTAACATCTTGCTGCTTGCCACCGGGGCTGGAGAGGCGCAGACGTTACGGCAGCTGCAGCATGTGAGGCTGCGCATGCAAATCAATTGTCGAATCGATCAGCAAGTACCGCCAGTCACTTGCCTCAGCATTGTGGGCGCAGTCAGACTTCATCATTAGATGCCCGATTCATGAATGATGTCGAACATGATGGCTGTCAGACAGGTAAATTGAGGTACATGGTAGCACAGGTAGGACGTGTGTTCGCCCAGTCGCGACTCTCGGCCCGATGTCGGAAGGCCGTGGTAGCACCACCTTCCTCAGGATAACATTGCATCGAAATACCCATTCAATTACTGGAAATTCTTATGCGTGTTGCTTTCCTCTTCGATATCTTCTATTTCCCAGAACTGGACAGGAAGCTGAAATATGATTGGTCGAGTTCATTGGCTCAGCATGCATATACATTCGCTAAATTATTGTCCACATGAGTCTACAACACGCCTCCTTGAATCCCTGTAATACAGGTTCTGGGTATTCTCCAAACACAAATCTGATCAGTCCTCAATAGACTTTGCCTCTCCTAGGCCCCTGCGCCGCACCCACCACAGATGCACGACTAGCCTGCTTCTTGAACCTCCTGATTCTCTCAATAAATGCCATGAGCACTGTCAACGCTCGTATCTCCGCATCAACCGAGCAAGGCGTCTTCCATTCCAGCCGGCTCATCACGTTGTTGGTGTCGCTCAGGTTGATGTACACAGCGATGACTTGTTCCGTGGCGTCATCTACCAGCTTGAAGTCTTTCGACTTCCATGGCCCCGAGCCCAAGTGCGAGTCATGCGTATGTTTCCAGGTGAGGCTCCGAAATGCGGCATTACTTGATGCAGGAGATGTACCCGCGGGAACCGTATAGTGATAGCTGTCGGCGCCGAAGATACTGTGGCCGCTGATGCATCTCACGACCTCCTGCTTTGTCATGGGATCATTCGCTGGACCATCAATAGCGATGACGAAGTCTTTCTCTACATGTGAGAATGTAGCTTGCCCGGCAGCCGGTCGAGTTCTGTCGCCGCCTCGATGGAGGATGATGTCTGGGTGATCTAGGCCCTGGTATCTCCCGACATAGTAGCGAGGCTCTTTTTCGTTGGCAGCACTAAAGATCTGAATTCCTTGTGTCGTGCGGTGGAAATACAAGAAGTTTGGGGTGCTCTCTATGATGCCCTGATACTCCGGAGTGGAAGTATCATTCGATGTCGCTGCTGCGTAAGACGGTGGGGGCGATTGTCGTGACATGTTCTGGCTTGCAACAGGAAATGATGATTGGAGCCATTTTCTCTCAGCTGAGTTGGCAGTCTACTTGAGGTATTTGAAGTCGCATAGATCCCATGACGTGGTGCTGGATCCTGCGAAAGTTACAGGTCAACGCTAGGCCATCTCGAAAGTAGGATATGCGCATTACTCGTCGCATGGTATCGAGCACCGGCAAGCTTCCGTGAAGGTTTGTGAGGTTGACCATCGATCCTGCTGCGAAGGATTCAAGGTGTGGCTGAGGTGTCGATCAGCTTGCTGCGCCTTTGAGATCTTCAATGCCGCTCCTTGCGAAGCAGTTGTCATTGGATGGCCGCCAACACACGGCGATATCGATATAGATATTGGTGTACACTATGATGAAATGACCACAGTTGACTATTATTGAAGAATAAAGCACCAGGTTCTATGCCACTTTGGAAGCAATAGACAGATAGAAGACAACCCCAACCCCAACCCTATCAGTTCCAGATGAGACGACATCATTTCTTGGCGCAGGCGACGTAATGCCGAGGTCCAGAGAGAAACGCGACGTTGAGATCGAACATACTGTGCATGTGCCTTTGTTCACTCACAAACACGCGCGTGTATGTGCTCAGTACACCTCCCCGGAGCCTGACATGCTCCTAAGAGCACTATGGCGCGGCCCTTCCACCCAAGCTAGGTGCTACTCTACTAAAGCCACACGTCCAGTCCCGACTCTGCCAGACGCGACTGTCGAAACCTTCCGCCAGCATGCTTTCGAACCAGCAGTCCCGGCTCTATTACCCCAGGGATGTCAGGCGCATATACCAGCGGTGACAAAGTGGTTCAAGCAGCCTGGTCAAAATAAGAAAAACAAGGCCACTCGACTGGATGCCTGCTATCTCGCCAAATTCGGGAACGCAAGCGTGCCGCTCGAAATCACGAACAACGGCGACTTCGTTCGCATTCAGAACACCCTGGGCTTCTTCTTAGAGTTCGTCAATGCTTCCGAATCCACCTACATCGTACCTCTGTCGACTGCAAATGGGACCGGACCTCCTGACTCTTTTTCCAGTGCCCATACCATTCCCACTGCGAAGATCTATATCGCGCAGGCAAGTTTGACTGACTTACTGCCGGCAATGCGTGCGGATCTACCGACTCCAGAGCTTATATTGAAAGCCGGCAAGGGAGATGTCTACGACAGCAGCATCTGGCTCGGCCAGGCGCCTACTTATACCCCGCTGCATAGAGATCCAAATCCGAATTTGTTCGTACAGTTGGCTGGCAAGAAGGTCGTGAGACTCTACGAGCCGCGCGCTGGGAACGCGGTCTTCTCGAAAGTGCAAGAGGCGATTGGTGGGAGCGCGAGCGCTACTATGAGAGGTGAAGAGATGATGCAAGGCCAAGAGAAGGAGCTTTTGGAAGAGGAGGTTTGGAGCGATGGTGAGCACACGAGTGGCGGCGCGTGGCAGGCGGAGCTCGAAGCTGGCGATGCCTTGTTCATACCTAAGGGCTGGTGGCATAGTGTCAAGGGCTTAGGTGACGGCATAAATGGGTCTGTGAACTGGTGGTTCAGGTGAGGACCCTGGAAAATCCATTCGTGTGTAAAGCTGTACGAGTGTTGGTTTGAACTTGCAGCACGTACTTCAAAACCTGAAGTGTCTGCAGAACACATAGCTGTTCGACATTTGCTCACGATGTTTCAAAGTCCACAACTTTGAGTCATCATATCTGCTCACCGTCAGAGGTCCCTCTTATCGTACCACCTACTGTCGAGTTTCTCATCCTCATGCAACCATCTCCACATGGGGTTGTTGCGGAGCATGCGGAGACGAATCCGGTTTCCTGAGCCTGACTCGCTAAAGATGGAGTCCGATCTCGGCTTTCCCAATGCGATCATTCCGCCTGCCTCTGGAAATCCAACAGAATCATCATCGAGCGTCTCGGATGCTCTTTACAGCGAAGGACCATTCGTGGATAAATCTACTTGGCATTCTGAGTCAAGAGTTCCGCCAATCAATGGAAGCTCATCGTTCGGTGTCCTCGACACGAGGACATCGGCGTTTGGAGTAGAAACTCGTACCTACGTATGTGATGAACAAATACTACGCTGGATCTCGCCGTTGAGCTGGCTTTGTGTGTCAGACGAGATCATCCTTTGCTTCGAAATCGACTATCCTTGATCATGGAGAGCCTTACTGCGAGTTCTGGCGCTCCACCGGTTCCAAACAACGACCCGGACAAATACTCCCTTAAGAGCGAAGTGAGTCGCTACGAAGTGGTGGATGATGCTCAAAAGCCACACAAGAATGTCGTCGCTGGGGAGTCACCGCTTGACGATCCGCAAAACGATATATTCGCCGAAGCATTGGCGCGTTATCCAAACGATGAATGTATCGACGCAAGAGATGAGAATAAAGTCCGGAGGAAGCTAGATTTCCGCATTCTGCCCGTCTTGGGTATTTGCTATTTCTTCTACTATGTTGACAAGACTACACTGTCCGTATCATATCGCTTTCCCTCATATTAGAGCTCGTGCCATGCTAATTCGATCATCAGGTCTTACGCCGCCATCTTTGGTCTTCGAGGCGATCTTGCGCTCAAAGGTCAGGAATACTCATGGCTGTCCAGCAGTTTCTACTTTGGTTGGCTGGTGTGGGCCATTCCATCAAACCTTCTGATGCAGAGATCTCCGCCTGGATACTACCTGGCTTTCAACATCTTCATGTGGGGAGCACTCTTGATGGCACAAGCTGCGGCAAAAAACTTTGCTGGCCTGCTCGCCCTTCGCATCCTGTCTGGCGCTTTCGAAGCCATTGCTGATCCGGCTTTCATGCTGATCACATCGATGTACTTCACTCGTGCGGAGCAGCCGACTCGTATCTCCATCTGGTATGCTTTCAATGGTGTTGGTGTAGCAGGTGGTGGTCTAATTGGTATGTGCTATTCCATATGCATCTCTAAGGGTATGTGACTGACAGATCCAACTAGGCTATGGTATCGGCAATATCCAGGGCGCACTTCAGTCCTGGCGCTACGAGTTCCTCATTGTCGGAGCCTTCTGCTCAGCTTGGGCTATAGCTTTGATCCTCCTGGTACCCAATTCACCTCGGACAATCTGGGGCTTCGACCGCGAAGAAAAACTTATCCTGATCGCTCGTATGCGCCGCAACCAGACCGGTATCGAAAACCGTGGCATCAGCTGGGGTCAGATCAAAGAGGCTTATATGGACTACAAGACGTGGCTGTTTACCTTGCTCGGATTCGTCTCCAATGTCCCGAATGGTGGTATTTCTAACTTCTCTACACTCGTGATTAAAGGTCTCGGCTTTGACACACTACACACTGCGTTATTGGGCATCCCGCAGGGTGTGCTTGTGGCTATCTGGATCGCTCTTGGTGCTCTGGCAAACAAGTACATGCCACCGAACAGCCGGACACTTGTCAGCGCCATCTTCATGATACCGACTATTGCGGGTGCTCTTGGGTTCTTGTTGGCCCCTGATGATGCGTACGTTGGTCGCTTGATCTGTTTGTGAGTCTTGATCTAAATCTTTATCGATATACCCGCGTACTGACATTCTTCCTAGCTACCTCACCGGATCTTACCAAGCTTCATTCGTCATCTGCCTCTCACTCATCACCTCTAACACGGGGGGCCAGTCCAAGAAAATGATCGTCTCCGGCATGATCTGGCTGGGTGCATGCGTAGGCAACATCGCCAGTCCATTCTTCTACCGCACTGAGCAAGCTCCCACGTACCAGCTCGGCATTGGATCTATCCTGGTAGCCAACTGCATCGAGCTTGCACTATTCTTCGTGTTGCGTTACTCGTTCAAATGGGAGAACAAGCGCAAGGAGCAGCAGCGAGCGGCACTACGTGATGCCGGCGATGGCACGGCTGATGAGCTCAATGCTACGGCTTTTAATGACATGACGGACAAGGAGAACCCCAACTTTGAGTACGTGTACTAAAATCTGCATCTACATGGGCATCCTTGCTTCTACGATTCTTGAATGAACGGTTGCAGAGAGTCGATAGCAGGCAAGTGGCTTTCAGCGTGAACGGAATTCGGGAAAGCTACGTCTATGCTCAGAATAACGACGTTATGCTGTGATCATCTACCGCGCGTCTGATCAAGCAATTTCGCCTCAGCAAGATTTGACGAAGCTAGGCGGCGGAGGTCCTGTCACTGTATGAAGTGTTTGAATACGACTTCAGCACAGGCTGTGTTGGGCTGCCATAAGTATCCAATATCATGTTCTAAGTATCTGCCAGTCACAATGATGAACATTAGAGCTCGATTACGTATACTGTCTGCCAAAAATTACGGTGTGCTCCACCACGTTCAGCAGTAAGCCTTCATTTGTAGATACAAAAGGCAATTTCCGTCGCCTACCTGGACTCTATCATCCGACGTCGGCAACAATAGACATAATCCTGGAGAGAATACAAGAATGCACAACAAATCACAGCACCCTCCAAACCACCTACGGCCTCACAACAAGCTGCACCAGCCCCTTCCCAGCACTATACTCATCCAACTGCTTGTTAATCGTCCCCAAATCGTCCAAACCATCCAATGTCCAGAACGCCGTTGGCCGCACAACTCTAGTCTCAATCCAGCTCGGCAAAACCCTCCAGAAAGGCTCCGCATGCGCTCCCAAATTCGCGTTCGTGTTCTGCACCAGGTTCGCCCTGCACAAAGGCCTCGTCTTGTGGATCTTCGCTTCATTTACGCGGTGCAGCGTCGCCAGCCTGGTTGGCTTGTCGGGCGCGAGCAGAGCGGTGGCGAGGTGGTGTTCCCAGCTGGCGCAGTCGAGGATTCGGGTTACGTTGGAGGCTCCGCCTGCGGCCTCGTGGACTTGTGCGATGATGGTTTCTTCGGGGAGGTGGCGATCGATGATGTGGAAGGCCCCTGCTTCCTTTAGTTCGGATGTGTTCGAGAGACTTGCTACGGCGATGATAGTTTTGATACCTAGGATTTGCGTGGCAAGGCGGATGAAGAGGCGGGCAATGTTAGTTCCTGCACCGAGGATGATGATGGGTTCTGAAGCGCCGGTGAAGGGTGTTTTGTTTTCTTCCCATGGGGCTGGGAAGTCGAAGCCGAACGGCGTGAAGAGGGCGATTGCAGTTGTGGCGAGGTTTATCGGGAGAGTCGCTGCTTCGTCGTCGGTGATGCTCGCAGGGGTGTGTGCAATTGAGTCAGTCTGGAGGATTGCGTATTCTTGCAGTCCGGCTTGGTCTGGCGTTGAATTCTGCAGATTGCTGGTACCAAAGACTCGGTCTCCCACTTTGAAGGATGGTGAGGGCTCAGGTCCGAGTTGGTACACGATGCCGGCTATGCTACTTCCAAGGACCCAGGGTAGCTTTTCGGAGATGAAGACGCCCCGATCGCGACCGTAGGCATCATGGGGCAGGACTGTTAATGTTATCAGTGTGCTTATCTCAAGCTCGTGATATATCTTGCCACTCACCTTGCGCTGCAGTTACCTTAACCAAAAGCTCGCCGGCTTTGGGTGAAGGAATTGCTCGTTCTCCAAGGCTTACTGGCTTGCCAACTTCGTAGACGAAAATCGCTTTCTGTGTGTTTGAAGCCATTGTGTTGCGTGTTGACTTTCAGTTGATCAAGACGATTTAAAGACCTTACCTGGGTTGTTGAGCTTGGATGATAGATGGTTCTTGATGACGGTTGATGCTTCTTAAATACAAACACACAATTCCATCGTCTCTTCATTCCTTGATTAGTGATAGAATTCTGTTCCGTAGAGACTTGGTTTCTTTTGTCATCGTCGAGCAGTAATCAGTCAACCATGCATGCACTGCATAAGCGGGTCGCACTGGATTAGTCATTGTATGTCCAGACGGCTGTGCATCATTTCTTCTTCATTGATATCATAACTTTAAGCCTCGGTGATCAGTAGACAGAATGACTACACGACTTGAATACTGGAGTTAATAATGTTTCAATATACATTGAGGTCAGGTGAGGTGATGAACAATGTCTCGAAAGTCTGCATACTCCGACAACGGTCCGAGACTCGTCCCAAATGCAAACATCGTCATTGGCATCCAGTTGATGCTTCTTGCATACACATACAGCGAAGATGCCTTGGTATGATGTCTTCTGTAATGCTGTCAACGGTCGATGAGACCCCAACACCTACGTGATGCTACTTCCGGTCCACTTATCTGGGTGCAGTTGAGCGCCCGGTCCTCTCCGATCATCGGCTAGTGCAACAATCAACACGCCGATCTAATCTGATTTTTCAGGGCCAATCCTCAGCCGTCTTATTCAGACGGTTCCAAACCATCAAGCAGCTAAACCAAGCATGTCAAAGCAACGCAGTAGCCTGCTACTCGCAGGACCATCGAGCAATTATGGCTCCACTTCGCAAAGGTGCGTAGGCGCGAGCATGTAGGCGAGATCGCAATTTCCTCTGTTTCAGCGGCACTTGAAAGGCAGGACGGATGTTGTGTCCTTTACTTTTGGTTCTGTCCCCGCGGCTCACACTTTGCCGTCAGGATGGAGAACGATTGTGTCGAGACGTATGGGTCATGCAATGCGCGATTGGAGGCTTCTGCTAGCAGCGTCACTGCTGAAGGACCCAACAAAACTCGTTCTGGTCAGCACAGCTATACGCGGGAAGTGCAAGATCCCGATCTTGAAGCCACTGGACAGCGGGATGGCAATCCAAAGTTCCATCAGCTGGGATGGAAGCGCCTGACAATTCTAGCAATGGTCGAGGCTATCGCGCTGGGAAGTCTTGGTCTGCCACGAGCTTTCGCTACCCTGGGCATGGTCGCTGGTGTTCTACTGAGCATCGGCATCGGACTTGTGGCGATGTACGCTGCCTACAACATCGGGCAGGTGAAACTCAAGTTCCCACAAGTCTCACACTACGCGGATGTTGGCTCGTTGCTGTTTGGCCCGATCGGCTCTGGTATCTTCGTTGGCGCATTTGTCTTGCTGCTGATCTTCGTTGTTGGATCACACTGTCTGACTGGCGCAATCGCCTTCAAAGAGATAGTGCAGACGAACATATGCTCGACTGCTTTCAGTGCGATCTCTGCTGCGATCTTGCTTTTCCTTGCTATTCCTCCTTCGTTTGCGGACGTGGCAATACTGGGCTACATCGACTTCGCCTCGATCATACTCGCAATTGGCATCACCATGATCGCGACTGGAGTCCAAGATCGTGGAAGCCTGGGAGACCTGGAGCCATACGTTGCTTGGTCCGCTTGGCCTAAAGAGGATATCACCTTTGAAGAGGCCATCGTCTCTGTCAACAGCATAGTATTCGCATACTCATTCGGTGGCTGCTTGCCTTCTTTCATGGGTGTGTGCTATTGGTAGAAATACAGGCGCGTTCTGAGGGACCTCGCTAACAAATCGTTATGTAGATGACATGCACACGCCTTCAGACTACGTCAAGACACTTTGGTGGTTGGGAGGATCTCAGATCCTCATCTACACGTTGACCGGATCTCTCATCTATCTGTTCGTCGGCCAGTCGGTGGAATCGCCTGCGCTACTTTCGGCTGGCCCTTTGATATCGAGGGTCGTCTTCGCCATTGCTCTCCCAGTCATCTTCATATCTGGCTCGATTAACACCACTGTTGTGTGCCGATACATCCACGGCAAAGTATTTGTGAACTCCAGCACCCGCCACGTCAACAGTCCGAGAGGCTGGGCAACCTGGCTTGGCCTTGTTCTCACTGTCACTATCCTCGCGTGGATCATTGCCGAGGCGATCCCAATCTTCTCCGACATCCTCTCGATCAGCTCCTCCCTGTTCGTCTCAGGCCTTTCTTACTACATACCACCTGTGTTGTGGTTTGTGCTGTTGAAGAAGGGTCATTGGTACGAAAAGCATAACCTAAAGGCTGCTATGTGCAACATGGTCGTCTTTGGAATTGGAATCATCATTCTTGGCTGTGGAACGTATGCTAGTATTGCTGAACTGGTGAGTCGAGAATCTGAAGTCTCATTTGAATAAGCCTACTAATGACTGCACAGGTACGAGAGGCGAATTCGGGGGTGATTGGCAAGCCATTCAGTTGTTGAATAAGAAGATGAGTTATAACCATAGATACACCGGTTATGCAAGAGATGTCCGACTTTAATTATTCTGGAAGCGGCTCAACATCTCGGATGAACGAGAAAACAGTTGCTTTGAGGATCGACTTCCAACCGGGTGGCAGATATACTGCCATAGTCACCAACACAGCGCTAGCTATTTGACAACGCCGATTAAGTTTGCGAGTATATGGACCCCATCGAAGGTGCACTCAGAGTGCCCAATATGGCCTCTCACTGGTCCCGTTTCCCGTGTCTCCCATCGTGCTTTGTACGTGTGAAATCCAGACAATCTGGTACTGTGGAGATCGTGGTACATGTTCCAGGCCTGGACCTTTCTTCAAGTAGCACTCCGAGGCTGATGCAGAGCTTTGAGCGAACGCTTTGTTCAGCCAGTGTCCGCACTATTATCGTTTGTGCTCTCCAGTGCGAAATACATTCCCCAATGGCCCTTGCAACCAGGGTTGAAATCAGCTGCGCAGTTCGTGCAGTGACTTCCGCTTTGCATGTATTCGTCAATGCGTAATACATGTTTGCACTGACCGCACAGTACAGCACGCTCATTGCGCTGTGAAAGAGGCCATACCGTAGGCTTGTGCTGTTCTAGAGCGTTATGACAGCTTATGCAAGCGTAGAATCTGAGGCAGCACGCGTGGCGGATTGCAATGATGTCGCGAGTGGAGTGCCAGTGTTCGCATTGGGTCAGGGTCGTGACTGATATGCCATGGACTTGAATTGATGCTGTTGCTACGTCGAATGTATGTATTGCCATACTTGCTTTCGAATGTAAAAGGTAGAAAGAACGCAGGAACGGTGTTTTGGGTAGACTCAAACTGCTCGAATTTTGAGGCTTGGGATGACGGCAGTTCTCGATCTGCTCGATCATTTTTATAGTATATAAAATATGAAAATCAGAGACCGATACATACGACCATAGGTCAGTGAAAACTGG
>JACWFM010000048.1:297310-501093 GCA_019775565.1 Melanodothis sp. VS III C KN 2
GGAATCCCGCCTGTTGTATGTTTTTGTTTTTGTTCCATCTCTCCATGATGTCAATGCTAGGTGTTGGAACATGGCAGCACGATTGACCTCTGTTAGTGTGATGTACACCAAGGAAAGTGAGTGTAGCTCCGCGACTAATATGGTTGAACACTAAATGTTGTTGCACAGTCTGAGGCCCCATGAAGCATTGAGTTCTCTATGTCATCTTCCACCGGAGGTATACAAGCTTGATGAACTTCTTCCAAGCCTAATAGTCTTGAATGGCACAACGAACTCGATGGCCGATGCTACTAAATCAATAGACCAGACTGCAACGACGCCACTTAAACCCGACTAACCCCACCTACTCGATGCGCCCGAATCGACTTTCTTTGTAACGACTGTAAGATGCTATGCCGCAATCCCGTTTAAATCGACCTCCCCAATGATGACTGCAAAACATCCTGCCAGACAAAAGACTTAAACACCACATGAGTTAGCGCCGCAGTTGCTGTAGTTGTCCGAGGAACAGTACACATCGTGGAACCGTTTCTGACCATCCGCAAAGCTCGTGTACGCCTTTCCTTGCAGATCATTCCCATCTGAACTCGCTGTCAGTATTATTTTACAATTAGGACGGAGAACGCGTACTTACAGCCATTGAGATAGGTCACCCTTTCACCGTAAGGGTGTCGTTTGTCACCGCTGTATCTGAGCTTGACAGTGTAGCCGCTCGGATGCAGGGTGGTTGATTCATCAGAGCTGCTGAAGTTGATCGGATGCGGGAGAACTCTGACCAGGCCGTCGTTGTGCCAAAGCTTCAGCTCTACTATGGTGCCTAGTCCATCATGGACATAGCTATCGACGCGAACGTGGACACAGGCTCGGGCCTGGAGAGCGAAAGTGGCACTCAGAGCGATGATCTAGGAAATCTTCATGATGAGAGCTGGATCGAACGGTGGGTTGTCGTTTGATTTTAATGATGTTGGTATTCGAATGGTGTGTTGGTTTCGAGGCGCTGACTGTGATTATAAAGATATTTTCAAGGCATCTTTCAAGACTTAAGTGTTCTTCGATCGACAACTTCGCTCCTGGCGTACGCAAAGCTCCGTACGCGATCTTGACGGCTCCATGATTCCAACCACGAAGATAGCTGAGAACCTCAACAAGCCCCCCTCAGACATATGAGTCTTGGCAATTACTCTAAACATTCACCTAGAGCACATGCAGATATTCATGTGCAACTAAGATCTGGCTAGAGTTGTCAGGACGACTCTATTCGAGTGTTGGCTAGCTTTCGATGTATCGATAAGAGACAAATGCAGAAAATCTTTTGCGGCTGAGAGTTCGCATTGTATAGTCTCATTTGTCTGGGCTCGCTAGGATCATCTTCTGCGGTGGGGAACGTTGTATAAAGCCGCTGTTGTTGTGCTAGTTTGCTTACATGCACAGCTTCACAGCGCAAAGCAATATTGATGAATGCAGATCCACTAAATTAATGAATTGGAATTAAGAATTCTACATCCTTCTCCTCAGCCAAGGAAAGCTATTGCTTAGATAAGTCATACAATTGCTTATGTGGAGAATTTGATAAATTGGACTAGGGATGATCACGTGCTCTCCCCAATCATCCTCCCTTACGAGTCACGGACGCATCGTCTGACATACTAGTCTCTAACCCTCAACCGAGCGTTAGCGCAACCTCACTCTTCGATCCTGTTGCAGAACCCAGCTACTCCGTCCGCTTTGTCGACCCTGGCCACAACTACTGGGTCTCTCACAACTTACTCGAGCCACGTGAGAACCCAGGGGGTGGTGATCTGATCGATACTTCTTCCTACCACGGATATCTCCTCGAAGTATTCTTCGTCAATGAGTCCTGGAAGTTTAGAGGCTGCTTCTTGAAGAAAGCAGCTTTGGATGCCGCATGATCGCTTGCAGATGATCAGGTCGCCGAGACGAGCATGGCTAATGACCCTGCAAATGACGACAGTTACTGATCGCAAGAATTTGTTCTCTATTTGTATCACTCTCTGCTCTGAAGATCTCTTGTACTCGTCAAAGGAAGATACAGCCATGTCACCTGAGAGAAAAAAGGCACTACACACCAAATACACTCTGCAAAAGCGTCTTCGCAAAAGCTTCCGAGCCAGGAGTCCCAATACACCTCCTGAGCCGATTGCCTGCTCCGCCGCTCAGCCAGTTGCCGTGATCGCCCGAGATCTCCGCCAGCGACTCGTCCGTCCTCTTGCGCCGGCTGCGCTGGTCGATCACGCACATGCCTCTCGTCCACTGCCCGCTAGTCTCGACGCGGATGTCCTCGTCGACGGCAAGCTGCCACTTCGGGTTGTCTTGGTCGATGCAGTACCAGAGCGTGAGCGGGTCGTGGAGCTCCAGGCCCACGGCGTCGCCGGTGACTTTGTCTTGCAGGGATTCGACTTTGCGGAAGGTTGACTCGAGCCAGGCGGATGTCCACGTCGCTAGTGGAGAGCCTGCGGTGACTAAGGGCTCGGTGGCGGTGCGGAAGGTTCCTCGGGTTAGAGCATGTTTGCTGGTGATGTCGAGAGGGAACAGGGTGACTTTCAGGCGGCGGGAGAGTTTCTCTGGGTAGCCGGCTAGGTAAGGTGGCGGTGCTTCTGTCGTTTGCTTGCCTGGGGGAGCTGGTGGAGTCGGAGGCATCGTCGTGTGAGGGTTGGGTGAAGTCAAGGCGTATACCCTAGCTGCTGAGAGGGAGTCGGCGAAGGTGTTGAATTCGGCCACAGGCGTCATCTGGTTGCGGTCAGTCAGTGCATCTCGTATTTTGCCGGTAGGCTGTTTGATACGGTGGAGGCTCGACAATGTCGCTGGCCTTGAGTTTGGGGGGAGGCGGTGGCTTTACATTTCCTGGTTCGTAGATGTTACCGCCCATAACCACGACTTCCTTTACACGGAGGAAGGTCTCTGGGTCCTCTGCGGCAGCCAAAGCTAGGTTGGTGAGAGGACCAAGTGCTGCGATTGTGATCGTATCTGGCTCATTTTCGCGCAAGAGTCGCAAAATCTCCAAGTGACCGGGTTCTTGAGACGGCGTGAACAGGCTGTGTTGGCCTTGGGCCTCTTCTTGCAGTGCTTTTGTTTCTGGGTCGTTGGCCGGAGTGAATAGGCTCTTCCACGTATCTGCTGGTGTGAGATGTGGGTGCTACGGTCCGTCAGCGCCTGCCGCTTGTGCAAAAATGTTGCAACATTCACGTACACTCTCAGAGATACCTCCAAGGCCATCAGTTCCATCTTTCGGATATCAGTTCTGGAATATGGACAGCACGACAAACACTCCAACGACTCACGGAAGTAGTCAGCCATAAGCATCTCGTCTGCCAATGGATGCTCAGGCCCCACAGCAACCAATGGCTTGGTCCTTGTCAGAGTCTCAAAGCCGACGGGACGGCCATTGGCTTTGCGCCACTCGATCTCCTTCTCGATGTGATGGAAAAGAGACACAACGTTGCGAAGGCAGTTTTGAACATCAATGTTACCGTAAGTGACGGAGATCAAGATGACTTCGAGGTCTTCCGGCGAGGCGGCGAGAGCGAGAAGCATGGCCATCACATCGTCGCAACCCTGACAATTTATCAGTATGAGGCCATCTAGGTCACAGTCGATGGTCGTACGGGATCGGTGTCGATAATAATCTTACGAGGGGCCATGGTTGTGGTTACCGTACGGTCTCGGTGCTGGAAAAGAGATAATCAAAATGAAGTAATATTGAAAGATTGGGATAATGAACAAGGCAGGAGTATGCTTGGAGGATACACGTGTAGATTCCGGAGTTGTTCAGCGTACGAGTCAGCGTCGGTATCTCACGGGCAGCGCGATACTACGCTGTTACCTTCCTACCTCGGCATGCTTGGCAGAGGTCGTGAGAAAAGTTGTGATCAGGATACGATATGTGTACGATTGAACGCATGATGGTACAAATGTGTATATTCACTCTTATGAGCAGATAGCTTTATGCGAAGGTGAAGACCAACCGTCCTGTCAACGACACGCTCCCAGCCATTCACATCCTCACGCCTGGTCATAGCGGCCCTCGGTCACCACTTTTGACACACAGTCTGTGCTCGAAAATATCAAAACTGCAACTTGGCTGCCGCTGATCTCTCTTCCCTTCTTTCTTTACAATGTCTTAACCAGGCCACCAATAGAGTCTCGGTGCGATTTTTCAGTGTTCGTACAGGGTTAGAATCCTCCTTGCGTGCTATGGTGACCTTAGATTGAATCTGTCCTTCTATATACTCCGGCCTCGATTGAATGGGACGCGAGAAACATTTTTGGGCAGTACATCTCGACTTTTCTGTCTTTTATTCTATATGGAATTTGGCGAGTGTGCTTGCAGATGAGCCTTCGTGAGACTGCTAGTTCTGCGGCACTGGCATGTCAAGTCCAATTTCAGAGACCTTGCGCTCGTTGGCGCATCTTCAAGCTGAGATGGTTTTGCGTCAGATCTCCTCTCATGTGATGGGAAATGCAAATGAGATGAGGAGACATACCGAAGGAGACTCGCCTTTGGACAGCTCACCGTTGAAGCTTCATCGCCGTTCCTCTGGTAAAACAGGTTGCAGCATTCGTACAACGCGTCGATCTACCAGCGCCATCGTCAGAAGGTGGCTCTTATCGTTCAATCGTCATCACATGCATCGTGCATACCTGCTTTTGGCACTTTGCCTCATTGAAGTTGTTCTTCTGTATGCAGTCTTGTGCGCGTCAGTTGACATGCTTCATATTGCAGGCGTAGAGTATGTCACTCACTCTGTATAGCGCATGCTCGTGGGTGACATGGGGGATCGGTTTTCACGTCTTGTTCAAGGCTCTAGTTGATGGCGTCTCAGCTTATGATCTCTTGAGACGCTTCAGGTGATAATGTTCACCATTTCGTTTTTGTATCCGTTCACTCTTCCAAACGCCAGTAGAGAGACTTTTCAATAGAGAATGCCACACTTGCACGTGAATCTAGTGATAAGCGAAAATGATTGCAATAAGTGTATGGAGCTCCTGCAATGCGAAGTGCTTGTAATATTGAAGCAGTTGTCGCCGTCTGCTTCTAGAAGCCCGGCCTTACATCACCGCGGCAGCCTTGGCGCGCTTCACTACCATCAACCGGACAACTACTTCTTCCTCCCACCACCGCTTCTCTCCACATCCTCACACACCAAGCTGCCTTTCCCAAAGTGAGTTCCACTGCGTTTCTATTTGCAGGCGGGACACCTACTGCAATCGCATCGCATAGCCACTCAGACAAACCCCGGCGCACGCCAACTGACATTCGCCAGACATCCCCCACCTTAACACGGTCTCTTCAGCTTGCGACGCCTGCGCGCCCTCTTCGACAAAGATTCAAGCCACTCTACCCAACACAACCTTCGCAAACCCTCCACCATGTCTGCGCCGCCGTCTCCCTCCCCCGCCGGCAACCAGGACGAGGCTCCCCAGCAGTCCGAGCACCTTAACATCAAGGTCACCGATAACAACAACGAGGTCTTCTTCAAGATCAAGCGCACAACCCAGCTGAAGAAGCTCATGGATGCCTTCTGCGAGCGCCAGGGCAAGTCCTTCACTAGCGTGCGCTTCCTCTTCGACGGCACCAGAGTCAACCCGACCGACAACCCCGAGATGGTGAGTTAAACAGAGAGTTGCTCGAAATATAGCGGGAACTACAAGCGGGCGCAGAGCGCTAACACAGATAAAGCTCGAGATGCAGGACGGCGACACCCTCGAGGTCCACCAGGAGCAGATCGGCGGCGGCTGGTGAGTACGCCTAAGCTCCCAGCTTGCTTGACACATCAGCATTGCACGACCGTCACGAGAACGACTACGCGCGAACCAAAACAACATCGAAGCGTTTTTGACGAAATGAGATGACCGGGAGAAGAGTACACAATGGCTTTGGGGAGTGAGCGGTAGCGCGGTCGGGCTTGATATGCTAGGTTAGACGGCGGCCAGCACTACCGCTTATTTCAGGCGCACAAGGCGAGTGGAGTTTTCGGTTGGGCTCGCATGAGATTAGCTATGGCGTTTCACATGGATATTCCCCGTATCTGCACCCTTTGCAGCTGTCCAAAGTCAATTTACGATATTCCCCGTCTACATGCGCTTCTCTTGCCAGGAATCTGAATAAGTCGCGGCTCCTCGGTACCCACCTTGAACGAGTTGCTGTCTGCGAATGCAGAAAGGAAGAATTCCTGTCATTACAATATGGCTGCAAGCTGAGTGCACCACTTCATGAGAATGCTAACCTAGGATCAGATACAGAGGCACTGCCGCTCTCACAGTCCACTTAAGCTCAGTCCTGTTTTCAAGTCCAATCTCGTCTGCCTCAAAGCTTAGCCCCTGGCCTCTCTATCTGCTTAGTCTTTCGCTGATAGTTCTTCACAAGTTGTCTGATCATCAGATCGAGCATCACGTCTTCAGATCCACCACTAATTCACAGTTAGGATTATTCCACGGCACGACAGCGAAACGCAAAGACTTACGGGATCCTGATTCCGTTCACTTCCCGCCACATTCGCTCCGCAATCTCGCCCTGACCAGTCCTGGTGAATCCGTTACCACCATGCAGGAGCACGCAAACATCAGCGCACTCCTTGAACACGATGCCAGAATGAGCCTTCGCTGCGGCAGTCAGTCCGCCCAACTCAACATCAGCTTCCTCTTTCCGCATCTGCGTCATCTGGTACACAAACTGCTCGATCCACGCCCAGTGGCTCTCAAGCAAAGTTCCACATTTGGCGAGTCGATGGCGCACCACGGGCTGGTCCATGAGCGTCTTCCCGAATGCTTCGCGCTTGAGGCAGTAGTTGAAGACCGCGCTGAGCGCCACGCGCGACTGCCGGCACGTGCCGATCGCGATGGTCAGACGCTCGTGGTTGAAGTTGGTCATGATGTAGCGCATGCCCTGGCCCTCTTCGCCGATCAAATTCTCGACGGGCACTTCGACGTCGTCGAGCTCGATGAACGTCGTCCCTGCGCTGATCTGTCCGGAGACTTTGAGGCGGCGCATAGACACGCCCGGGTAGCCTTTCAATGGCACGACGAGCATGGACAGACCGCCCGGGCCGGGACCGCCAGTGCGAACGGCCATGGCGGCGTAGTCGGACCAGATGCCGTTAGTGATCCACTTCTTCGTGCCGTTGACGATGTACTTCTTGCCGTCTTGGGACTTGATCGCGGTGGCTTTAATGTTGGCAACATCACTGCCGGCATCAGGCTCTGTGATAGCGATACAAGCTCGTTTCTTGCCCCAGAAGAGATCAGGCAAGAATCGCTCTTGCAACTGTCTAGACCCGAACTTAATGATCGGCGGTACGCCGAAGGCCATTCCGGTGGTCATGCTCGCGGGCGGGCCGGAAAGGCCGGAGCGGTGCATCTCGTCGATGTAGATGAGGTTGTGGAAGGAAGTGAAGTCTTCGACTTTGACGACTCCGAGGATATCGTGGATGCCGCATGCTTTCAGTTGCTGAACTGGGAGTGGCGAAGGGAGAGTTGGGATGAGCATGTTGTGCTTGGAGAACGTCTCGAAGAGGTGTTCTGGGACTGTCTCCTCTTTCTCCCACTCGAAGGCGAAAGGCGTCAGATGCTCTGAGATGAACGCTCGACATGCTTTTTGCCATTTCCGTAGCTCTGGGGTGTAGTATGGCGATGGGAGGCCGTTAAGGTAGGGTGGCTCGCTGAAAGGAACGGGTGTTGCTTCGGCCATTTTTTTGTGATTGGGCTCAGAGATGCGGATTTTATTGAAGCTATGAGTAAGGTTCCTATACGGGTCAAATACTGATAGTCTGTATCACATGCTAGGGAGAGTGTTCTGCTTGTAGACCTCATCTCGATGCGCCTGGGGTGTTTTGTGGGGACATGAGCCTCGGCTCATGCCTCGGCTCATGTCCAGCTAGGATGCGCGTGTCTGCAAGATTCAAAGCCGTAGCCGATCTAACGGCAATACGGTTATATCCATCTTGGCTATAGATCAAGTGTTAGAGACTGTGCAGCAATCTCCTATGAAAACACAAATGAATAGTCCTACAGCTACTTGCATCGAGTTACAGTCGTGTAGACTGATAGTTTACGCCATTGGAGATTCGAAGAAGGATGGTTGATCCATCCTGGGCATAAAAAATCATACGATCGTCTTGATAGAAAGTTCGACCATTGTACCTGAGAATTGATAGTGCGATCACTGAGTTATCGGCCCCGAGCCAGTTGATCCAGTAAGTAAAGGGAAAAGCTTAAGCTCTGGATCGCAAATGTGAAATGAATTGATCCCGCACAATGTTGAATATCTTACCACCATTTTCCCCCTTCAGTCCTTTGATATATACAAAAATAAAAATCATCCCAACTGTGGAATTGCTCTAGCCAGGAGACAAACCAGTCTTGAAATACTTGCTCGCCACAAAAGGCATCTTGGTCACAACAGCCTTCCTTGGCTTGCCGCGGACCATGACCTGCAGCTCTGTGCCAGCCTTGTGCTGTCCATCCTTCACGTACGCCATGGCGATATTCTTGCGTAGCGTCGGGCTGGGGCAGCCCGATGTGACCTTTCCGATGACTTTCTTCTCGCTGTCGATGATCTCGGCACCCTCGCGTGCAGGAGCGCCTTCGACAATAAGGCCAACGCGACGACGCTCAACACCTGCGCCACCCTTGGCTTTGGTGGTCAGCTGTGGGATGATGGTTTCAGCGCCGTTGAAGCCGGAGCCTTCTTTTGAGCGCCTGCTCTTGGGGATGATCCAGGCCAGAGCTGCTTCAACGGGAGTCGTTGTGTCATCGAGATCGTGACCATAAAGACACATACCAGCTTCGAGACGAAGCGAGTCACGGGCGCCGAGACCAGCAAAGCGCAGCTTGTCCTTGCCTCCGACTTCTAGAAGTTTCTCGGTGACGGAAACGGTCTGAGATGGGTGAATGGAAAGTTCAAAGCCGTCCTCGCCGGTGTAGCCGCCACGAGCAGCGACGACAGGTAGGCTTTCGCCTTCGGGCAGGGTCAGGGTAATATGGCGGGACTGGCCAAAGTACCATTTCTTCAAGTCGACCTTGCAAGCTGGAGAAAGCGCAGCCTGGAGGATCTCTTCTGAAAGAGGGCCCTGAAGAGCAATGAGACCGTAAGGCTTCTTGTCGGCTTGCAGGTGGCGGAAAGTAACGGCCGGGTTGACAGTGTTGTCCCAGTTAGCCAAAGCCTTGTTGATGAACTCGTGGTCCTTGGTACGGCAGCCCGCGTTCAAGACGACGTAGAAGAGATGTTTAGGGCCTCCCTCTAGGCGAGTAATAATACAGTCGTCCACAATGCCACCGGTCTTGGGGTGCAAGAGCGCGCTGAGTGTGGAGTTACCAGGCTCAAGGTCTTTCACGCCAGCAGGTGTGATACTTTCGAGGAAAGCTTCGGCGCCTGGTCCTTCGACATGGTATTGGACCATGTGGCCAACGTCGAAGATGGAAGCCTTCTCGCGAGTCCACTTGTGGCTTTCGCCAACGCCGAGATCGCTATACTGCACCGGCATGCTGTAGCCACCGAACGGGACCATCTTGGCGCCATGTGCAAGATGAAGGTCGTGAAGATCGGTCTTGCCCAGGTTGGTATCATCGTAGAGAGTGGGAGCCGGAGCGATCTGTGTGCTCTCGTGGCGTGCCTGTTGGCGGAAGGGCAAGCGTGCTGTGGGGCGCTCAATGGCTTTTGTTGCTGATGGGCGAGTATTGGCATATGCTGACGATGGTCTGGCCTGGGAGAGAGTAGAAGTGGCAATGCATCGCCTGGATGCGTGGCACAGTCTTGCTTCGCGCGCCAATGGCCTCAATGGCCTCATGGCTGCTCGTGACACAGACATGGCTAGCTAGCTTGTTGCTTGGACAGCTGTGCCAATGAGATGGAGGTGTAAGTGAGGTTTAGATGCAGGTCCAATTTCAACTGCAGTCGTTACGAAAGTGACTCGAGGCTCGCGACACAGTGTCACTCAGGAAAATGTTCGGCAGCAAATTGGCATTGATAAGGTAGTGCAGGGCGCGAGTACATGTACCAGTCCCACTCTGCAATCCGCGGCCGTGCGAGCGTGTGAGCTTCGGCGTGGGGAAAGCCTGGACGTCACATCGTGAAGCCTGGAAGCTACACCCCAAACGAGACAAAGCTACCATCACCGCTGCAAGGCGACACCACTCGATAGACCACCGCTGCCACACCGCCCTCCCGCCTGCCACCCCCACCCCCTCTCCGCCATGGCGCCGTCGACATATTACCTCGTCTCGCTACCGGCCTCAATAGCAGCGTCTGGCGACGCATCCGAAGCTCTTACCACCCTGCGCAGTGCCGTCTCCACCGACAACGGCACCACATACCCTTTCAACGTCCCTCACTTCAAGATCGGTACTCTAGATGCCCTAGTGCAGCAAGCGGACGAGCTTGCCAGACTGGAAGGAGGATGCAAGGGTGTTGTGGACAAGGTCGCCGATTCGCTGCGCGGCCTGCTGGAAGGCGACGAGGACAAGATCCAAGAGCAGAAGGTCGTGAATGACCGTGAGTAGTGCTGCAGTGCCGCAATGAAGCACTCAAGACAACGACTAATAATACCACTACCCGCAGGACCCGTGGAAAACTACCTCTCGAACTTCCAATGGAACAAAGTAAAGTACCGCGCCGACAAGCCCATCGCCGAGCTCCTGTCCTCCCTGCAATCCGAGGTGTCCTCCGTCGACTCCGACGTCAAGTCCAAATTCGCCCAGTATAACAACACCAAGACCAACCTGGCGAGCATGCAGCGCAGCAAGACCGGCAATCTGTCGCAAAAGTCTCTCACCTCCATCGTCAACCCGGAATGGCTGCTCAAGCCCGACGCCTCCGAGTACCTGCAGCAGCACCTGATCGCCGTCCCCGCACAGCAAGTCAAGGAGTTTTTGCAAACCTACGAGTCCCTCACCGCCATGGTCGTCCCGCGCAGCGCCAGCCTGCTCGCCAAGGACGACGAGTTCCACTTATACGCCGTGACGGTGTTCAAGAAGCACAGCAACGAGTTTCTGCACAAGTGTCGCGAGAGCAGGTGGACACCGCGGGAGTGGAAGTTCCACGAGGGCGGCAAAGAGGCGGAGGAAGAGGAGCTGCGCAAGCTGGAGAAGGAGGAGAGGAAGGTGTGGGGCGAGGCGCTGAGGCTGGGACGGACGGGTTACAGCGACGCAGTCATGGCGTGGATGCACGTCTTGGCCCTGCGAGTCTTCGTCGAGACCGTGCTGCGATACGGCCTGCCGCTGAACTTTGTCGCAGGAATCGTCAAGGTATGTGTTCGAAGCCCCGCGAGCATCAGAGTCGTCATCACAAGACGAGAGCCAAACACTAACGCACACCCAACAGACCGACCCCAAGCGCGGCAAGAAAGCAAAAGCAAACCTCGACGCTCGCTTCGGCGACCTAGGCGGCAACGCCCTGAGCAGAGACAAGAACGGCAAGCCTGCAAAGGACGACGCCACTATGCAACAAGATCTGGCCGGCGCAGGGTTCTCCAACGACCAAGGCTTCGAAGCCTACGTTTTCTACGAGTTCGAGATCGTGTAGTAGACTTCCCAGAAAGATTTCACTGTGTTGTATATACCATAAGGCATTTTTCTTGTGCATAGAATCTAGCGACATGCGACTTTTAGACCTCTTTTCGTTTTCCATATCGTTCATACCCATCTGTTCAGAGAATTGGCTATCCTGCGGGTTGATTTGATTGTCTATACCTGGAATTTTGTTGTCATGCTGCATGCTTTTGGTGAGTTCGAATACCTCAGCCACGACCTGATCTTTTCTTCATATTCCATGTCTTTCTGAACGACGCGCGGTCAACACGCAATTGCTTCCGCGCACCTACTCAACAACAGCTAAATGTACTCCCTCTCCGCAAAGCTCTGAATCATGCCCTCAGGAGTAGGCTCATACTCCTTGAGCACGACATCATCGCCCTCCAGCACCGTGTTCGCCTGCACAAACACCTTGCGCGGCTTCGCCTGGCGCATGACCTCCGGACGCAGCTTGGTGGCGTACCACTCGTCCACGCTCGTGATGTCCTCGTACAGCGCTTTGCCGCGCTTCAAGTCGGCCGTGGCTTTGAAGACGTGCAGCTGCTGCAGGAACTTGTTGATGGCCGGGCGGCCGTGCGACTCGATCTTGCTGCGGTCGAGCGCGATCGTGATGTCCGAGAGGTCGTCTTTCGTGTACTCGAACTTGCAGAAATCGCCGCCGGCGCGCAGGAAGACTTGCAAGATGGCGAAGCGCGCTTGCATGTGCGCCTGGCCGTGGCGGCGACTGGCCGGGTCCCAGAATTGAAGAGCCGCGACGCCGGCGCGCGCCATTTGCAGGTAGCAGACGTAGAGGATGTCGCCGGCTTCGGAGTGGATGTCCGCTTTGCCGTCGCCGTAGCCGAAGATCTTGAGGATTTCAAAGTCCGGGCAGAGGGACATGGCGACGCTCTCGGCGCGGCATTCCTCGTAGCTGGGGCCCATACCGCCGAAGACGGTGCCCCAGGTCTCGCCGGGCTTGTACCAGGTTGAGATGGGCTTGTTGTCGACGGGGCTGATGGGCGGGTTGTTGATGTCGAAGTTGTAGTTGCCCGGGGTGGTTTCTTGGAGGAGCTTGCCGCAGCCGTGGCCGAGGAGTTCGTGGAGACCGACTTGGACTTCGAAGGCCTCGTCTTTGTATTTGTCGTAGACGTCTTGGTCTGAGGCTTTGATGAAGGGGGTGGGCTCTTTGGGGGCAGAGGCGCTGAGTACGTTGCCTAGAGAGACATTCTTGAAGCCTTCGCTTTGGCGGATGTCGTCGTACTGGGAGTGATGTCAGTTTGTGTCTAGAGTGAGAGTGGTTGGTGGAGACCCACGTTGGGAATGTTGATTCCAGCGGGAATTCCACTTCCTGCGAAAGTGAGAACTTCCAAGCTTGTGAAATCAGGAGAGAGGAACTTGTCCTTCTCGAATTCAGCGCCCCAAGGAAGCTTAGGAATTTGAGCCGGAGCCGCTTCAACGAGCTTGCCAAATGCCTTAGTCCTCTCCTTGTTGACACAGGCAGCAAAGCCCTCCCATTCTCCTCGAATGCCGTGAGGATCGCGGTATGTCTCAATGAAGCCAATGTTGCTCTCGACCGCAGGGCCAAGATCCTTAATCCAGTGGCGCTGTGAGTTCTTGTGGGCCTCCATTGAGCCATCGTGGAACGCCTTGACATACTCAGCCTGCATGGAATCCTCTTCAGAGTTGCCAGCGTGTTTCTTCGCCTCGGTCAAGTTACGAGCGATTTTTGCCATCTCCGTAGCATGGTCGCCGAACACCAGACGCAGCTTCTTGCCCTCCAGAGGGGCTGAGAGCGTCCATTCAGACTCCTTGACATCACGCTGGGTTGGGTCGGTAACAGCAGAAGCGATCAGGACTTCGAAATCACCAGATGACGTCTTGCGCATACGCGTGTTCTCGGGAAGGAGACCTTTCTCCTTGAGAAAATCGGCAGTGATAGTGATCTCCTCGGTCGTGATGTCTGCAGAGTTCGGGTAGTAAGTGGAAACGTGGCCCTTGTCTGGGTAGCCGAGGTGCATGCGAGCGATGCTGGACTGGTAGAGGTCGTCTTTGAAAGTGGCGAACAGCTTCTCAGCAGCAGGACTGGCCTTTGCGAGCTTAGCAAAGCTCTCGCTGGGGATGCGAGGGATGATCTTGCTGTCTCCGAAAGAACGGTAGTTGCCTGTGTTGCCAATGAATTGGGCCGCGTAGTTGAGGAAGTGCTTGAGATCCTCGTCCGAGATGCCAGTCTTGGATTGCACTTGCTTCCAGTCGCCTTGCGTGGCATGTTAGTCGGTGGTCTATGAG
The DNA here is from genome assembly GCA_019775565.1 of Melanodothis sp. VS III C KN 2. Taxonomy (NCBI): domain Eukaryota; kingdom Fungi; phylum Ascomycota; class Dothideomycetes; order Cladosporiales; family Cladosporiaceae; genus Melanodothis; species Melanodothis sp. VS III C KN 2. The sequence goes on from JACWFM010000048.1 coordinate 311,120, forward strand.
TGGAATGTCTTACAATAGCGCCACTTACCGTTTGACGACTTGTGCAGCTCAATGATGAAGTCGTAAATCGCCTCACTCTCAGCACTGACTTGACGTAGATTGATCCTCGTGCCAGCAAGAGCAGCACGACTAATGTAGTGTGCATACTTCTTTTGCTTTGCATCCAAAGCGTCAAAGTGCGGCTTGATAGCCAACGGGACAATAGTAGGCGGGTCGTCGGCAAGGTACTGCTTGAGCGTTGATTCGTCCATGGCTATCTCGTGCATCTTGGCTGTCGTTGCCGTAAATGTGCGTGGGAAGTTTTGTCTGAGCGATCTGGCTGGATGGAGTGCTGCTCGTCTGACGACGGAAGTTGGGAAGAGGCGTGGTGGCATATGTGGAGTTGTGGATACGGCTGGAATTGACTGCAATCAAGCAAGCTGTCTCGTGATCTCGTGCAGCCAGCGCTTGCGTGTGGTGGCGTGAGCTTCTGCTGCGGCCGACGGAGGTGCCTTGCATCGATGCTGCGTACATGTTGATCTGTGATGTTATTGCTTTGAATAGCATTGATTTTGTCACACATGCATCTATGATGTATTCTCGGTATAGCTGACTTCTGAGATGTCCAATCCGGTATGCAATTAGAATTGCAGTCGCTCATAATTGAAGTGAAGTTGTGCTGCAGCTACATAGCTGACCACGAAGCGAAATGCCACAGAATGCATCAGGATGAAAACGCTTGATATCCAACGACCAGAGTGTCTATCCAAGGACTCTATCACTTTGACGTGAGGAAATGCGAATGTTAGAGTGGGACTTCGCCACTAGTCTGAGTCTGAATGCTTTTGATTATGATGTATTGCGTAGTCGCATAATGCCTTTAGTTCTGCCTAATCCTGTACCATTATCCTCGTGACAGTTTCCAGTTATATCACTGCCATGCCACTCGTAGCGTTCATCCTTCGGAACGAAATTTGGGGGTAAAAAAAAACGAGACGAGACGCGTCTCGCGAGAGAAGAGAAAACGAAAAGGTGAAGCCGCTCGAAAAACTGCAAAAAGTGTTCCAAAAAAAAAATCCCTTCCAATTCCCATCGTGTGCTCTTTTCCTTTTATTCGTTATCGTGCTGTTGGGTGCATGTTCTTACAAGAAAGCGGCGAAGAGGGCACCGAAGCCAAGAACACCGGCAGAGGCGAAAGTAACGCGGCCTGCAGAAGAGTCGGCACTGCCAGTTGACTGAGGAGCACCGCTGCTGCTGGCGCCGGAAGAAGAAGAACCACGAGTAGAGCTGGAGCCGGAGCTGGAGCCGGAGTCGTCTGATGATGAGGAGCCAGTGGCGGAGGAGACGGCGGCAGTGCCGGTCTCGGTACCAGTGCCAGTGACAATGGTGGCGCTCTCGGGGGCGTTGACAACGACGGTGGTGGAGCTGCCGACGGACACCTCGAAGGAGGTGAGGGTGCGGGAGATGTTGATCAGGAGGTAAGTGTTGCCAATGGGAAGACCGGCGGGGATGGTGGCAACAGCGGGCTGCGAAGTCACGGCGGGAGGGAGAGCAGATTGTGCGGTCTCAACCTCGGGCATGCCAGTGACCACACCGAGACTGTTGGTCTGAGTGAGGTATGAGGTGAAGCCGTTGCTGTAGGGAACAGTGGTCGATGTGGTGGTGCCGCTGGCGGAGATCTCAACAACCTGGAGGACGAATGTTAGAAGGCATTGATGCTAGCAGGGTTGATGGTGGGCTCGTACGGTGCTGTTGGCCTCGCTGCTGCTCTGGGCGTAAGCGGCGGCCACGAAGGGCGCGGCGAAGAAGATGGAGGAGCGCATAGTTGCTGTGTGTGGGAGGTGTTGTGTTGTTGATGGATGTGATTCGATATCTGACGATGCGTGTATGTACAGTGATATGCTGCGCGTGAGAGTCGATGGAGATGCGATTGATGTGATGTGATGAGAGCAAAAAGAAGAGGCGGAGAGTCAAGGGCGACGCGTTGTATTTATTCCCTTACAGCAGGAGCCGGGCATGGCATGCTCACTCACATACAAAGCTCGTTAGACAGTGAGCCGCAAGATGCTAGTGCCACGCTAGCATTAACTCGTGGCTGGCCCTGGCAACGGCAACATCTGGATCGGCGGGGGTTCGTGAGTGCGGAGAGGTTGTGCATTAAGGCGCGAGCCTATTTCGAGGATGGTGAGTTCACGGTGAGTTTGATCTTGCGAATACTGGTGTGCAGGTGTGCATGAGTGGAGCCCCTGCCCGCCACCCGGCCAACCGACTGGGCCTGTCGAGACCTGAGGAGGAGCAGCACAAGGCGAGCGGCGAAAGAAGAGCTGCGGCCGGACGCGTCACCTTCAACACGACATCGCAGGCAAAATTAGAAGCAGCGCATGTACTACGACGTGTACTGCCTATTCGTGGGTGGTCGTCTAGTCACCGACACTCCTTTTCAGAAGCCAAAGAGAGGAGAGTTTGCTGGGGATTACAGTAGATGAGGTCGGGCCATGGCCGGGTCATCACGTCTCTTTCACATCACAGACAAACACCTCGCTCGCACTGTCCGTCTGTTTTCTCCTCCACCTTCACGTCCACAGCTTCTCCACGCTGTGCCTGTGCCGTTCCAATGGGGCGGGCCTTTTTTGGCGGTGGCGCGTCTAGCGTCTGCTCTCTCAGCCACCCCGATTCGTGACATGCAGCTCGCCGGCCGGTTTCCTTGGTCGTGCAGCACAAGGCGCGTTGGCAGGGCAAACGCGCCCAACAAATCATCGCTCGTGATGCTGCAGCGTAGCGCATCATCGTGCCTGTCGAGTTGACCGTGGACTCGGATGCCTTGGACTTGTACCGTGGACGACGCTCCAGCTATGCGCAAACATCTGAGACCTCTCCCAATCGCCGACTTATCTCATCAAACGTTCGCCCGTCCCTTCCTATCGGTGCGCCTTGGCCGTGATAACGATGTCACACACTGGTTGCAGATGTCAAGATGGAGGAAACGCCCTTGTATGACAGTCTTGGTCTGCCGGGGCAACGTCTTGCGAGCTCAGAAATTGTGTTCCGCCTCCAATTTGACCTGCCTTGTAGACAACGAACTACACCGTCACCTCGCAGAAGTATACCGATCACCGCGACAGATCTGCGTATCTTCGTTCCCGCAAGCTCCGCAGACTAAGACTTGATGGGGAAGGTAGACATCTCAGAAGTAGCGCTTATCGCATTCCGTCGAAAAGGTTTTCAGAAGTAATTAATATAAGATCATAATGTTTGTGTCTGCCAGAGGAAAGCGCACAGTATTTTCTTGCGACGCATTTCAACATTTTCCTGTTTGTCTTGCGCTCACGCGTGGATTTTCAGGATGCCTGGCTACCTCGCCACCGCTGCGAAGCTGCTTCTTGTGAATTACCTAGCAGCAACAGTCTATGCCTCACCCGATGCGACACAGAAGGGACTTACCGTCGAGATCTCGGTAGCTAATGGACTACTCAATGGCAGCACTGACGGCCGGGTCTCGCTCATGTTTGCGCCTGCTGGTACAGACCCACTGGCCGATACTGAAGTCGACTCTTCTCCCAACAAATTCTTCGGCAAGAATGTGTTCAACTTCGCGGGCGGCGACACGGTGACGCTCTCTGGGGGCAGCGGGTCCAACACGAGATTGGGTGTTTATGGCTGGCCCAATGTGAGCTTGGACGACGTCTCGCCCGGCAACTACACCGTGCAGGCTTTCCTGAACCTGTATGAGAAGGTCACGAGAAGCGATGGCTCTACTGTCAGCGTTCGCTTCCCATGCGGAGATGGCGCTCTGAACGTTGATGGCTTTGGCAGCCTGTTGACCTCTGCAGTCGATGTCGAAGTGCTAGGTGGAGCACAGTCCATCAATCTCGAATTCAACGCCATTGAGCCTATACAAAACTTCACCGGACACGAAATCGGAGGCTGCCAGCAAGGCAACTACGAGGACACTACATATCTGAAGTATGTCAAGATCCGCAGCAAAAAGCTCAGCGAGTTCTGGGGCCGCGACATGTACGTGGGCGCCAATGTGCTTCTTCCCCATGGCTATGCTACAGGCAACAACACGAAACGCTACCCTGTGGTCTACTCGCAAGGCCACTGGCCTGCAGATGTGGGTGCGTTTAACTACCCGGAAGCGAGCTACAGTGAGGCGTGGGACAACGGTGTCATTCCCGATGAAGACGGGCAGTCATCAAACCACACGACACCCAAGATGATTCTCGTCACCTTCCGTCATGAAGCGCCATTCTACGATGACTCATACGCGGTCAACACAGCCAACATGGGCCCTTACGGCGACGCCATCAACGACGAATTGATCCCTCACATCGACGCCACCTTCAACACCATCGCCGAACCCTGGGCTAGAGTGCAAGAAGGTGGTTCTACTGGAGGATGGATTTCAGCTGCCAGCGTCATCTACAGACCTGACCTTTTCGGTGCTTGCTTCTCTTCGTACCCAGACTCTCTCGACTTCCACAAACACCAGGACATTGAGTTGTACGACAGTGCTAATGCATACCATCGCTCCGATGGCTCTTCCGTGGGCTCTATTCGCACTTTCCGGAACAACTCGGAGGTCGTTCTCGCGACTGTCGAGCAAGAGAACCACTGGGAGCTGACCTTTGGCACTTCTTCGCGGTCATCTTTGCAATGGGAGTACGTATAGCATATCAATTTCTGAGAGTATGATTGCTAACTTGAGCAGTGTCTGGAACGCAGTCTTCGGCGCACAGGGCTTGAACGGCTACCCTCTCGAGGTGAGAACTATAATTGGTGATACGCCATTTATATGCATGATCCACTAACATCTCCCACAGCCATGGAACAAAGTCACTGGAGAAATCTACCACGAAGCTGTCGAGTACTGGAAGCCGTTCGATCTCTCGCGCTACATCACAGACAACTGGGCCGGCAAGAAGAATTTGGGTGAAGTTCTCCGCCATCGTATCTTCGTCTATGTAGGCTCGCACGACAACTACTATCTCAACGAAGGCGTCCAGCGATTTGAGCAAAACGTGAACAGCCGCGGTGGACCAGGTTGGGTATGTACAAGACCTCTTCGCCATCTGCTTTCGAGCTTGGGAATCCTGCTTGGCTCAGGTGCTCCTGTTCAAGCGCTTGTTACTAACAATCCTCACAGGCCAACGTCACCATCCTCGAAGGCCAGAACCACGGCGGCAACTACCAAAGACGCGAAATCTGGAACTACCTCGAATTCCTCGACACCTACTTCAAAGACCATGCACCCACCGGAAAGACTCCCCTGCCCACAAACGCCACCACATCAGCAGCACGAGGCAACCTCTGGGAAGACGTGATCAAGACCGCCGGCCACCAAGCCGCTCTCGATCGCCAAGCACCGCCTGCCGCCAACGTGACCGGCAGGACTGTGCATGCTTCGGTTGGACGCTGGGACCCGGGTGTCGCGCTCAAGGCCGAATGGTGGGTAGGTGGCAAATGCGAGGGCGAGGCTTTCGATGTCAAGCAGGGACAGAAGGTCAAGTATGTGCACAAGCGCCGGGGTAGCGCTGTGAAAGTGCATTTGGAAGTGACGGGCAAGAAGATGGGATATGCCAAGGAGACGAGGCGGAGCAATGTTGTTACTGTTGGGCAGTAGCGAGGTGCTCGAAGACTACTTGTAGTGGCGTTGATTTGAACCAGACATTACATTTTGTATGATTGCCAATCTTAAAAGATAAGGAAATGAGCTCTCTTTGACCCTGGTCTTCAAGTTCTCACGCCCAGCACCGGTCTACTCCTCAACTTATGAGTGATGACTTGCAGATGATTGGTTTGCCAAAGAGAACTCTGTGGTAGTACCAAAGTAGCTAAAAGCGAGACAGTTTCCTCCCTGAAATTCACAGACGGTTCGGCTTCGGAAAAGCAGCTCTCGAACTGACAATCAAGGCCCCGGAATTCAATCGATCAGGGTACCTCTCCATCATCGCCGTCGAGAGCTCTTTAGCATTCTTCACTTGCCCCGACTCAACCAGTTCCCCAAAGTCCTTGAGATACTCCTTCGTCCGCTGCAAATGCCAAACACCTTGGGTCTCTCCCGGCTTCTGATGCGCAGCCACGACACTCATAGGACCGAGCCGCTCCACCTTCTCGATAGCCGCAATCCACGCATCTCTCTTCTCCTTCGTTGCGGTGCCCGCTTGCATCAGATGGACTGAACCGTAGGCGATTGTGCCGCAGACGGCGAGCCGGAGGCTAGGGACCCATATGATCGTGGAATTTGCTACTGCGCCTTGTCCGGCGACGATCGCTTGCAACACATGTCCGTCGACCTCAAGTTCGTTGCTCGGAGGTAGAAGTTCTGCTGCTTGCTCGATCGGCGGTTGCTGGTCGATTTGCCCCGGGAACTGTGCTTCGAACGCCGCGAGGGCCCTCGGCTGGAGACTTTGTCTGATTGCGTCCAGGGTCTCCTGCGTACAGAAGGTCTTGATGTCTGGGAAGCGTTTGCGGAGCGTAGGTAAGCCAAGGAGAAAGTCGTGAACTCCGTGAGATATGTAGACAGCTTTGAGTTTCTTGTTTCCAAGTGTGCTGCTTATCCAATCCGCCAGGCCTTCTGTTCCTGCTGTTGTGAAAGGTGCGTTAACTAGGACTGCTGTCTTAGGCCCATGGATTAGTGTGCAGGCGATTGGTGACCATGTTCCGACGACTTGACCATCAGGTCGGCGCATGGGCACAGCCGGGGAGATGTAAACATCAGCAAGTAGTTCTAAAGCCATAGTGAGTGTTAGATGATGAAATTTTGGGTATCTACATGTAAACGTGTTGTTATATCGATCACAGCACTGTGCCCCGGTTCAATTATAATCGATGTTGATTAGTGATGACCTCGGCACCTGACAGATCACCACGCGCCGCTCCGCATGTCCTCATTGGCAAGGTCCACAGTCACAAACATATACGAGGGAAGGCAACACGCAATTATCTTACCCTCGTTGGTGCGAGAAGAAGCCATGCGTTAGACAGCTGCTTCACTTGTAAAGTTATGGCCGGACGGCTTGGACAGCTCACTACAGTACGGTTGCCCTGGGGCATCTACGACCTTAACATTTCTGCTGCAACGGTGATTGAGACCCCAAGTACGGCATTAACGAATAGTCCCTGGCAAAGCAAAGGAAAACAGACACTTTCCTCGTACGAGCTATCGCGCTTCAGCTGATTTGACAGAATATTGTGGACCAATAGCGATGCCATCGAAGTCTCCAAACTCCCACGCGAAGACTAACTCGTTGCAACGTTGCTGCAGAGAATCCGTGACACTTTCGCGGAGTGATGGCATCAGTGACAGGCATGTCAAGCGCGGAAGATACAACAGGCATGTACGAGACCAAACGACATGGAATCACGAACAAGCAGAGCGTGAAAAGTGGTTGAGGAAGAGATTGATTTAATTGAAGATGATACATATATCTTGCCGAGGTTGGAATTCCTAGTTCTGAGGTTTCGTTAGCTTTGGTGGCTTACGAGACACAGTGCATTGCAATGAAGTGGTTTTTGTCAGGGCTTTCCAGTGACGGAATTGTCGCCATAGCGTGAGCTCGGAAAGAACACAGCGAAATATAAGTTTTTTGATCATCATGATACGAGGGACGAGAGAGTAGAAGCGACGTACCATCAATTTCATTACTATATGCTGCCAAAGGGTCGCTCTAACGCAAAACCCATCTGCCTCCAGCGAGTACGAGCGGTCACAACACAGAGCTATGACAGGAGTCAGTAAGGTTTCAAGATAGCTGAGAGAAACCTCGCTCAGAAGCCAATCATCTTCAGAGATTTTGATTTTCGTGTTTGTGTAAGACTCTCCATATCAATGGCATCGTATATCGGATGCCAAAGATGCAGGGGAAGATGTTGACATCATAAGAGGAAGGCTGTGGTTTGAGGAGTGTGTAACGTACCTGTCAATATATGATAGTCACGACGATAGTTTCAGGGCACTAGACGCCAGTCAGTGAGATTTCAAAGATGGACTCTTTGTAAACATGTGAAGGCATAAGTCTGCAGTTTCAGGCTGGGACGGAGGTCAGTAAAGGAGTTGAGAGGTTCGAGTTTGGTACAACATACCTCATTAAATCAGAATTTTCAGTGTAAGTGTACGTTCACAACAGCCCATAGTCGTTTACACTATGGGCCGTTCAAACAGTGTGAATAGTTTGTTCATCATTGCAGAGGTAGAGGATGGAGAATGGTGATGCTAACCTGAGGACAAAGTCAGTACAATGTTCTCAGAGTGCTCGCAGGTCGAATGTGAGGCGATGCAGGGCATAGATCAGTCGACGCTTTCTCAACAATCAAGCACCTGACCGAACACCCACGAGGATTTGTACGTCCTCGCTTTCAAGGGGTGCCGACCAGGCACTTGGTCTGTCCGCCCGTTGCGTTGTAGGTCTCATCGTGGAAGCATGTGCTGAGAAGGGGAGAGTGAATTACCTGAAAGGCTTGTTAGTGATGTTTCACAGGATTAATGCCAATCGTGGTGGTGAAGATGTGTTGGTGTCAGACAAGGCTGAAACTTAAGTTTGACAACATTCAACATAGTATATTCATGTTCGAGGAATGCCATTTGTCACAATATCATCAATCGGAGGGGGGAGCGTAGGAGATGGAGGATGGGCGAATCTTACCTTTTAAGATGTATATTGAGAGCGGCGCACGCAGACTCGATGATGCCAGCTAGAAGCAAGTCCTTGAATGGCATGTTAGCAGACGATCTTGTCTGACGTGAATGTGCAAGCATCCGAGTGAGAGATCACAAATGATCAGAGTAATTCTAGAGTTGTATAGTTCCTTCATGACGCTATAGGAATTGGATTGTTCGTGTATAAAACATCCTTTGGTGATAGAGCCGGGCAGGGGAGAGTGAGTTCTTACCATTGAAGCGCTGCGCCGTGCGGTAGGGGTGTCGTTAATCGTGAAGCAGCTCTAGAACCGCGCGACCGGACTTCATGTCAGTCTTGGTCAAGCGACGGTCGCAAGAGGTGTGCCGGCAGTAATGCCATTGTCGTTGTCCAGGGAGCCTGGAAGCTCATGTTGGTGAGGAAAGAAGCAGCGAAGTCAAGAATGCGAAATCTTATACGAATTTGCGGGCAGCGGAGCGGAAGTGCTTTCGTCGTGCGCTCGGCCTTTTTGCTCCTCCTTGCCCCACTCTGTGCGCCACACTTCCGGCGCCACATCCACGTTGACGCGACGCGTCCAAAGTGCATTAAAGTACGTCGAGATCGAGTGCAAAGGTACCCACGAACGGCCAAGAATTCGGAATACTCTGGGACGTCTCGCAAATCTACCTCGACAGCGCTCTCAAAATGGAGGAGGAAGACCGTGGGTTGATCTTTGGCGGCGTACGCTACACGATTGTTCCGAGCAACGAGCTCGACAACGAGAAGACCAGACTGGTGAGGAAGCACTTCTCAAGAACTTTGACAACCTGCTAATCAATCAAATTGTAGCTACGCAATAACTTAGACGAAGAAGGTGCCACCTTTGTACGTCCGGGCGAGAATGGCTGTATTCCAAACCTCTCCGACCTTACGCACATCATCTCCACCCATATCGATTTTCCCGAATACAATCGCGCGCTGAGTCTGGGCATAGAGGTGGTCAAGCCGCAGTGGGTGCATATCAGTGTGATGAAAGAGAAGATGACAAACGCGCGGCCGTACAGTCCAGACCCTAGCCAGTACTTCTCTGATGTCGTTCTTACATCTGCGACCCTACCTGAGGGCGATAAAGAGGCCATCATGGCAGGTGTTCTAGCGCTTGGAGGACAATTCAGCAATCCGTTGACAAAACTTTGTACGCACATCGTCACTACGGACGAAAGCCATGAGAAATGTGTCATCGCTCGTGCAAAGGGCATCGACTGCAAGATCCTCCTTCCACACTGGTTTGACGTCTGCCTGAAGCTGGGCAAGAAAATCAACGAGGGCCCTTACACATTCCCGGATCCTGAGATCCTCAAGCATAACCTCGACAAACTGCCCAAGGTCATTCCTTCACCTCATCTTGAGGACGCAAGCACCGATCGACCTGCACGCGCGCCCGATGTATCACCTCCACCCTCACCTTCCGCATCCCGCAAAAACCTCAATGCTTTCTCCGGCAGAACAGTCTTCCTCTGCGCCGACCTCGAGCTCAGCAAGCATCTTCGAAGCACATTGGAGACCATAATTCGAGATGGTGGCGGAGAATTGGTCGAGGATGTGACGGATGCGGATGTGTATGTTGGTCGCTATCGTGAAGGTCCGGAGTATGTCTACGCATCGAGGGCCCGTCAGGAAGTCGCCAGCCTAGCATGGCTATACCACGTCATCAACAGAAATCACTGGACCTCTCCAACCAACAAGCTTCTGCATTATCCCGTCCCTAAACACGGCCTGCCTGGGTTCTCAAACATGAAAATCAGTGTTTCCAACTACTCGGGAGAGGCCCGCATCTACCTTGAAACCTTGGTACGACACTGTGGAGCGGAATTCACGAAGACATTCAAACAGGACAATACGCATCTCATTACGGCACACGAGATCAGTGAAAAGGTTGATGCAGCCAAGGAATGGAACATCAACATCATCAATCACCTGTGGTTGGAAGAGAGCTACTCGAAATGTACCGTCATGCCACTCAGCAACCCAAAATACACCATTTTCCCAGCACGCTCCAACTTGGGCGAAGTCTGTGGCAACATGGCTCTGGACCTACAACAAGTCGAGCGCAAGTTCTTCCCGAAAGAGCCTACGCCTCCGAAATTCATGAGCAAACCTTCACCACAAAAGCCATCAGATGCGACAAGCCACACACCTTCCGACCGAGAGGACCAGTCCGACTTCCGAGTGCCGGCAGCAGAAGACCCGGAGACTGAGGTTGAGGCGCCAGAACCGCCAAAGACAGTCAAGAAGCGCGGCAGACCCTCGAAATCTGCGTCTGTTGCCACACCGCGTCAAACCGCCGAAGAAAAGGAAAACTTGTCCCCTATCACTAGTACTGGGAGGGCATCCAAGACCAAGGCAATGGGTGCTCTTCATGCAGCAGCTGAGGACATGGCATTATACTCGCGCGAGATGAAACGCAAAGGCGGCTTGCTACATGGAGGTCGTAGGTCTCTGGATGACATGAGTTCCCCTGCTCCTGCTGCGCCTCCAGCAAAGAAGTCGAAGAAACGGACGAGTGACGAGAACACATACGATGTGACTGCACAGGGGAGCGACCTCAGTGACGGCGAAACACAGAAAATGGCAAAGGGAACGAAGAAAGCAAAGACCTCGCGAGAGCCAAAAGACAGGAACCCCAGTCTACCGCCAATCATTCACAGAATGATGGTCACAGGCGACGAGCGATGGGTCGGCAAGCCCAAGAAGGAAGATGAAGATAGGAAGACTCTGCGTGCACTCGGTGTACAGCTGACGCAAGACCCGAAAGACGTCGACATCCTGGTTGCACCCAAAATTCTACGAACACCCAAGTTCGTCTGCGCCTTAGCTTCTGCTCCCCTAGTCGTCGACACTAAATATCTCGACGCCGCACTGAAGCAGAAAAAATTGCTGGATGATCCTGGCATTCTCCAAGACCGCGATGCAGAGAAGAGGATGGGCTTCGACCTTATCGACGCTCTGGCAAGAGCCAAGGTCAACGACCACAAACTATTCCGCGGCTGGAGCATTTTCGTCACTCGCGACATTCCAGGTACCTTCGACACTTTCAAATCAATCATAACTCTCAACGGCGGCCAGGCAATGATGTACCAGGGTCGCACAGGCACTACAATTCCGAAACGCAGGCTGAGAGACGATCCGAGCGCTGGCGGAGAGAGCCAGCACCAAGGAGGCGATGACGAGTATGATTGTGTCTACTTAGTGTCTGGAAGCAGTGACGCCGAGCAGAAGCTGTGGAAGCCGTTCACTGATATGGCCGCGAAGCAAGACTTGGAGGCGAGGATCGTCAAGGCAGACTGGCTGCTCCATGCGGCCATGAGCCAACAGATCACTTGGAAGGACATGTGGGAGTTGAAATGAGAGGCAGCCTGAGCTGAAACAGCGCCGACGAGCGAAGTGTTTTCCGCATCTTTCATTGCGATCTGACTTGAGGTGCAGTATGGTGCCCAGGTCGCACAACCCTCGGATGCACGATGTGACGATATTGCTTTCCAGCGTGGCGCAGGAGGATTTTGCTTGTTCGAGTATTCCCAACGATGTTTATACCCCAGCTTGAAATTCGATCGTACCCTCAATCCTTGTTGACTTTGACCTTCCTCATCTCTTCTGTGATAGCATCCTCTCCATCGTCGTCGTCCTCGTCGCCTCCCTTGCCAACCAAGCCCGCCTCGTAGAGCTCTCGTCCTGTCATCTTCTTCTCCTCCGCCTTGCCCCTGTTCTTCTTCTTCTCTTCCGCCTCGGCCTGCTCTTTCTTTCTCTGCTTCAGCTCCTCCATCTCCAGCTTGAAAGCAGCCTGCCACTTCAAGAATGACTCTGGCGTCACCTTCTCGCCCTCGAACTTGCGGTTCTCTTCTTCCTCTGCCTTTCTCAGTTCCTTCTCGTGCGCCTCGTTGACAGCGTTTTGACGCTCGATAATAAGTGACTCCGCCTCGTCCTTCAGAGTCGAATACAAAGTGAACACCATCGCCATGCCCAAGTTCTCCTCGATCGTAGGCTGTAGCGCCTCCAGCAGCCGCGCTTTGTCCTCTTGCACATCTAGATGCTCATGTCGAGGCGCATTCGGCGGGGCTGTGATGTCGAGCGTGGGCGCTTCGTCGGGGTATGCTTCGCCATAGCGCACGTTGAGCAGGATGACTGGAGGCTCGTCGTCTTCTTCTCTTGAGGGGACGTCGAGTTCCATGGATATACGGTATTCCGTTTCGCTGATATCTGTGATTTCTTCGGGGAAGATGGAGTCGAGGACTTCCCGCTCCTCTTGCTGTTCTTCGCGGCCCATGGTTGTGATTTTTCTGTAGTCTCGAGTCGTGAGACTTGATTTGTGGCGATCAATGTTGTGAAAGGTCTACGGGTGATGCAGTGGATATTTAAAATGGTATAGCTCTTTGTCTGGCTGGGCTGTCCGGAAGTGGGCTGCCCATCAAACGAAGTCCAAGCGCGGCGACTTATCGATACAGCAGCCACCTGGAAGAGGGCTCCACAAAAAAATCCCTCCAAAGCCTCTTCCTCGTCTTCACACATCAGACAACTTTTCACAGCCGCATCGTTTTCCAAAACCAGCACTTCCCAAGACAACCAATGGCAAAATCCAAGCCAAACGACAAGGCAAAGAAACAGGCTCGCAAAGAAGCCAAGAAGATGGCGCCCATCACCGAGTCCCCCGAGCAGCTCTACGCCGCTGCTCTGACTTTCATCGAGCAGCAGCAGCCTCAGGAAGCACTCGAGCAGGCCAAAAAGCTCTATCAACTTGTGCAAAACAGATCTATCACCGAAGCTCTGCCTGCGCTAAACCTTTTGGGCGAGATTTCTGTCGAGCTTGGCGAGGTCGAGGCTGCTCGTGCCTATTTCGAGGAGGCTGTCAAGCTCGACCCTCTGGGTACTGTTGGCGGTGCTCTCGCCGATGGCGCCGAGAAGTTCCTCTGGCTTGCTCAACTGGCAGAGGAGGGTGGCAAGCAGAGTGTTATGTGGTATGAGAAGGGCGCTCAGGCTCTGATGAACGAGATTGCTGCTCTGGAGTCCGGCCAGCCCATTGCGCTGGACGAGGAAGCCCTCCTTCTCGTGCGTGTCGAGAAGAAGCGCAAGCTCGCAAATGCGCTTTGCGGCATTGTAGAGGTCTACATGACTGATCTCTCGTGGGAGGACGACGCTGAGTCGCGGTGTGAAAATTTAATCACCCAGGCTATGGCTGCTGAGGAAGAAACTAGCCCCGAAGTCTTGCAGACTTTGGCTTCTGTCCGTCTGTCGCAGGACAAGAAGGAAGATGCGCAAGCAGCTCTCCAACGATCAATGAGTGTGTGGACGGAGCTTGATCCTGAGGATCCTTCCATTCCCGATTTCGCCACCCGCATCTCGCTCTCTCGGCTCCTGATGGAGGCTGAAATGGAGAGCAGTGCATTGGATGTACTGGAGAGGCTTGTCTCGGAGGACGACGAGAGTGTCGAAGCTTGGTACTTGGGAGGATGGTGCCAGCATCTGCTCGCCAAAAAGGCAGAGCAGGGCGATGTCAGTGCAACGGCCGCTAAGATGACCGATTCGGAGCACGAAGCGAGCTTGGAAAAACTCTACAGGGGAAGCAGACGTTGGTTGAGAACGTCACTCAAGCTCTTCGAGCTTCTCGAGTACGAGGACGAACGACTCAAGCAACATGCCGAGGAGTTGATGGCAGGTCTCGATGGCATCTTGGGCCCTGTCAAGGAGGGCGAGGAAGATGTTGACGACGAATGGGAGGATGAGTGGGCCGGTATCGAGGATGACGATGCCCAAGAGGGCGCTGACACCGAAATGAGAGACTCTTGAACGGCATCTGCCACGCATGTGTCGTTCTGGTGCTCATGAGCTTGACTGAGCTTCACGCCACGACTTTAATGCTCGACTATGAAACATTCAGTAGATTGCCCAGTATAGAAGTTCTCCGACCAGCCCTACGACCCTACATAAACTCAGATCCTTCGAAAGACTTGGAGGCTCCTTTGCCTTCGGCTCCTTCCCCGAAACTCAGGTCTCTTCACCAGGCATCTCCTCCACATCACGCAACTGGTCCTCACACCGCGTCCCCGTCCAGCCACATCCTTAGAGTACCTGATCAACTCCCAGTAGAAAGAGCCGTCGGTAAATCCGCCGTATCGCGCTACAACAGACTTCCGAACCATGGATTCAATCCCCAACTCGTCTCCACATGCCCCGAAAGCTTGTCCTTCCCTCTCGTCTAATGGTCAGCAAGAGTCGACGACGCGTGTGACTCTTCCACGTCTTTTCCTCTCTGTCTCCACACGGTGACAGCAACTGGGCGCGCGTGACTGTGCGTGCCAGAGCTTCACGAGCGCGTGCTCAAGAGCGAAGGTTTGATGTCACCGGCGCCTAATTGTGGAGTGCCGTTGCTCTCGGGCGGGTGATTTGAAGGTGGTCGAGGATGGATGATGCTCGGGCCTGTGCGACACAGCTAACGGCAGTAAAATGTGGCTGTGGCGTCTGTCATCAAGGACGAAGGTTTGTTGCGATTGATAGGGTCGTTTCAGACTGCGGCGGCCTAGACTCGAGCCGGCTTAGACTCGAGCCCTTTTCTACCATCCCAGCAAACGCACTGGACGAACACAGCCTTGTAGCTGGAAATGCTCCGAGCCAACCGATCACTTTCCCAGCAGGAGGGAGACGCTTCTGCTTCCTCATGTTCCAGTGGGCACCCACCAGCTGGGAGCCGGGAACCCGGACGCAACCAAGCCATTTCCGCAGAATGCTGTGATCTCTGCGATCGTTAACTGCGTTGGGGAGGTGGCTCATTGGAACGAGCGCAGCTCCCTGAGACGTGGTGTGGTGGCACAAGGCTGGCTGCTAGGGGTTAGTGCGCATTCCATCGCGCACGCAGATTGCACCCTCGGCAGCAACCGAGAGGCCCTGCTCGCACGTCTCTCATCCACAGTGGCTCTTTTTGGGTTTACGGCATCACCGTTGCACCCGTCTGCTAAGGCTATTGCGCAGGTGGATGCGAACGTCTGCAGATGCAGGTTCTGCCACCAGGGGCAACCAAGGGCATCCGGGAAGATCACACTCGGAAGCATAAGCGTGGTCATTCGCTCGATCGTTCACAGCAACTCCTGAGTGGCCATACATCATGCCTGGTTGTTAACGTACGTTAAATGAGCGATGTGCACACAGATGTCTTCGTGAATGCGCAAACGGCAAGAAGACCCGAACGCCCAGATCGTGGTTATGCAGGTATCCGACGGGTGTCTACAGGTCATGCTGCGTTCGCAGATAATACACGCAGGTACACGTCACGGCCGCGCCCATTCCATGGCCGCATTCATCTCAGAGAAGTTCAAGTCACTGGTTGCAATTGACCCCTATTGCGGGAGCAAGGCTTCGTCCGTTCCTGAAAATGCTCGACGCGAACGGAGGATGATAAGTAAGGAACGCCGCTGCTGAGCCTCCTCTCAAGCTCGGTGTAACAAACACAAGCCTGCGTTCCGCCATGCTTGAATGACAAGCACCTAACCGTTGAATATCACGTTGACGCACAGTCCCTGCCTCACGTTAAGCTTCAGATCTCCATGTGACTACTGCACGTCAACAACCTAGTGCCGCCGAGCCACATATTCCTCATGATTGTCAAGCATCTGCTCTCCAAGCCACACACGTCCTGGGTTGGGGCAAGAGAGCGCTGTCTTTGGGCTAGGTCCGTCCCACATCAGAAGCTGTGGCGCGGATCGCTGTGCTTCCTAGCTGCGCGGATGAGCGTGATCGTCTAGGCGATATGGATCTCTTGAGTAGCGCCCACACTCGCGCAAGGATGAGCTGCTGAATTCGAGAGCGTTTATGGCACCTGTAATCCTCCTGAGAATCAGCAGAGCTCTCATCCTTCAGAGCGTTGTGCGAGTGCTGTCTTTCCGAAAGCGGCCATCTGAGACTCACAGTGGGCCTGGGCTCGAGACACCTACGGATGCGGTGACAGTCGTCCGTCTTCAGCATCAAGTTCGTTCTCGTCCAGACCGGCGCGCAAGTCGGCGAGGCCTATTCTTTTGGTACAAGTACTTTTCCTATTGCCTTGCACAAAGAATCTTGTGTGAAGTTCCTTTCGTCTCGTTCTCCAGTCTCTTGCCTCCTTACCAGCTTCTTTCGCTATACCGAAACAAAGCCTCCGCAGACAACGCGAGCAGCAAGGAACCACCAACCTCACACACAAACAACACAAGGCTTGCTTGGTCTTGTTTCTGCAGCAAAGAACGGCGGATCCCCCGTCAAGCAGACAAAGTACGCTGTAGCGGCAACGTGCACTGGGTATGTCGCCAACCCTGGACCTGCAGATGCTCATGCACTCAAGCGTGCGGAACAAACTGCTGGGTGTGTTAGTAGCAATGGATTCACATACTTACAAGACATGCAGGAAGGCATCAACGGACCTCTTTAACTCCATTGATCTAGTTGGTCATTGGGGAGCAACTTCACCGTCAAGCATTAACCCACGATGACAATGGCTTCGACCACAACTGTCACCCATGGCCGCTCTCACGGCGACGAGTACGGTCTTGCTGCCATCGCAGAGCACAACGCTTCTGGTACTGAGCAATTTCCTCCGTACACAGAAGATGCGAAAGGGCTTGGAATTTATGTTAGTACGGGTCCTCGGCAGACTTTGAAGCCTCCCACTGACCACACCACAGCACGACGGGTACGCTCCAGCCTACCAAGACGGCCATAGCTACGTGCAAAGTCCGCCAACACCCAGTCCAAGTGATGGCATCCGCACCAGGAGCGGCCGTACGACCAGAAGAACCGACTCGCCTTTCAGCACCAGCAAATCCAGAATGTCAATGTCGCCCATCAGCAAACCCAAGAAGCCCAAGAAAAGCAAGCTCGACAAATCGAAGACTCCACAGCTGACCGCGCCGCTTTCCGTATTGACCAAGGACATGGTTGTGCCGATGAAGGACATCGACGAGTGGGTACACCGCCCAGCTGAAGTCCGAAGACAAGAGGTAGAGAAGCGCAACGGATACGTCACCAGGCCGATGAACTCGTTCATGCTTTACCGATCAGCATACGCCGAGCGCACCAAGCAATGGTGTCTTCAGAACAACCACCAAGTCGTCTCGTCTGTGTCGGGTGAAAGCTGGCCGATGGAGCCGCCCGAGGTTCGCGAGCAGTTCAACGAGTGGGCGAAAATCGAACGCGCCAACCATGCGGCCGCTCATCCAGATTACAAGTTCTCGCCCAGCAAGTCCACCAACAAGCGACGCAAGGACGAAGACTCCGACAACGATGAACCAGATGGCCTCGATGACCCTGATGGAGAGTACCGTGGAGGTCGCAACGTCAGGCCAAGGCGCCAGCAAACCGCTGAACCTGCTTTCCTCCCAAGCAGTCACGGCTTCGAGTCAACGCCCTACTACAGTCAGCAACACGCAGCATATGAGCCTCCTCACTACCAGTATGTCACTGCTCCTGGCCGGCCGCTTCCATCAAATGTCGCCTATGACCACAGCGGTCAACCATACAACCCTCAGACAGGCACCTACCTCCAGCCCGTGGTGTCTCAACAACCACAGTACCAGTACGCCGTCCAGGAAGCCCTTCCTCCTCGCGAGCCCACATCCCAGTCTCTCGGCAACTACGGTCTTCCTGGAGGCCAACCACAAGAAATGTTCGCAAACTCTCGCACATCAACACCGATGCAACAATACAACCAGTACGGCCAGCCCGTATATGCTCAGTACCAGAGCCAGCATTACCAGCCAGCCTACCAGGCCACCGAGCCGCAGATGTACGAACACCAGCAGTACCTGCAAGCGCAGATGCAGCCCCAGCAAGCCATTGACCCTTCGCTGGAGATCATGCTGAGCGATGCCGGGGCAAATGGCCAGGGCATGCCGGAGTCGCATTTTGACACAGCCATTGGGGACATGACGACCGGTGATCTCGGCGTGTTGGAGTATTACGACCAACAGACGAGTCCAGACGCGACTTTGGCTCCTCCGTGGTCTCCAACAGATGGGTTGGAATAGACGGGAGTGGTGGCGGTGGTGCGTTTTCGAGATTCCAGTCCGGAAATAATAGTCCTCATGTTTTTATGTAACTTAACGCGACACAATTTTGCAAAATTTCTTGAGCCTTCTTCGCCACATGACAGAACAGATCCATTCGGGAGGGAAACAAAGAATTGCATCCAAGTGCGTCAGCAGTGCGATAGGGAGGTCGCGCGCGGTGCATGCAGCAGAGCCTGGCAACACAATGTCTTTGTCTCCCGGCCGGTCGCACACGGATACTTGCATTTTTCCCGTGACTTTGTGCATGTGGAACATTCCCTCAACGTCGCACGCGAGTGCTGGAATTGATCGCATGCGCTGTGATCCCTGCCAGTGGCATTTTGTGCTGAAACTTGAGGCTGTTAAAGATGAGTGTATGGATTGCGATTGCCCATGGGATTCAGGAGCTGATGGATGCTCGTCCAAGGCCGCTGCTGCTGAGGGGGTGCGTGTGGCCCCTGAAGCGATCCAGGCCCGCAGTGTCGATCAAATATCTTATGTACATGCATCAATTCTATATCAGAAGCATCTGGCAGAGCTCAATACAGATTGATCTCTGAAGATTGCGGAGTCTGGAAGTTACACATAGGACCATTGAATGGCTGAGCAAAAACTACAAAGCCCTGGAATATCGACCAGACGTCCTTCTCGCTCGCATACACATAGCAAACGTACTTGGTGCAGAATGGTATAAATCGTTACGGTCGCGGAAATCATGTGCTCAAACGGGAGGGACTACCAGCTATGAACAATGACCATGCTCATCACAATAACAAAAGACCGATTGACTGGCTTGGAGATACGATTGCCGTCACACACAAAGCTCGTGTAGAACGACGGGTGACCACTACCATCCAATCGAACAGAGCGATCAAGCGCAGTATGTACAGGCTGGATACTTGCAGTGGTGGCATGCTTATCATCTCAGTATTGGTGCCATCTCACATCAGTCAAGATCCTCCGATCGCACGACAAGGCAGGGCGACATGGTAGCAGGGAGAACCGTCTTCGACATGTCGATCGTGCACCAGATAGTTGTTCTCTGTGGCAGCATTATGTGCTGCAGCAGCCTCCGAATGGCGAGTCCAGATCGCAAAGAGGTCGGATGTAGTACGTCGATATATCAAGTCCCAAACAGCCATCTTGAAGATGGATGGTGGCCGCCGTGGAGACCGCGTGTATCACCATCCTAGCTACCAATCCACGAAAGGTTCCATCCGGCTGATGCGCTCGTATTTTGCTGACCTGTGGTGTGGAAAGGGTCAAAACAATCTCATGACTCCCCTCCACTCCCTGCCGAGGTGAGCTGCTCGCAAGAGCTTGGTGCGTCGTTCGTAAAACGCGTTCTCGAACGGGAGGAGTTACACTCTCAAGCCGGGTGGAACCTCGCGCCAGAGAGCGCAGTCGTCGGATTTTGAAGAACCATGGATACGACACAAAGATCTCTTGCAGCCTTCACAGCTTTCAAAAGAGACCAAAATGCCATTCAACCAGCTTCCTCCCCGTCATCTCCAGCATTCCGCAACGCAGCCCTCTCCACCCTCTTAGCCCGCCTCCTCTCCTTCCTCTCCCGCTCAAACATCTCCGTCTCCCGGTCCACAATCCCCTGCATCTTCGCCGCCATAGCGACGTTCTTCCTCGCCTCCTGCCTAATAAGATAATCCACCTCGACCTTCGCATTTTCAAACTCCTCCGCCCACGTCGGCTCTTCCCCTGCCTCCTCACCACCACCACCACCACCCACCCCAACCTCCCTCTCCAAAATCTCGTCCCACAGATCCTCGTACTGCGCAAACTGGATCTGCTCCGTCAGCCAGTGCCGGCGATCGTGCCGGCGCTGCCGCTGCGTAATGCGGTGCTGGATGAAGCCGGAGAGGGATTCGGGCTGGGGTTTTTTGATGCGCAGGATAGGGATGCTGTTTGCGCTGAAAAGGACGGGGATGTGGCGTTTTCCGGAGAGTTGCGACAGGGAGTGAGGGCGAGAGAGGAGCTCGGTGGTGCTGGGCTTCTCGACTGGTGAGCTGCTGGCCGTAGCAGTGGACATGGCACTTTTGTTCTGCTTGCTCTTGCGTTTAGACAGCAGAAGCGCCGGCGGATCTGCCTTTACTTTCGCTGGCGCTTTGGCGAGGAGTTCGGCGATGTAGCTTGTGCTCTTCTCATTGCCAGCGACGGCTGCGTCCAGATGGTCGAGGGCTTCATAGCCCGCCTGGAAAGCCAGTCTTAGGCGCTGATAGCTATGTAAGTGGATCGACTGCTTGCAGCGGTTGCGGACGACATTTTGCAGTTCCTTTTGCGATTGCGTGGGCAGAGGCACGGCGCGAGATTGGTGCAGGAGAGCGCGATACAGGGCGATCGCGCTGATGCGGTGGGCGCTCACATGGCGAGGGACAAGGAAGGAGGGCATGTACCGCTATCGTCCATGCGTATAAAGCTTTTTGCTGTACGGCAAGACGTTCGGGTCGAGGTTGCGATGCTGGTCAAGCTGCAGGACAGGGTTGCAGGTTGAAGGAGAGGCTTTGGAACTCTCGTTGGCTTGGCGTGGTTGAAGATGGTACCTTGGTATCACATCACTTGGATATATCAGACAGTTGTATGGTACACGGTGCAGAGAAGAGAAAAGTGTATATACATATTACTACATGGTGTATCAAAACTCCCAATGCCAACACTGCTTCCCGGCACACGTCCAGCTCGATACTGGGCTTCCTCGAGCTCTGGACTCGCCTCTGGCCACCAGATTTGTATAGCATGGCCAGCATTACTCGTCAAAGACAAAAGCACTCACCACATCTCCCTCTTTATAACCCAACTCCTCCAGCGTTTTCGTCTCAGACCACACTTGACCCAAGTACAGGAGGCGAATCTTCCTCGGCCCAATCCTCTTGTGCACTTCCGCACAAACCACAGCAGCAGTCTGTCCCATGCCCATCTTCACCACAACATCCATAGACCGATCACTCAGTCTCGCCTTCACCGTCACAATCTCCCCAACATCACCCGCCTTGCCCTTGCCCTTCTCCCCAAGAACCTCCCCCTCCCCCTCCCCCTCCCCCTCCCCAGCCTCCTCAACAACATCCTCCGGGTCCGCCACCACCCACGCCGGGATATCATACCCGACCCCCCTCTCATCAAACACCCCTCCCGTCCTCCTCGTCCTGCCCCGACTCCTCGGCTCGCTCCCAACCGCGACCTTGCCATCCGGCACGTTCAACCCAGCCGCGTCGGCAATCCCCTGCGCCTGCTCCACGTCCCCTCGCCGCAAGCACTCGCACACCAGCCGCAGCGCACTCCACACCTCCGCGCTGCCCGTCACGCGCGTGTCGAAGAACGCTTCACGTTCACAGTCCAAGCGCGAGCGCGTCCAGGGCGCGACTTTGCCGGCGGGCGAGACGGGGCTGGTGGGCACGGGCGAGGGCGCGCGGATGGGCGCATTGGGTCGGGCGGGCGAGGGCGAGGATGCGCGGCGGGAGGGTGGGCTTGAGGAAGAGGGGGAGGCGGAGGGTTGGTTTATGGCGGCGCGGGAGGAGTCGTGTGGGATGCCTGGTCCTGCTCCTGCTCCTGCTGTCAGGGTGGTGCTTGTGGGAGGTTGGTGGGCGGTGCTGTGATCATTTTGGGAGGGTGTGCTCGTGCGGGAGGCGCAGCAGCCCTGTGTTGTTTGAGAGTTAGTTGGACATGCTGATTGTTTATTGAAGACGGCATCAGAAGACGAAAAGTAGGGCAAGATGCCTACCATAGACTAAAAGCAGCGTCGCGAATGCGCCTCGCGATCGCGTTGGTAGAATGCGAGAGCGTTGCGGTGGGCAGGCTGGCTGCAGGTTGAAACGGGCCAAAGTAGTGCCAACTGAATCTCGAGGGCAAACACAGAGTCCCGGCTATACCAGTAGTCTCGGCAGCAGCTCAGATCTAGATGTGTAACGAGCGTTTTTCCACAGCTAGTATAGCAAGTAGTTTATTGAATAATCGGTCGTCGTTGCAGAGTGGCACACAGACAAACAGACAGACAGACAGACAGACAGACAGACAGACAGAGCACCCGAGTCTGCGCCCCCTCAAACCTCGCATGGTCTAGCCCTTTTGCTTGCCTGCCTGCCTTGGGCATGAGGCGAAAGAGGCGCCGCAGCAGCTTCGGTAGAGGGAGCCGTTCTAGTCTTCCTCTAGCGCCATGCCATGACATCGAAGTATCCACGCAAATCCAATCCTTCTTCAACAAGGGTGTTTGCCGGGTGATCTCGAGCCGAGGTGCGGTTTTTGTTCACTAGGGTTGGGTGGGTGCAGGGTTTGGGGTCTGTTCTCTGTGGTTTGCATGTGTCATTTTTGCGCATGCTCGAAGGAAACACCGCAGCATTGATGCAAGATTTTGGAGAAAAGAATTGGACGACATCACTTCGATTCAATGGCCTGCTATCTACTAAAAACCCGCGGTAAAGACCAATTCGAAACAATAAGCGTAGGCGTAGGATTAGGTCGATTCACCTGATGCGATTTACGCAGTCAGTGTCAGAAAGAGGAAACCGAGAAAAGCAAAACCCGTGTCTCATGAATCATGCCAGTCGTGTAGTCGTATCATCGTAGAATTGGCATGCCAGCCATGACAAAACCATCGTAAGTCATACTTCACAAGACAAAGGCAAGAAAAAGTTGACCATGAACCACTAAGTGAGCAGTCCGGTTCCGTGCGATCCGATCAGTGGCCTCTGCCATTGTAGCCTTTGAACACGTTGCGCGGGAACAATGTCCACTTGGCAGGCTTACCCTCCTCGTCGTTGTGGTTCACAACGACAGATGAGTCGGGCGCCTAGAGAGGCTCATCGCCGCGGTTGCGCTTGCGGCCACGCATGGAGCCAACGTCAAAGACCTCGCTTCCAGTACGCAGTTCAGCGGTGCCATCGACCTGGTGAGCAGCGGCGGCGTTTTGATTGCCGGGCTGTCCATCGAAGCGCACGCGAGGACCGGCGCGGCCTTCCTCTGCAGCGCGACGCATGGTGCCAGCGTGGTTTTTGTCGGTTTCAGTCGTGGTGGTGACGACCTCGGTCGGGGCCATTGCAGTGGAGGAAGCAGGGGCCGCTTTTGCAGGTGCAGTCGTCGTAACAGGTGCGGTTGTTCCAGTGACAGTCGATCCAGTACCTCCAGCACCGCCAGATCCGGCACCTCCTCCTGCTGCACCTCCAGCATTAGAGCCCGCAGAAGCTGCGGCACCTGCGGCACCTCCGGCACCATTTGCAGCCACAGCGGCGACGGGTTGCTCAACGACGGTAATAGCTTCTTGCTTGCCAGGCTTCTGAGTGTTTCTGCGTCTGTGTCTGCGCAAGCAAAGAAGGCACGGCAAGCACAACAGCAGGAGCCCTACCAGGATGATAGCAAGAACCCACCAGAACCTCAGGAACCAAGCTTTCCTCGAATTGTCGATTCGAAGATACTCACGGCCCGTCATAGCAACGACATGGACGGGACCACAAGTGCCAAAGTCCACGAAGCCTTGAACGGCTACACACTTGTCGCCGCGACCTTTGAAGGAGCCCTCGACAGTATCCTCAGGCTCTGTCACACGGCCTGCCTTCCTCTTCGGAGGGAATGTCAGGTCAGTCGGAATCGAAATCCCCTTCATCGGAATGGTTGCGACCGTGAACGGAACGGTACGGTGACGGTCACCAGTGCACTCGGTCGGCCTGTCATGTGGTGGAGTCGGCACAATCATGTCGTAGACGGGCCAGCAGCCGGGCTCAATGGTGCTCCAGATGACTGTGCCATTGTCGCAGAATGGCAGGGCGCGAACACGCTCCACGACTTTCTCGTGCGTTGGATACGGGGCAGGAGTGATTGTGCTGGTTGGGTATGACAAAGTCGGGTACGATGAGACGAGGACCACATCTCCGTTCGACTTGGTTTCGGCGTGGACCGTGACGTGGGTAGATTGCTGGTCGATGCGAGTGACTTCGTGAACAGATCCGTTCGCCTCGGTGACAGTGAGTACTTCGATGTGGTGGCCATTGTGCCACGGCAGGCCCTGGGTCAAAGTGCCTGCGGGTGTTGTTGCCGGGACAGTCGAGGACGGAATGTCCAAGAAACTGGTGACTGTCTCCCCAGGGGAAAGGCCAGTCTGATCCACAAACCTTGTCTGGCCGTCCTGATCGATGCCACTGGGGAACAGAGTGAGGTAGGTGACGACGTCGCCGGCGGCAGTGGGCAGAGGGATGCTCAGCGTGCGTGCGTCAGGCTCCCCTTCAAGGACGGTGACGGTGTAGGTGGTTGCAGCGAGCGCTTTCGCGGCGAGGAAGATGGGAAGCAACAGCATAGTAGCAGGTCGCAGCTCGATGGGCGGATGCAGAGATTTGATGGGAAGGGTGTTGCGTGTGGGCAATATTAAGAGGATCTCTGCGGGTGGAGTGTGATGGTGTCGGTGAAGAGGATCAGGAGAGGCGGACGACAACAACAACATGGAGTCCGTCTGAAGGCTGGCAAGCAGCAGCATGCTGAGTGCTTTCCTGTTACCGTGATGTGGGCGAAGCAAGTACATGTCGCATTGAGGAAGGCGGCAGTAGAAGAGTGAGCAGGCACGTACATCAAATTCACGGAAGGGCATCTCCGTGTACATGTATCTCGTTGTTCACCTCGACAAAGTGTGAGGATGCAGGAGTTCCATTGGTGTGATCGCTGCGGGTGGGTGATCAGGTGAGGCTGTGTCTGTGATGGCATGTCACCTCAACGCGACGATTGCATGTAGACGGCGACGTCATGAAAGAACGCCGGTGTTATATCATTTCCGTAGGACTAAGCACATGTTAACAAAACAGAAAAAACGAGGCCTCTCACCGATCTGGCGCATATTGATAGCAGCAACGCGAACACGTGAGGTGGGTTTTGACTGCATGTAGGTTTCCTTCGATCAGTCCCATCAATTTACGGTGAGATTCTGGGGCACAACGCGATAGCCGTCAGTCATGTGTGACATTGTACTCGAATATTCATATCGCAAGTTAGACCGACTAAAAGATTCGAAGAACAACGATGGATCGAGTCAGTGCTTCCATTTGCAAGGATTAAACTCAAACTTGTTGCTCGGCGAGACGCAGCGCCAACAACACACTGCCAGATTGGGCTGCACTTCTCCGCAGTTCAACCTCCAAGTGAGCTCATACAGTACCAAGCTACCCGTCCACGCAACCAAGCTACTCCACATCCCAGTCCAGCATTTGTTCTCTGGCCAGAGAGAGCCAATCTGACAGTCGAGAACTTTCCGAACATACATACTGCTCATCACTACTTCAATACTCTGACCAACCATTGGCACACACCCCAGTGAAGCCACACTCGAGACGAAAGCCACGACAGCGCCCAACGAAGCTCACGGCTTACGACTCCACCGCTTGCTCTAGACGAGCGGATACCACCCAGGGCTCGAACACGAATCAAACAAATCCACCATGCGTTATCCCATCCAAGTCCTCGCGTTATGCGCAGCAACAGTCTCCGCCCTCCAGCTCTCAGACCTGCAACCATTCCTCTCCGCCATTCCCATATCAGTCTCCGACTACCTCCCACCCGCTGCCGTCGCAGATAGGATCCCGCCTCAAGAGCAAAAAGACAATCAATCCACACAAAAATCACAACAACAAGCTCAACCACATCTCAACCTCTTCCGCCGCCAAAACGACGACACCTGCCCATCAAGCTACAACAACTGCGCAAACATTGGTGCTCCAGGCCTCTGCTGCGCGCCTAGCGCAAGGTGCAGTGCGGATGCAGCAGGACATGTCGCCTGTTGCCCACGAGGAGCGGCTTGCACGGGCACGATCGGAGCGATCAATACGGGCACATCAACGGGCACTGGCAGTGCGACATCAACCGCTTCGGGGACCTCAAACTCTGGATTGTTTGTGACGGCAAGCACATCGCAGGGTGCAGTCTCTACGAATGGTGGAGGGTTCGTTTTGGACGGAACGCAGACGGTGGCTACGCCTGGAGCCGGCTTCAGAGGTGCACAGCCGGTGAGTGATCGTCTTCTCTTGATCAATCGGAATTGGAGCAACGCTAATGGATTTCGCAGCCACTTGTTGCGAGAGCAATCATTCGAATGATGGAGTATGTGCTTTTGTAGGCGATCATTTTGCTTCTGATGGAGAGTTCTATAGAGAGACGTAATGACTGTACAGACTGACCATAGTTGGCGTTGGGATGGATGCGTATATAGCGATGCTTGGCCAGGCGAGCACAAATCAAAACGACTTCGCTGGCTCGCATGACACCACGCGATTCTGACACGCATATAAAAAGCATACCACAATGATTTCAGCCATGATCATATACAGTACCTCAGCAACGACAACAACGGCAACGGCTGATCGCTCCGCTCGGCTCGTGAAGATCAAAGGCGGCTGGATGCCTGCATTCCCCACGTGCTTCACGCAAGAGCCGAACGAGCTCCATCATCAGCCGAGCGAATCCCCATCTCCATCTCCACCCTCGAAGTCGATTCGTTCCGCAGTTGCGGAATCTTTGCGCCTTCACTCCTCTGCCACCACTTAAGGAGGAGAGAGAGCAAGGCCGTCCGCCATGGATGCGACGCATGGCTTAGCCCAGATCGCCTCGCATGCCAACAGCCAGCTCGTCGGCCAGCACCAGCAACACCAGCAACACAACCCCCAGCAGCAACTCCACCAACACCAGCATCCCCACCCCCAGTACGACGACAGCGGCCCAAACGACCCGCACGGCACCAAGCGCAAGGCCGATAACGATGGCTCGCAGGGCGCCGCCGGCAGCAAGTCGCGCCGCTCGCGATACATCTCGCTGGCCTGCAACGAGTGCAAGCGGCGCAAGATCAAGTGCAATGGCCAGACGCCGTGCCAGCGCTGCGGCAACCTGAACCTCGAGTGCGTCTACGCGCCCAACTGCTGCAATGGCTTCAAGGACTCGCAAGAGTACAAGGACATGGCCGCCCACATGGCTTCGCTGCAGGACCAGGTCAATGTGCTGTTTGAGAACGTGAACACCCTGCGCGCCGTTTTGGGGCAGCCTGCGCCGCCACCGCGAGTCGCCCAGCAGATTCCACAGCAGCAGCAGCAGCAACAGCAGGCGTCTCTCCCTCCGCCGTCGCATACAGGCACGCCGATCGATCCATCCCTGCAGAATCATACATTTGGCTTGCCGAAAGGACCGCCGAGCGCATCAATGTCCATGTCGCCTTCGCAGACGAAGTCACGGAGCTTCTCGATGCAACAGCAGCAGCAGTCGTCCCAGACCTCCTATCGTGGGCCCACCAGCAACGAGTTCAGCTTCGGCGTGGCGGACAACAGCCTGCAGACCATGGGTATCACAGAAGGAAAAATAGACATTAATGGGGATAATGTGCACGCATTGCAGCCGTCCACTTCGCCTGGACAGGTAGAGCGTAATTTGCAATTGCTGCAAGCCGTTCACGAGGAGAAGGATCCAATCTACAGCGTCAGCAAGGAGGAAGCGCTCCGCCTTTGCCGCGTGTATGAAGATGAGATGGGGATCATGTATCCTGTGGTGAACATTTCGACGGTCATGGAGTATACGGAGCGTCTGTACAGCTTCATCGATGCGGCCAGGCGCAATGGGTTGGTCCAGCAAGGATTCCCTGGTGCAGATGCCATTGATGACGAGAATACGATCGTGCTCAAGATGATCATTGCATGTGCATCGACGATGGAGGGATCTGGTAGCAGCGAATTGGGACACAGCATTTTTGAGAGCCCTGGAGTTCGAGACGCTATTGCAAAAGCGACGAATGGATACGAAATATCCCACAAAGCGCCACGACTGCTTGTGTTGACGGTATGTTATGAGATTGAGTCGTTGTATCAGTGACAACTATTAATTCGATTTCAGTCACTATACGAGTTCCATTGCGACAATGAAGTAGCGTCATGGCGCATTGTCGGACTGGCGGCAAGACGATGCCTTGAGCTTGGTCTCCATCGCCACGAAACGTACGACAAGATGTCCGACCTAGTTGAACGTCGCCAGACAGTACTGCTGTTCTGGTCGGTCTACATTCTCGATCGAAGATTCAGCTTCGGCACAGGCATGCCATTTGCGCTACAAGATACCGACGTTGATCCTTCAGTGCCCAAGCCTGAAGATCGGACGTCGTATATCTCAGCCATGGCCAGATTCTGCGAAATCAGCAGCAGAGTCTGGCGGACGGTGTCGAAGACGCCAACAGCAGCAAACGACGGAAGCGGCTGTGTCAACTTACCTGAGATGGCCTATCTCGACTACCAGGTCATCGACTGGCATCGAAGCATCCCTCCTATGCTCAAATTTGAGCACCCATCTCAGCCACCTGCGCCTGGACCTCAGCCATCTCGCACTGGCTACCGACTGAGGGTCATTTTGTACCTGCGTGCGAACCAGATGCGCATACACATCTATCGGCCGGTCTTGCACTCTGCGACAAGCATCATGCAGAACAGACAGCAGGCCCAGACATCAGTCGACGTCGCCAAGGATACTATTCGTGTGCTCACTCACATCAGTCAAACGTCTGATATTTACCACACGCAACAAGCTCTGTTCAATCCCTTCCTCACCGGAGCGCTGGCAGTACTGTTCCTGGCAGTTGCACACACGCCGGCAGAGTTTGCCGACAACGTGCGTGAGGAATATTACATGGCGCTCGAGCTTGTGCGCGCCCTGAGCAAAGGGAGCCCTATCAGCCACCGGCTGTGGAATACTATCCGCCACCTCAAAGAAGTTGCGCCCAAACTCGGCCTCATCGCCGGCAAAGAGAACACGAGTACCCACCCAACACCAACACCTCTCGCCCACTCCCAACCACATCAACTCCCAACACCCCAATCTCAACCTCTATCCCAGCAATCCCAATCACAAGTAAAAAGCGACTCGGATCCCAGCCGCAGCGCAGCAATGGCTATGGCCGGCCTAGCAGGCGTCAACGTGAATGAAGTCGACTACAGCAATAGGCGTTGGACGGAGCACAGCAGCAGTCCGGAGGGCATGGCGCACGATCTCACGAGCTTGTTCGAAGCGGCTGGTGGGTTGCAGGCGATGGGCAATGGCAACGGCAACGGAAATGGGATCGGCATTGGAGGGCAATTGGCTGTGCAGGATCTGGTGCAACAGCCGCACGTTGAAGGACCTGCGCCGGAGGTAGATGTTGTGTTGACGGGGATGCTAGACGATTTGTTCTAGGATGACTTGTTATGTTCCCGTTTTCCTGCTGTGGGTTTGTGATGTATATATATGTATTTATGTAATTGTACGAAGTGTCATGAATGGTTTGATTGCAAATATCATTGCCTCGTACTGCAGGTGAAACCAACACGAGCATCTGGTTTTGTTTCACATTTCATGAGCAAGGCAATGATCCGAAGCAGTCGAGAACGTCTCTCTCTCTTTGCACACGACTTGCTGGCAAGCCACTCCACCTTTGCTGTGCTTGCTTGCGGTCTGCCTCATCCCACTTCGGCTCTCGCGCAACGAAAGCCCACCCGATTACTGCACTGCACCCCGAGCTATCGCCCACCACCAGACTTCCACACATCATACCCTGCCTGCCCGTCGCTCCCTTGCCGACAGCAGCCAGACGTGTGTGAACCTTCACACTCGACATACACAAGACACGCGATACCACCTCACCTGCCAGAAGGGGATTTTGCGCCTTTCTTTGGTGGGGTCGGAGTTTGAAAGAGCCTCACGACAGTCAGTGAAAGCTGCCAGCCACACACTGCGTGAAGAGTGAAGAGAAGGAGACACATACACACGCGCTCGCATACACATGCGCTTTTGCTGAGACGGGTGACTGGATTGATCGGCTTGACTGCGAACATACGCCAGCCAGCAAGACTCACTTGCCGTATCCACACACCGGCCTGTCTGGACCACTCAACCTCCTACCACACCACACCGCTTGTCGGAAGAAACACCACGACCCAATTTCTACCAAGGACAAACCATAGTACATACTTGGACCCGCGAAACATAGCTGCACATACACACGCACCCTGCATCTCCCAACCCTGGCGCCCAAGCGCGAGTACGACCTCGCCGAGCTCTCGGAAACCAACACCGCGACCTCTGCCTCCTACGACGCAGCCGTCGAGCGCCGCTTGTCCTACTTCCTGGAAAAGTCGCTCACAATTGACGAGATCGCGCTGGACGACAACCTCACCATGAGCTCTTCCTCGCAAGCCCCCGAGTCGTGGATCTCGGCCTTCTGCTCCCTTGTCGGCCACGAATACTTTGCTGAAGTGAGCGAGGACTTCATTGAAGATGACTTCAACTTGACCGGCTTGCAGAGCCAGGTGCCCATGTACAAAGAGGCGCTGGAGATGATTCTGGACGTTGAGCCTGAAGATGCGAGCGATGAGGAGGAGGAGGAGGAGGAAGATGACGACGACGACGAGGACGAGATGTTGGACGCCGAGGGCCGGGCGTATAAGCGCGCAGACGCGGCGGAGAGGCGGCATCTGAGGATGGCCAGCGATCTTAGTGTGATTGAGAGCTCGGCCGAGATGCTGTACGGCCTGATACACCAGCGTTTCATCACCAGCCGGCAAGGAATTCAGCAGATGGCGGAGAAGTACGAGCTGGGCCACTTTGGCCACTGCCCACGTGTGCACTGCTACGGCGCCCGTGTGCTTCCCGTTGGCTGCTCCGACATCCCAGGCCAGGAGACAGTCAAGCTCTTCTGCCCAAGCTGTCTGGACGTCTACACACCGCCCAACTCGCGCTTCCAGACCGTTGACGGCGCCTTCTTCGGCACGACATTCGGCTGCCTCTTCTTCATGACTTTCCCCGAGCTCGACGTTGGAGGCGACAAACCCACTCCACCCGCACCCACGCCTCTGAGCGACCCTCTCTCCGCCGGCCCATCAAGTAGCACCGGCGCAGGAGCATCAGGCACCAAAACCGCCCGCTCAAGCCTCTCCTCCTCCCTGACATCCGGCCAACCGCCCGCCCCACCTCACAACACAAGCAGCAGCGCCACCGCGAACGCCAACCCAAACCCTCTCCCGCCTCAACCAGAAAACATCAACGGCGTAGCACCGCGCAACCTCGCCCCGGGTCTCGGCTTCAACAGCATCTACGAGCCACGAATTTACGGCTTCCGCGTCTCCGAGGTCGCTAAGACCGGCCCGCGCATGAAGTGGCTGCGCTCCAAACCCGCCGACGCCAACGAGCTTGACGAGAGCGCCCTCTGGGCCGCGCAGCAGGCGGCCAAGAACGCCGCTTCTAAGCCCGCGGATGCTGACATGCCCGATCAGAGTCAGGAAGTCGGCGGCGATGTCGAGGACGAGGATATGGAGGGTGCGGAGGGCGGTGTTGTTGGTGAAGTTCTGAGCAAAGCTGCTGGTAAGAGCCGGAGACGAGAGAACGGTGATGCTGTGCTTGGTGAGGCGAATGCGACTGCGGGCGGTACTGCTGTTAGGGCGGGCGCTGGTGGTGGTTGATTGATTGATTGAGAGAGTGATCTTGGGATGCGCTTTCTTTGGGTACGAATGGACGGGAAGCATGGGATGGAACAGGATGGGATGGATTGAGAGGGGTTCTACACTGACTGACTGACTGAGTACCACACAGGTATCGTGAGCAGTTCTCTTGCGAGGGGGTGAGGAAGTATGAGTTTATGCTAGCGATGAAAAAATGGACATCTTTCTCTATTCAAACTATTCAGCTTTGAGCGATCACCTTTCCAGAGTAAAAGGCGATCGAGATGACACACCTCCAATTGGGTGAAAACGGACGGTATCACGAAGACGTCCCATGGGTCTAATTCCGGACACCTTAAGATGATGGTAAGTACTTTTGCACACGCCCGACTTGATCACAAGTCCTCTTGTTTCCCTTTTATTCACCTTTCCTTCCAACCACACAATCCTATACCATCAACTCGACCATGCCCTACGACGCCGAAGCCAAGGCTACATTCTGGTCGTCGACATCAGAGCTTTCTTCCCAACGGGCAACATGTTCGCTAATAATCTGGTACCGGTGGTCCGGCCACAACCACCTATCTAAACGCTGCAGAGGTCAACAGCCGGCACTCTACCAGTTTCTACATGTCAAACGGCTCGGCGGCAGTGTCGATGGTGTCGGACTGCAGATGACTGGTCCGCTGGTGCAGTCGAGCTGGGCATGCCACATTTGTTCCAATGTGGCATGTTGAAGTCCGGGTTCACAATCTGGAAAGATGACGGCTGATGTGGGATCCATGTCCACGTCGCACCGCCGAGCCTGCACCAGAGAACGTCTTTAGAGACGTTATGGACGGCGACTAGGAGACCGCAAGACATACGTGATCTTCCCGATGTGCAACATGCTCGATCTCGATCAAATCTGGCGGGAGAACCACGATCAGCTTCTTGAACGAGCTGGAGATAGACTGCGGATGCGTTGCGAGTCTATACATGTCACAAGACTCGGTCTAGTTTATCTTTGTGGGACTTCTCCTGATGTCACTGCGTTCTCTGAGACGCATAAGACCTGGAAAGATGGTTTTTGGAATGAGAGCAATCTCACTGAGCCGTTGACAGATGCCGAATGGGATGAGAAATTCGAGGCCGTGTACATCAGTTTCCTAGCGTTCAATATGCTTGATACTTCGCTGTGAGCCGATGGGAGAACCGCCGCCAACTTCGCAAGCGGACGTGGGAAATGAAATCGAGAAAGGGCAAGGCCGGGGCCGAGGAGGGGCACCACCTTTGGCGGCTACCAACACGTTTAGACGTAGCAGAGTCTGGCAACGGGGCGCTTCGCTGGTGGCCAGGGAGTAAGGCGTCATCCTCGTACGCCTGAAGTTCTGGATCCGTCGAACCCTCGAGCTTCAACGACTCTCCTCTGGCCATCTGCCCATGATGTGGCATCGAGACACTCGAGCCAACCCTCCTAACACTTCGATCCGTAAAAATAGAGTATGTGTCTCCATTGAGAGTTAGCGGAGAGTTGTTGGCAGGATGTGAGATTGAAATGGTTGTTTGTGTCTGCCAGCCACTGTACCAGATCATTAAAAGATCCAATAAAATCTATTATATCTTCTGCTTCTGGGATATATACGTAGTTGAGGAAAATGTGTGCTAAAACTCTTGGTTACAAGTACAAGAATGGTCGTAATTGCTTTGGAGACACTGTTGAAGCTTTTCTGTCTTTGCGGGTTGCATGGTACTACCAGCAGGTATCGAAATTGGAATTGGAATAGATATGCTTGCTTCCGATACATCCGATACCTTCGATACCATCGCGCCTTAATTCGTAGTATTCTTATCATGCAAGGACGTCGAAAAAAAGGTTATTTTGTCGATGAGACATCACCTTTGTTTTGTATCTGCTGGTACACCGTACCTTCCTCACTCACCCCAGCTGACTCAGGATGGGATCGTCTCTGCGCTCGAGATCCGTCGCACTTCCAAGCTGCTCCTGGACTCGCTTCAAAAAGTATGGCTTACGATTGGTGTAGTAACCAACGGCTTGGCCACACCATCTGCATGTCTGAATAGACTCGTGGACCGTCCGTTTTCCACATCTGCAGAACATCTCCTAGAATTCTCCAATTAGCACGCCTATGCACATGACGATCGATGTCAAATTCGCTTACCTTGTCGTACGCCCAAGACCGTTGTATTTCGGTTGGATCGTAAACCATCGTGTATTTCTGCTGCGAAGCAACCAGATGCGCTTCTTCGGCCAGGACGCAAGGAATACAGCGCCAGGGCGCCACAAAGTGAGAATGCAGGTTGCATCCGCACCATTCCCTCGATAGACGGCTATCCACGATAAGTGGTTCGCATTCCCTGCAATGTGTCTGGTCTCTCATGTGCAGCATTCTGATCGCCTTGACTAATTCCACCTGCCGAGTGGAGTCCTCTTCTAAGATCTCGGCATCGTTTACCGCTGTGCCGATGATCTTTTCCTCGAGGTCCCAGGTTTCGTCCCAGCTATCATCCCAGTCCCAGTCCAAGCCCCAGTCCTCGTACCAGGCATCGTGCCAGGCCTCTGCCTCTAGGCTTGGACCGTCTCCATGATTGGGATATGTGAGGTGAAAGCGACAATTCTACTGAGTCATCAGTTATGGTGAACTAGTGCAGATGTTCGTCAACTTACATTGCAAACCATCGCTCTACAGTCGCTGCACGGCCTCGCATCGTTGCCTTTGCACTCCCTCGTAGCCTTCTCAGGGTCTGCCTTCCAGTGACCGAAAACATGTGCCTGTGCGATGATGCCTTTTCCGTCGCATGTGGAATTGGAGATTAGGCCTTTGAGGATGACAGGGTTGTGCCCGATGTACTGCCAGTGCTCCCTGGATGTCGCGCCGAGATGTACAATGTCCGCGCTGGAGAGATTCTCGCAAAGCATGGTTAGCAGCTCATATTGCGAGAGCAGGCTGGTGAGTGGTGAGGTCGCGGCATGCGCCACTCTGGGTAGATTCAGGCTCGTTTGCCGCATAGTTGTGATGGCGTTGGTTCAGAGTCGGGGTGTGTGGCATTATTGTGGAAATCGTGTCAATTCGCTGTCCGGGAGTTGGATTTGTGCGCGTGGCGACGCGGGAAAGTGAATGAGGAAGGCGCGAGGCGGAAGACGTCAGGCTACCACAGCAACGACCACCTTCACTGGCATCGCCAATTTGCAGAACATCCATATCAGCATAACAGTCACTGCGATGCTTCTCGAATCATCATTGGCAAGTAAATGTACTTGGCACTCTCGTACCTGACCGCAATGAGTTCATCTGCTTGTTGGGGCAAAACAGCGTCACATCCCAGTTCTAGATTGTACGTACTTAGCGCTGATTCTGAGAGCTTTCAGCGCTGATGTAATTTCAAACCAATAGTTAGGATAAGTTGGAAGTGGAACATTAGCCTTTGGGTAAGTGAGACGATTGTGTGTTTCGGTAGTGCAGTATTGCGTGGTGCTGCGATTGCTTCTAAGTACAGGTCTGAGCTGCTCTTCGCATAGCCTCCGGCATAATGCATAGCTTTGCGGAGGCCTTGAACTTGTGCTGCCGCGGAGCAAATACTCTGAAGCTTGTTTGTCGAACCAGAGTGCATGCCGAAGTAATATTCGCTCGCACGCCAGGCGCCGTCTTTCGTGCCGCACACCAGTCGGCGGAAGGTTTCCAGCTCAAGATTTCCTCATGCCAATCTGCGGATGCTAGACTCGCTATTCCGATGCCATGAGATATCTTTCCGAGCAACCAGGCATCTTGACATTCTCTTTTCAAGTGTTCTGATGTGACCTTCCTTTTCAAGCCGCAGCCGCACCAGCAGCCTGCTGTCCTTGACCCTGTTGCTGAACCAACATCTTCTGCCTCAACACCTCCTCAATCATCCTCAAGTTGTTCGCCTTGCCATTGACTACGTTCTCCAGCTCCTTGATGTTGCCCGCTAGCTCTTCGACCTTCCCAGTGTAGAATGTGATAGCGTCGTCGGTAGTCTTCTCAACATAAAATCCAGTGCCGACGTCGACAAGGACGTGGCTAGTGCTGGCGAGCTTGCCCGGGACATAGAGCGATGAGGTCAAGGGGACGAGGAGTGTTTTATCTAGCCAAATATTAGAAGTGTCCGGACGTAGACAACCATGACCGCACGTACCTTGCGCACTTCCAGCAACACCATCTTTGACGCTCACAATGCAGTCCTTGAATTTCTGCTGAGCGACCCGTAGGTTTTGGTATGAGTTGGTCAAGTGCGTGACTTCATCGTCAAACTGCTTCTTGACCTGAGAAAGCTGCTGGACGCTGAGCGCATCCAGGTTAACTACAAATGAAACATATCAGCATGTGATACGAATATGTGCTACTATAGCAATGTTTTATTTGTGCTAGCCTTACTCTGGTTTCCTTGACCGGCAGCAGCCATTATTCGCGGATTGTCAATAAATTATTTATTATTGCCTGCTGTCAAGCAACGTGAGGTCGCAAGATCGGCCGCTGGCTTGCCCCTCCAAACTTCCTCAGGGCAACTCGGAGCGAGCACAGCGAGCACACACAAACCGCACATCACTTCAAAACGCACAGACAAGCATTTATCGCTTATCGATTGCAACACATCATTGCCTCATGCGCACATGGCAGGCTCGGCCGGTCCTATGGCTGTGAAAAAAATAATTGTCGATCTCACACTTCACATGATCGGCAAAGCGCTTTGAATATGGATCACTCAACCCCTTCGTCGCTGATATCACTCGACCTTTTCTCTTACGAGGCTTGACGGCACAATATTATTCAGCGCGGCGCTGTATCGCCGGCATCGCAGATACGTACCAACCATCGAGCAGCAGCAGCCCACCAGGCACCGACATCGTGAGTGAGAATCGCCTGATTCAGCAGCGCAAGAGGACCCCGCGTCCAACCGTCGACCAATAATGGGCGAACGCTGGCTCGTAAATGCGGTGCGATTGCGAAGGATTGTCCACCGCAGGGCGCAGGCCGTGCGGCCAGAGTAGCACCGCCCTCCCGTGCCTCCATCAGGCTTCAGCGCGCTGACTGCGGCGTCTCGATTTGGGGAGCGGCGGGGGCAGTCCTGGTGATTGCGGCTCAACGCGGCGTTTGTGTGTAAGGTGAGTTTGCACGTGTTGCGTAGCAGTTTTTCATTTGAGGTAGGGCGCTGCAAGCTGTGCCTGCCTGAACTGAAGCGGTGAACGACTCGTTATCGCTCTTGCCAGAGGCACATTCGAGGCTTTCTTGTCAGCTGCCACGAGCAATTCTCGGACTGAACGAGAGACTTCACGTTTCACTTCGTCCAGGCGATAGATTGCGGCCAGTCGACTGGTGCACGTCTTCCCCATTTATCGGTCGATGCCGTTATGTACTTGCAGCAAGCAGACCAGCCTAGATCAAGAGCAGTTTAGCGTTCAAATGAGTCACAAACGTATCAGCCCCACGCACAGACGGCCCTCGCATTTCGCTCTCCGTCACGCGCACCTACATAGAGGGACCCTGCCCACCTGAGGCGCTTCCTTTCTACAACCTCTTCCATACCACAAACAAAACACTCACACATAACCCACCACAGAAGCAGACACCATGGCTGCTTCATACTAGACTCCGTCGCCCACCATACCCGGCCCACCCCATAATCGTTTCAACTCCACTCCTGAGTTCCTCCGGGATCTCTCACACAACGCTTCCTGTCGTCCAGACTCTCAAGCCTTCGTGATCTCTAACCCGCCGTCCACCACGGCCTACAACGAGCAATCATGGCTTCCATCACCATCGGTTCCATCCGGCTTCGCCCCAACACCTGTATTCAACCAAGACTTCGAACTGCTGCCGCCCTCTCCGGCCCAGTCGGCTCCGCCCTCTCACGCTTCGACGCTGCGTCCTTCGTCTAAGACTGCCTATCGTCCTGCCCTTGCCTACGCGCACTCGGCTCCCAACTCTACCCAGGCTTTTAGCGATCAACGATCCTCATATCAACGGAACATTACTCGACCTCCCGTGCCTCTATTCCAATCCAACTCGACCGGAAACATCCCGGCTCCTCAGAACAAGCAGACCGTAAACCTCAGTGATATCACTATGGGTGGCTCAGGTACTTCAGCTTCTCCGTCTGCGAACATGTCTAGCCCGAGTCTAACATCGCATCCAGCGAACGTCGCCTACCACGACACGATGGGCGATCTCGGCGCCTTCGAGAACGGCGCAAGCTTCGGTGACTTTAACATGTTCACCGACTTGTCCGCTCTCAGCGCTGCGAACACGAACGCCCTGACCGTCTCGCCGAAGGACCTCTTCAACGGAGGTGACTTTAACGGAGGTGACTCCATTCCTCCTTCGACATCGTTCACCAACTTGACTACACCTGGGTCTACTTATCTTGAGACCCCGGACAGCTACTCAGCATCTCCACTTTTCAACGACACGCTCGATAACACGTTCGATTTCAGCAGTGGATGCAACAGCAACTCCAACTTCTTCCCTGAACTGGAGTCACTCGTTGCCGCTCCGTCCATGGAGCGTACTGTCTCCAATTCCAGCAGCAACCCCATCGTTGTTCACCCAGGTGGACCGGCTCTCAACCGGAAGCGCAGCTCCACCACTGCGTCTCCGGCTACTTTCGCCCGTCCCTCATCTGTCGCTGGCGTTGGTGCGAAGAAGCGCGACAAGCCTCTTCCGCCCATCCTTGTCGACGAACACGATACTGTCGCTTTGAAGCGTGCCCGCAACACTGCTGCTGCCCGCAAGTCCCGTGCTAAGAAGGTTGAGGAGCGCGACAGCCTCGAATCTCGCATTGTCGAGCTCGAGGGCCTCCTTGCCACTCAGACACGTGAGACCGAGTACTGGAAGGCCAAGGCCCAGGGTGCTGTCATCGATGACCTGAGCGACTAGAAGCCGTTTAGCTCATTCATGCTGCCTCGTACCCGGCCATAATGGTTCCAACACACCTCCTCCTTTCTTGGGAACAATACAGATGTGATCGATGGTGGTGGAACACGATTCCGCCCACGGCACTCTGACCTTTCTTCTTCCTCCATGGCTTTGTGAGCTTTCGCTCACGTTTCCTATTGCGAGTGTGCTTACCCTGAAGGGTATTGCCTTGTCTCTTGTTAGATGCTTTTGCACTAATGGCCGGTTCTGATGTCTCCCATCCATGAGATGGTGATTTGACTCGTGGCCTAATTCCTGATGATTTTAATTGGTTCTCAGTGTTTTACTGGTTCCCTGCTAGTCCGATACAGTTTCGATAGCTCAAAAAGTTTTACCGTCTTTACCTCGCAATATCTTTTCACCTCTTGTCTCATATCGCGTTTTATCTTACTCGAAGTCGTAAGTAATGTCATCGTCGCTCCCCCGGCCTGCCAAGTTGTCCCGATGCTTGGGTCCAACAATTGCGTGGAAATTGTTGTATAACTTCAAGGAGTGATATGAGCCAAAGTGTTTCTGCCGTGTCTACATGCTATGCTCTTTTGATCAGATGAATGCTCATCGTACCACAGCATGTGACCTTTGAATGAATTACGATACAGATTTACGATGAAAGTAAGGAACCACAGGCGCAAACACTCTTTTAGGTATGAGCAGTATGCAACACCGGACAGGCGACACAGCCACCGTTTTGGTCACTCTATCAGCATCCATATTCTCAAGGCTTGTGCCACGTTTGCTAAATCTCTACAGATCTCGTCCACTACCTTAGTGTCCAGACCTCGCGAGCTGAGCAATAATTCCGGCTGAGATGTCTCTTCCCGGCCCATTCTTGCCTGCTTCCGCGCTGATCTCTCGTGCTCTGGTCCGGAGGGCTTCGCTGACATTACTAGCAGCGACTTTAAGAATACCGTCTCTGAGGCACTCTGGCGTCCACTCGGGGGAAGTCTCGCGGCATGCCCAGAAGCCGACGCCAGTTTGCTCGGCGAGCTGTGCGTAGTTGTAGAGATCTGCCCACAATGGGAGCACGACTTGTGGGACGCCGGCGCTGGGAGGGTCTCGGTCAGCGATGGTGTCTCGGTAAGTTATCAGGGGATGTTGCGACTTACGAGATGCTCTCATGGAACCCGCCTGCGCCTCCATGCGTCACGTGTGCCACGATATACCCCGTCTCCATCAGCGCAGACGGATCAACTGGCAGCCACTGCATCACTTTGACGCGCTGCGTGGCTTCGAGCGGGGCGACCAGTGCTTGCCAGTCGAAATCGACGACGTTGATTGACAGTCTGTATTTCCACAGGATCTGGATATCCGGATTACTCTCGAGGATCAGACGGATGCCGTTGACCATTTGCCTCGTGTGCGTGCGGCTGTAGGTGAAAGCAGAACCCAGATTGAGGAGCACGGTTGGTTTCTGCTTGACCCAGTCTACCAATTCTGGGTCTTGCTCTTCGGCTGGGGCGGCTGATAGGACCATTGGGCCGGCGCATGTCACGTTTTCGGGTACCACGTCTACAGGAAGTGTAGCGGCGTGTGTTGTCTGCGTGATCCAGGGGACGTCGGTGCGATGTAGGCCGTAGAAGTTAATGGGGTCTGGGACACCGTGGGCGCTCAGGAATGCTCTCTTGGCTGATAGTTCCGGCGTGCTGATCAAGGCTCTTATCATACGGAAGTTGAGAGCGATGTTCTGGCCGATGAGGTTGAGAGGTACTGGGAAAGGGAAGCCTGAGCCCATGCTAAAGAGAAATAAGTCAGATCTGTACTATGATTCGTAGGATCCGGCAATGCTCACGCCGGGTACTTCCAAAGCATGCCCAGCCAGGGCTGTCTGTCCGGGAAATTGTCCACGAGGATGTTCGGTGTGATGAAAGCATGCCGTCGGTTCAAAGCACGTGTGGCCTCGATCGCTGGCGCGAACATGGTATCCAAACAAACGACTGCCGGGTCGACTTGACTGATGAGATCTATGACCTGGCGGTAGTGTGCAAGGTGTTGTTCTTGGTGCCAAGGTGCAATGAAGATTTGGATGTCTTTTGCGAGTGCCTTGATACCCTCGGTGCCTGGCGGCTGGATGGCACCGATCTTGCCATCTTCGTCAGGTGTAAGGTGGTCGTAGTAATCGAAAGCTTCGTGGAAGGAAGTGCCATTGAGTTGATGGAAGATGATGTCTTTTGCCCGCGGCTGGTGCTGCTTCGCGAATGCCGAGACCCTCGAAACAGTCTTTGCTAACTTTGGGAACGATGCGAAATGTATCTCGATGTCTGGGACGTTCTGAAGCAAACTCTGAGCGGTGGCTGCATGGACGTTGGAGTGGCCTGGGTGTTCGCTGACGATGTAGAGAACTGTGTTGTTTCTTCCTATAACGTAATCTCGAGGCACAGATGCAGGCTTCAGCTTTTGTTGAAGGGCGATGAAGACGCCTATGGCAGCGACTAAAAGAAAGGCAAATCGGGCGACCATGGCTGGCTGCGTGCTAGCTAAAGCACTCTGAAGGGAGGCTACGATCGATGAATATGGCGGAGCGAACAGAATGCCGCGTGCGAGTCCATGTAGGGTCCTCTTGCTTTTGTACTTGTTTCAACCCTCCATCGTAGATGGGCAATATGCCTCAGCCTCAAATTAGTGCTTAGTTAGGTAGGCTCTAGTCTTGTTGATCGACAAATCCTTCGCGTCCCAGCTGAGCAAAAATTGCGAAGAAACAAGGTCAAAGTCCATCTCGAGCAGACTTTGGCTGTTGACAACATCTCCAGAATGACCAAGCATGTTCATAGCTTAGTCGTCCATCCATAAACTTTGTGTAATCTGAATGGTTAAAGAGTATTGCTTGCATGGCATAGGTGACGAATGCGGTCCATGCTCTTTAGCTGAAGTCAAAAACGAAAGCGAAGACCCGCGGTGGGGTGCTTTGACTCGCTCCAGCATGCAAGGGTTTGTTTTTGGTGGCTTTACGATGCTCCAACCATCGACGAGAGATTTGGCAGTCATCTTCCATTTTTTGTTGCTGTCTCAAGCAGAAGCAAATAAAGATGTTATGAAGATATCTGGCCTTCTGCTGAGTTTCGTAGCGTATATGCACTGTAAGTGGACGACATCGCATTGTAGGCTTCCGGATAATGACTTTAGCATGTGAAGTTGCATCTCGTGGGTGGAAATGGTTCGAGATTGTAATATGAGTAGTTTTCCGCCTGTGTCTTAGCCTCGTCGTCAATGTGCTCAATGACCTGTCAAGTTTCATTCGCCTCGCCTTGCCTCAAGACCTCACGCACTAGCGCATGCTTATGTAAGGCTTGAAGCTCTCTCACAACCATCAATCTACATGTAGCAACATCGTCCAGACCACGAACGTCCCATTATCGCCTCCAATGGCCACTCAAACCCCCACCACACTAACTCACGCCTACCGCCACCTCTACCGCTCCGCCCTCCACGCAACCCTCCACTCCTCGCCCGCCCGCTACACAATCCGCAACCACATCCGCGCCGCCTTCCGCAACCCCAAACCATCCACCCGACCCTTCGACCCCGCGCGCATAGCCCGCACTCTCCTGTTCCTGCGCGCTGCCGCCGAAGCGCCAGGCCTCGAGCGGAAAGTCTTCGCCAACCTCGTGCGCGTCTGGGGCGAGCGGGAGAGACTGGTGGTTTTACGGACGCGCAGCGCGGTGCTGAAGGACAATGCGGTGTTTCAGGAGAAGGCTTGGGATGGATTTGAGGAGAGTGTGAGGGGGTTGGAGAGGAGTTTGGGGGTGGGGTTTGGGTGAGGGTGTTGGCGGAGTGAGTTGAAAGTTTTGAGGATTGAGATGTCACAAAGAGCGAAAAGCTACGAATTGGAACCGCGTGAAAGATACGTCGTCTTGCGACTTGGGACTATGCTGCTTGACGAGTCGAGTCTCAGTCAGCCAGGCGGCTGCAGGAGAGGTAATGCGCCACTTCAAGCACAGCTCGCGATTTGCGGCGGTCAAGAGGATGCTAACTTGTGAATGGAAGCTCCAAATCCCATTCGAGGAGCTTAAAATATGCAACGACTGCACACTTGTTGGTGTAGTGAAGTCGCTACAACAACACGCATCATGATGGAAACACCTGGCTGGGATACCAATTTACAGCGGATGCTTGGTGCATATTGGCAGTGACCAGACTCATCGTCGATATGGTCGAACTGCTATGATATGGCACATGCCCACAAGGGGAAAGAAGCGGCAACACTGATGTTCGACACACGTGAGCATCTTGCTTCACAGCTATACCACAAACAATAGCCATGTGCGACGACTAGCGGGAAACCAGCTCGCCAAACCGCTCAAACGAAATGTTTATGATCGAATATCCAAACAAGAGAGAGAGTCATCATAGAGTCGTCTTCACTTCAGACAACAGAACCGAAAGAAATCCCGCTCTACCACCTAGCAGCCTTCATCTCAAACCCTTCCTCGCCACCGAAGTCGCCTCGGTTCCACTTCTTCACATCACCACCACAAAGCTCCCAAAGCCTCTTGTCGCGCTGTCTTCGCTTCTCCGCAGACGAGGGCGGGCTAGGAGGCTTTGACACTCCCTTGCCTTTCGCCGTCCCAGTGCTGAAAAGTGAAGGTCCTGCAGCGGGGCGGCCGAAAAGATTGCGCGCGGCAGGATCGTGGCCTTTCTTCGCTGGCGTGCCGAAGAGGCCTACACCGGCTGGGCGCGCTTTGCGAGGAGATGGCGTGGGGTTCGTCATGGTTGTGTCGTCGTCGATGACTGGCGTTTGGCCTGTGTATGGAGAGTCTGAAGCTAGAGGCAGGGCTAGCGCGTTTGGTGGAGTAAAGTTGCGTGCACCGGGGCCGAAGAGCGCAGCGCTTCGTTGTGGTTTGCCGCCGGAGAAAAAGTTTGGTTGAGGGCGCTTTTTGGCGGGTGATTTTGAGGGAGATTTGCGAGGACTAGGGGGGTAT
The DNA here is from genome assembly GCA_019775565.1 of Melanodothis sp. VS III C KN 2. Lineage (NCBI taxonomy): Eukaryota > Fungi > Ascomycota > Dothideomycetes > Cladosporiales > Cladosporiaceae > Melanodothis > Melanodothis sp. VS III C KN 2. Next base: position 355,047 of record JACWFM010000048.1, read on the forward strand.
TCTTCTTCAACAGATGAGGCGTCATCGAGTTCTGAAGCCACTGGGGAAGTACCACGTGAGGCGTCTTCAAGTGAGAGTTCGCCCAGAGGCACAGGTGGAGCGCCGTGAGGTCGGCGTGGTGTGCCGGTCAGCGGTTTACTGGATGTCTCACGGGGTTTTGATGGCGACAGGCCGACGTCGTTCTCTTGATCTGCGGAGACCACGCTTTCGTCGTCAGAAGACGGGTCGATCTGTGGTGTACGTAGAGGAGGATCCTCGCGAATTGAGATGCCGAAAGGATCGATGCCGCTGCTTCCCTGCGTGATGAAAGGTCGGGTTGTGCTTGGCCCGGGCAGATCGTGTAGTTGTTGTTGTTGTCGCCGTGTTCCTATGATACCACTAGGCGAGCCATCCGAGCGCCTGCTCGCAGCCGCACTGCGTAGTCTCGCAACGCCTCGTCTGCGTCTGATAGGCGCAGGAGCAGGGACAGGAACCTGCGGTCTGCACATCGAATCTTCTAGCTCCTCGTCATCTTCAGTACTCGACTGCTCGTGTATAGACTCTTGTTCTTCAGCCTCCTGCCCCCTCGTTTGTGCCTCCCTCACCTCTTCAGCCAAAGCCTTCGGAATGCCAGCATTGATCCCCGTCATCAACTTCGCCCTGCGCTCAAACACCTCAAACCCTTCCTGAATCAACGCTCCAGCCTCTGCATTCAGCGCACTGTCCGGGTTCGGCTGTATGAGCAAGCAACATATCGTGACCAGCACATCTCTCAGGGTGAGCTTCGAGTCCCAATCGCGCTTAAGAGTCTCGACGCACACGCCGCCAGTTTGCGGGTCGACGTTAGGGTGGAAGATCGGCGTTCTGAAGTTCGCGGTCGGTGGGTTTTGGGGATACGAAGGCGGGATGGTAAGATGTAGTTTCCAGACACCGGCGGAGAAAGGTGTGCTTAGGGGACCGGCGAGGAGGATATCGAGGTCGGTGAGCGAGTCGGAATCGGCATCTGAGGGTGGGAAGAGGTAGTTTGGTGGGAGGGGAGAGCTGTGTAGGTCGCTGTGGTCGGCTGCGAGGCGGCGGAGGGATTTGGAGTTCTGGGATTGGTGTGTTATTAGCTATGTGTAGTCTTTGTCATTATTGTCGCAGGGACTTGGTGCTTACCATGTCTGCTGTGTTTATCGGTATGTTGATCGCCCTATGCGAGCTGCCGGTTGCGAATGCTGTCGAGTAGGACGTTCCGAGTTGCAATTATACTGGCATATATGCGCGTTATTCCAAGATATTATTGTTGCCTTCCCAGATCGTGTCTTCGTGTCCAAACGCTGTAACCAATATTTGGTTGCAATGCGATTGCTGGTGTTGTTCGATTTTCCCGTCGCGCTTGACGCGATTGATGGAACACGCTCGCGAATCTAACTTCAAAGTATGTACCAGTCGCTTCGCCGATGGGAGATGAACACGGATCTTGAATCCAGACTGAGAGACACGGTATCACGTGCTACTAATTTGCATCTAGCTACTCCCCGTCTGCACTGGGGCTTACTGTAAATCACCAGGGAACAACACTGCGCTCTCACCAAAACACATCAAATGCGGAAAGAAATCTATAATCCACACAAGGAGTACATACTTTTTTTCCGTCCAAACACCCCCCGCTAATGCGTAAACACGTCCAAGAAAAAGAAGCGTAGCCTTTATCTACAAGTCCGTCAAAGATCTACACATAAACCGCGCCAAACTCAACACCTCTCCTACACAGCCAGAGACCTGTTTACTGCTTTGACAGGAACTCGCTCTGTAGCACCTCTCTCGCCTTCTCGGGAACGTCTTCGGGCATGGGCGACAGGGCGCTGCGAAGACGGCTGCTCTGGTCTTTGAGGGCTGGGTGTTGTGCGTCGAGAGCCTCGAGAGCCTGCAGGCACTTGAGTGCAGGGAGGTACTTGTCTGAAAGAAATGCTCGTTAGCTTGTGTTGTATGCGACTATTGCATTTTGCGACATCCAATAGAGAGGGAATGGGTAAACTTACTTCGCCTGATGTACACCTCAAACCCAGCTGTCTGGCTTCCAGCATTCTTGGGCGACAGCTCGAGCAGCGGGCTGAGGTACTTCATCGCCTCGTCCAGCGGCTTCTCGCCAACCTGCTTCAGGAGAGCAGTGCCCTGTGGGTCGAGGTCCTCCTTCTTCTTCTCGGTCTCATCCTCCTTGGTAGGAGCATTGGCCTTCTTCGCAGCAGCAGCCTTCTTTTCAGCCTCCTCCTTCTCAGCCTGCTTGCGCGCCTTAGCCGCGGCTTTCTTGTCAGCGGCCGCATCAGTGCCATTGACCTTACCGGTCGCAAGCTCGGGCTTGTCGTGCAGCATTGTGAGGATCTTGACCGCAGATTGCGCGGCGCGGCTGTAGAAGGGGTGCTGGCGGATAGCATCCTCCCACCTGATCATGTCGACGTATGCGCGGATCATGCCCTTCCTGAAGCTGAAGGAGTGGAAATCGAACTGGTCCTCCGTCCATGTGTCAAAGATGTTGTAGACTTGCTGGAAGCGCTTGAAAGCAAGTGCAAGCTTTCCCTGGCGCAAATAGCTCTCACCATCCTCGGTGAGGTACCAAACACACTGCATCTCGAGCAGATCACCCAGAGGTCCACCGACGGCTTCCTTGCGTGTGAAAAGACCCATTGTGTCGAGTGCGGTCTGGTTCTCGTCGTTGCGAAGCTGGTATTTGGCGCACTTTGTGTTGATGTAGCGGTCTTTGGGGTCCATTTCACGTGCCTCGTTCATGGCTTTTGAGGCTCCAGGGATGTCACCCTTGTGCTTGATTATGCGGGCACGGGTCATGTGGAAAGTGTAGTCGGTCTTTGAGGGGTTAAGAGAGATGGCCTTGTCGACGTACTGCGTAGCCTTCTCGAGATCGCGGGAGAGGAAGTAGTCGTAGTGCTGTGCGAGGAAGTAGTTGACACTCAGGTTCCAGTTTAGTGCAATGTCTTCTTGGTTAGGAGCTTTATCTTCTGAGCCGTTGACGCTGCCATTGGGCTCGGCGTTGCCGTTGGCTCTTGGTTCTTCCTTCAGGTAGCTCTCTACCAGGTCGATGATGGTCTGCTTCTTCGAAGAGTCGGCGTACAGCTGCTTGACGTTGGCGAAAGTGCTTGGCACACCCTTCCTGAACATCCTTCGTAGGTATTTGTCGGCGTGCTCTCTGAAGACGCCACCCTCCAGGAAATCCAGCGGTATCCGGCGTGCAGCGTCCCTGCGCTCACTCTTGTTGGCCTCCTCCTGGTAGAGCTGAACGAGCTTATCCTGGTCCTCCTTCTTCGACTTGTCCAAACCTAGCGACTTCTCGAGTCCCTCAAAGTATGCCCTCCTCTCTGGGTTGCGGTTCAAGAGCGCCCTGTAAGCCTTCTCTGCGTCCTCTTTCTTGTCCAACTTCAGCAAGTACTCCGCGCGCATCTCCATGATAGCTGTCCGGTCCACTGCGGTCTTGTACACGGCATCCACCTGCTCCAACGCACGCTGCAAATCTCCGCTCTCTGCGATCACCGAGATCTTGTAGAGCACAGCTTCCTGGTTTTCAAGATCGCCCTTCGGAGGCGGCTGCTTGAGGGTCTCCTCAAATTTCTTGAGCACATCCTCTGCGCCAGCCAGATCGCCATTCAAGTGCAGTGCCACCGCAAGTGCCGTCCAGTTGGATCGAATGCCAGGCTTTGACTGCACAGCCTGTCTCCTGCTCTGCACAAGGCCGGTGTAATCTCTCATTTGCATTTGGAGGAGCGCAAGGTCTCTTGCGATCTGCGGGCTGTCGGGCTCGAGCCTGAGGGCGAAGCGGTATGCCTTGATGGCCTCCTCGTAGTTGCGCACGCCGCGGTAGAGCAGGCCGTAAACGTGCCAGCAGACGTGGGACTTCATGGCATTGCGCAGGGCGACTTTGCACAGCTCGAAGGCCTCTGTCTCTTTGCCCTGGCAGCTGAGGACGAGAGCTTTCATGGCCTGGGTGTCGCCATGGTTGGGGTGCTTTTTCAGGATCTGGTCGGCGGCCTTGATGCCTTTTTTGTACTGCTTGCCCTCGTAGTGCTGAACAAGATGGCGAAAGAGTGTCTGCTCTTTTGAGGGAAGTGGTTGCGCCATTGTGGTGTGTGGTTGTGTGGTGAGGTGGAGGGTGAGAGGCGGGTGTAATCAGTCAGTATTTGGCCGGACGAGTAGGACCTCTCGAAGTCGAAGTCGAAGTCCGGGAGCGGTGGTGGGCTGCGGGTTGCTTGCTGTCGTCACTGCGGTCTTCCGAGTCGTGTTCAAGTGGTCTCGGCGGGTACAATCACTAGCACACAAGAGGACAGCGATATCAGCCGAAGCGCAAAATGGCGAAAGACTGACAATAGAGCCGATGCGAAGGATATAGGCGCTTTCGAAATGGCCAAGTCGCAATTATTTGCTTTGTCTTGAGCTTCCTCGGCGGCTGATCTGGCTGTGAATTCAATGCAAGTGGGGTGATTGACCTGCCCTTGAATGTCCTTGTTCTGGCAGGTGAAACCGCAGACTCCTCGAAACCGTACCGGAATTGGTACATTTACTGAGGGCTGGCTTGATATGTAAAGATTCCGGTAACTTTGTATCATGGAAGAGTTGATGCTTGTGTCCTTTTGCGCTCTCGTTGCTGTTGCTTTTCAACGTAATCTTGCCCGTACTTGCCTCGAACAAACACCTTGCGGCATCGTCGCCTACATGCGGTCGATACAAGCACCAAGCCACCCGCCATCACCAAATGGACGATCAGACGAGACGCATACAGCTATATGGCCCCTTCATACCTACTGCGAGTGCGTACATCTCACCAGAGGATGGAGAGCCTGAACAGAAAAGGGTTAGGGTTGAGGCTACACTTCATGTCCTCGAATTCGTGAAAAAGATTGGCGTGGCGACGGATGATATTCGACCTCGCTTTGGTTGTATTGTTCCACAAAGCTCCATGTATTCTCTCTAACTATATCACTGGATATCCCACAGCAGCTTCAAAAGAAACGAACCACAGAACAACATCGAGTGATCGGCGCACTTAGCCGAACAACTCTGCAACCACACAGGACTTCGGCCTCCGGGCTCTTCAAGACTGAATAGGTCTTCCAACAATAAGGATGGTGTCTCTGGTACCTCTCGGAAAGCACACAGCACTATCTCAAGCCCGGTATGCACTCAGATTATCCACAGGCAAACGACTTGTGCTGTTCCGACTACCAACCCTCCCATCACCCACAACCGCAACAGACAACAGCATCGATGGCTGGACATACTACGCCATGGAACAGGAATGTCCCCACGCCGGCGGACCAATGAGTGATGCACAAGTCGACATCGAAGACTCATCCTACGTGGCCTCGTGTCCCTGGCATGCTTACGATTTCAATCTGGACACAGGCAGCTCCAGCTACGGCGTAAAGGCGTGTGTGTTCCCTGTGCGAGTACAGGGCGACGAGCTTGTCTTGGAGTTCGATCGTGAGAGCAATGTGACACTGGCAAGTCTGGATCCGATCAGCGAGAAGGTCAAGTTCAAGCATGCCGCGAACCCAGCAGCGGATGTGCTTGATGCTACTGGCACTGCTGTCCCTGCATCGAAACTATACTCGCTCGGCGAAGATGCTACCATGTGCGATTGGTGTGTGCACATTCTCAACACCGTGGATCCAGAGCAGAAAATCGAGTTGACAACACAACTCTTTTCGATCTTCGCCACACGAGAAGCAACTTCAAACCCAATGTCAATAGGCGCTGGCACAGTTCAGCCTCCGGATGAGCCGCCTCGCGAGAACGTCGAGTCTGTGAAGCCATGGCAGATGATCAACCCTCGAGGCGGCGGTACTGTCAAGTCACGAGTCAACATGCTCCACGCCCTTGCCAACATTGAGCAATGGGCCATCGACCTCGCAATCGACATCTGTGTTCGCTTCGCCACTTTCCAAACGACACCATCCTCAGAGAGCGGAACACCAACGCCGCTTCCGCGCACATTCTACTACGACTGGCTCAAAGTTGCCAACGACGAAGCCAAGCACTTCTCATTGTTGCGGTCCCGCCTTGAAGAGCTAGGCAGCTACTTTGGCGCCTTGTCCGTACACCATGGCCTCTGGGAGTCTGCTGCGATGACAAAAGACGACTTGCGCGCTCGCATTTCAGTTATTGCGCTGGTTCACGAGGCGCGTGGCCTAGATGTGAATCCAGTGAAGATCGAAAAGTTCCGCAAAGCAAAGGACATGGAGAGTGTGGAGACGCTGGAGATCATCCACAATGACGAGATTACACATGTCACTACTGGACACCGATGGTTAAGCTGGATTTGCGAGCAAGAGGGTACGGATCCAGTGAAAGTGTTCAGGGAGTGCGTTGGTCAACATTTTAGGGGCGCGGTGAAAGGGCCCTTTAACAAGGAGGCGAGGTTAGAGGCGGGCATGGATGAGAGTTATTACAAGGATCTCGTCGGGACGCTGCCTGCGCGCGGTGGACATGTTATTGCTGGTGGCTGAAGAAGTACTGAGATACCCTCAATGCTATGAACGCCTCGTTCTTGAGACGGCTGATCGTGAGAGTGCACAAGCATTGTCTCCTCGTTGGTATCCTGTGAATTGAGTGAAGGTGAAGTGGACGGCTTATGATGTCACATCTTCTTGCATTGAGCCGGCCCAGTGAAGTGAAGCCGGTTGCTCCTTCCTCGTCGCATCCCAACCAAGACCGCAAGCACCTGCTCTTCACATGCCTACCCGAGTTTCACTACCAACTCAGTTCAATCTCACCGAACTCCATCAGCTCCAACAGACATCTCATCGAACACTACCGTTACATCTTACTCCGATACGTCGCCCAGCAACCACAGCCATGACCTCAGCTTTGCAACCCACAACAATGCGCTCGTCCAGCAACAACAATACCACGCCGCCAGACTTTGCCACCGAAGACAACGCCCTGATCCTGCAGCCTAATGTGACGCTCAGCGATCAGACCGCCGACCTGACAATGGCGACGTCCACTTCACTTTCAGCATCAACGCCACGCACCAGTCGCCTCTTACCGCACGAATCAAGCTTGATGGAAGCCGCCATTGCGCCCAACACTCTCGACGACGCAGAACTCCTCACCTACACTGCAGACGTCAAGCAGTTCCCGGCGTGCAACATACAGTCACCCACCAAGCAGAGCTCCCAGCTTGACTCGATGCTCCTCAGTAAGCTCCCGCGCGAGCTACGAGACAAGATCTACCGAGATGCCGTCGTCGAGGACAAGGACATTTCGATTCGTGTCACTCGTTACGAGACTGGAGACAGCGAACAGCGACGCCGCCTGCAGATCGAGCATCCTCTGATGCGCGCTTGTAGACAGACACGCGAGGAGGTGTCAGACATCTACTACCTTGAAAACACCTTCCGCATCACCAGCGACCTGTTTGAGAGAAGAGCCGTTGAAGAGCTGAGCAGTCTCCTCACTCCCTGGGCCGAGAGGATGACAAAATTGGGAGTCTCCCACGAATTGGTGCGAAGCAAGGACGATTTCGCAGAGATCAATTTCTCCATCTCTGCTTCCCAAGGCCGCATTGTCGTCCAACCTGAGTCTTCACGCGTACAATACGGGACTGTCGCGATCGATATAGGTCTGGCCACCGTCGATAGTGTGACTATGACCTACGACAGAATCTGCTTCTGCAAGGCTTTCAAGCTTGCTCTCAAGCATGATGGCAGTAACGTCGTCATTTGGATGCAGGAATACGTGGATCTAACCCTAAAGTCCGCGAGCCAGGACGAGCTTAGTCGTCTGTTCGATTCGGTTTATTGCTGGGCGTGTGCTGGCCGCAACGTCATCTAAGTGATTACGAACGCTTTGCTGCCTTGTAACGGCCAACAAGAGGCATCACTGAGGCGGTCACTGCTCTTTGGCATGGGATGAATCGTGCAGGCAGTACCTAGAATGATTTCAGGGGAGCCACGATCTGACGAGCAACTCCACCGCACACGTCGCCTACGGTGGCTCCAATGCGGTCGTATTCGTCTCTTTCTTGCGACTTCTCTACCCAAGCTTCACCAAAGCCATCTACGACTACTGGTAATATTACGATCCTGTTGCCAAATACGGCCCGAAGAAGTGTATCGCGCTCAGAAGACATTCACTAACATGGTCGACAACATTCTGATTGGGAAGCATGACAAAAGCCTGACCAGGTCACTGAAGAGCGCCTTTGGTCTGGTAAGGCGGAAACTGGACTTATTGGCTAAAGACCGGGGATTGCTGCAGTAGTTCGGGTGTACTGTCAGGTATCAAGTGTGGTTTTTGGCTTGCTTTCTTCAATGCTTGAATAATAGCAGTAAAATTTGTGTACTCTTCACGTATCTCATGTACGGAAACCGAAAAGCCAGCTTGCTCCTTCCCAAAATCAAAATGGGTCTTATCATCATCCCAGCCAGGCCGCGTTAGATTCACTTTCTCATGTACATATATCCCTCTCATTTTTAAACTCCCCGATCACTGATTATCCAAAAATGGCACATACTGCTCATCGTCCAACCAAAAAGGAATATCAAATCCAGCAAACAACTCCACATTATTCAAATCAAACAAGCTGCTATCCGACGGCCACGAAGCCGCCGGCTGCGCGCCGCCCTGGCCGAAAAACGGCGTAGAAGGGAAATCAGGATTATACCCTCCGGGGTTTGCCTGTCCAGCAGGAGGAGCCGTGATCGCAAAGCTGGGATTCGTACCGGTGGTGAATGTATCTTCGGAGGCTTGGGCGGCGAAAGCGCTGTTTGGTGTTGGCATGTAGGCTGCGGCGTTGAGCTCGCCTGGTAATGCGCTGTTGTAGGCTTGGTTGTGGTAAGCTGTTGCGCGTGGGTGGTTGTGGGAGTCGAAGTTGGCGTGGACTTCGGCGGCACCGGCGAGGGTGGAGAGGCCGTCGATTGGTTCGGGGGCGTGATTGTGGCTGGTATTGCCGGACCGTGAATTCGCGAGGTGGTGGCGAGAGGGATCGGCTTCGGGCGATTTGGCGAGCCTTTTCGAAGGTTTGTTCAGGTGTCTGCTGAGGTCGCGGATGGAAGCTGCGCATGCGTTGGGCCAGACGCCGCCGCGGACAGTGATGTGTTTGAGGACGTCGACACTTTGGTCTGCGAGTCTACATAAGAGTCAGTCTTGTGCCTTGTGGTGGTCAAAAAGTGGTGCGCTGGCTTACCTGCTTGCATTCTGCTTAGGTAGCTCGCCTTCCATTGCTGCATACGTGGCGATAAATGCACTCTGCCAGGCTGCCCACGTGAAAGACGGCCACAAGAGGGGCGTGGCACCTTTCTGCCCCTCGGGTCGCAACACTTCTGTCAAGTATTTGTGCAGGATCCCAATAATTGCTCTCGAAGCACCGATGCAGCTTTGTAGGGCAGCTTTGTAATCTGGCGTATCTTTCGCCATGGCGAGCAGTGGCCTGTTCAAGATGATAGTGCACTCATGCTGGAGCACTGAAAGTGTTGTCCCATGATACCTATTAAGTATCGGCCTGGGATCGTGCACGGTGTCAAGTATCGTCTCTAGATCATTGCGCCACTTGTTCATCTTGGCGTTGATTTCTGTGGAAGCATTGGAGTCGGCTTGCCGGTGATTGATCGACTTATTGCATAATTCGACTATCAGTCCTTTGATCTCGGCATGGCGAACAAGGAACTGCAGAAGCACTAATCGGTCGTCCGTAGCTATGAGAAGATTAGCAAGAATCGAGTCAGAGCAAACATGAAGCATGGCTTACCTATGTTGACACCAGGTTTGGCAACATGCCTCTCCAAATCCAGGTAACAAACGTCGATGTCATCGTCACGAATGCCCAGTGGAAGCCCAAGTGACTGGCATAGATGCCTGTCTAGACAATACACTGTCCAAAAAAGACGTTTTCTGAGCTGGATATCTTCTGTCGTGAAGCTGGCGTATCGCACTGGACATCTATGCAGGCCAATCTGGAATGTCATTCTCACGATTAGGCCACCAAGTCTGGAGGCAGCGTTGTGCCGAAGCATGGAGACAAGGAAAAGTTGTACGCTGACTACAGCTTGCAAGCCTTTGATGGTCGTCGGCGTGGATAATGTTCGCTCTACACTGTCGATTGCAGAGGTGAAGGATTTGAACACTAGTACTTGAGGAATCGGCTTCATCTCTGGACGGTGAGGGGATTGGCGTCGGTCGGCGAGTGATATCGACAAGACAGTCCGGACCATAGCTAGATCGAGCGGGTGGATGACATCTGTTATGCGCCCCAAAGGCAAACACGAGATCCTTTTGAACACCGAAAGGATAGACGGCGCGTGCAAGAATGGATACGCCGGATGCCAATTGTCGAAATAGCTTTGCGACCATTGTATGAGATTGCTGAACAAGACATGCGAGGCATCATGATCCGTAAAACTTGCTTCGTGCGGTTGCCAGATGCCCTTTGTACTCGGGCTGTTACTGGTATCTGGTAGTTGATCTTCCTCTCCAGGTACCAAGTTGTGGTCTGGAGATTGCTCGCGAGACGGTGCACGCGATTTCTCCGCTTCGACGGCGCTGTATACAGACCGAATGAAATGGATACCACTTGCACTTCCCACGAAGCTCGCTGCGTCGCTCTGCGGCCGCCATCTCATCAGACCGATCTCGCGATGTCGTCCTTGAGCTGTGGAGGGGAGACTCAGCCGGACTCTCTTTTGTGGCGGCTCAGCCGTCTCGCCATCGCTGGGGTATGTGCTTTCGTCCATACGTGCCTCCGAATGGGACTCCATAATTCAGATGGAGAATATGAATCCGCGACTAGACGAGGCAGTGGCAGGTCGCACACGATTTCCGATGTACCAAGACCGCGCGCCGGATGATACAGACGCGCTAAGGTCCGCTGCAAAGGCGCGTGGGCAGGTAAAGAAATCGACTCTTCTCCGACAATACCCGGTTTGTGCTAACACGCTGTGCACGATTCTTGGCCATGCGAGCTTATGATGCTGCGTCGCTGTATCCAGACTCCAGTATTCACCAGGTTGTTCACTCTGAGGTATAGGGCAAGGTCGGACGTTTCCCAAGCGGGCAGAGCGTGGGAGAAAAGGTCTGTCCGGACGCCGGTGGGACTTTCGTCCGTAGTGCATCATCGATACTGAACACTTTCAGTATATATCGTGCGGCCGTAAACATCAGGACATCAATAGCACATCCAGGCCCATTTCATAACAAATCATCTCCTATAACTCCAATTGCTCTCCTCAGTAATCTCAACCTGGCCAGTATCGACAATCACAACCACTTGCAAACATGTCGCCACACGCGCTACAAGACAAGCCCCACAGCATTGCTTGCATGGGAGCCGACGGCATTGGGCCCGAAGTCGTCAACGCCGCCGTTGAAGTACTCAAGGTGCTATCCGATGTAGCAGGCTTCAAACTAGAATTTACAGACTACGATTGGAGCTCCGAAACGTACAAGAAGACCGGAAAGTACATTCCCGACGGTGGACTCGAAGAGCTCAAGAAGCACGACGCAATTTTGTTCGGTGCAGTGGGAGCACCTGATGTGCCTGACCACCTTTCACTCTGGGGCCTACGACTTGCGATCTGCCAGCCTTTCCAGCAATACGCCAATGTTAGGCCTACGAGAATCCTCAAGGGCACTGAATCCCCCCTGCGCAACGCAAGCACAGGTGATCTGGACTGGGTCATTGTCCGTGAGAACTCGGAGGGTGAATATGCAGGTCAAGGCGGAAGGTCGCACCGCGGTTTCCCATGGGAGACAGCCACTGAAGTGTCAATCTTTACCCGCCACTCAGTCGAGAGGATCATCAGGTTCGCATTCGAACTCGCACAGAAGAGACCGAAAAAGCATCTCACATACGTTACCAAGAGCAACGCTCAGCGCAACGGCATGGTGATGTGGGACGAGATCGCTCTGGAAGTGGCACAGGAATTTCCTGATGTTCGTGTCGACAAGATGCTCGTGGACGCCATGACCTGCCGAATGGTGCTCCAGCCTGACAGCCTCGACACGATCGTCGCGACCAACTTGCACGCCGACATCCTTTCGGACCTCGCAGCAGCGCTAGCAGGCAGCATCGGCATTGCGCCTACTAGCAACTTGGACCCGACAAGGCAGCATCCCAGCATGTTCGAGCCGATTCACGGATCTGCATTTGACATCACTGGCAAGGGCGTCGCCAACCCGGTCGGAACTTTCTGGACGGCGGCCGAGATGCTGAGATGGCTTGGTGAAGAAGAGGCAGCGGATAAGCTAATGGAGTGCATTGAGAGCGTGTGCGCAAAGAAGATTGTCACGCGTGACTTGGGCGGAAGCTCCAACACGAAGGAAGTTACAAGCGCGGTTTGCGAAGAAATCAAGCAGGCTTATGCTGGCAAGCAGAAGAGCGCTTCGTGAACTTGGCTGGGATGCTTGTGCTGGACAGAGTAAATATTTATGACGCCAAATGTATTCACGAATTCTACAACGTTACTGCTGTACATTGTGATTTCGTGTGATCTATCGTATGATCTATGTTTACAAGCACGACATATCAGCAAGCTGCAGCGTGCACCTCAACGGCCACCCCCTCGCTCGTGTTTGGTGGTGACTCGTGAGACACGCTCTTTCCGCGATGTTGCTATTCTCAGTCGCCGAAGTGGTTGGGTTTGTAGACATACCTCACTACAGGGTCGGCTGCGCCTTCCTTCCCTACACTGTACAGATCAAATCTTTCATCACTGCTCACTTTCAAGTGGAGGCAACGATCTCATAATCCATGTTTGCGCTCCCCAACTATTCGCCGGCTATTGTTACAGCCACAAGCCTGGCGCAAACCATCCGTCGGCTGCGAACCTGTCTCGATCGCCACGCGACAGCAAAACACCCGGCGTGCAGATCGCGCGATGAGCTGCACCGGACATAGAGGCGGGTGGCGTCTGCAAGCGACACTAAAGCCAAAACAGCACTCTGCGATCTATTCCTGTTCCTGGCATGACATGGTGCCTTTTTTCAACAAACCGGTGCATGGGGCCTGGAAGCCGCTGCCTTGGGAGTATTTACCATAGCAGAAGACGCACAGTCTTCGGGGAAGCAGGCTATCTGTTTACAGATGTCAGTGTCATCTGAGCGCCGCACGGTGCTTGATCTTGGTAGACGCAATAGCCGCACGGTAGAATGATGGCGTTCTCAGTAGTCAGCGCGCACAGCGCCCAGCTCAGCTGCTCAAGTAGTTGAGGCGAAGGAATTCTAGCCTGTTACACCGCCTGCGTGATGTTCGGATTGTCCAGGGCCGCGCACGCAAGAGCCAAGTAGGTGAGGTGCTGCGTCGCATATGCTGCTATCATTGGCTGCGGCGAGCACGATTGCACCAGCAGCATGCCCGTCCGCGCACTGTTGCTGTGGCGGCGTCTGGGCGAGAAGAGTCCACGGCCCTGCGCTAACCCATGGGGGGCACAACAACCCCTTGTCACCTTGCATCTCACGCCCGATGAGGCTTCGGTGGGCGCCGTGTCGAAAACTCAACTGGGAAAGGGACGCGTTGGCAGCTCTGCCTTTCGCAACCGTTTGGTGGGATGCGGCTCCGCGTGGTGGTGGCTCATATTAATTGCGTTAGCTATATTACAGTGAGAGTGGAGTGTGCACTCTTCAAGATCCCCTTCATCTCCTCCACAACAAAGTCCACGCCTTTGGTTTCTATCGTCCTTAGCTGCTACTACAACTACAACTACTACTACTACTACTACTACATTGACCCGACTCTCGTTCAATTGTTGTTGTCGATCTTCTCTTAATTCACCCGAAGTTCGCCACCACACTTCTTCTTCCACACACATCAATAACTACACATTCAAAATGAAGTACCAGCTCATCGCCCTTCCCGCTCTTGCGGCTACCGTCGCTGCCCAGGACCTGTACGTTGACACTTCTTCTCCGTCGCAATCAATGTCGATCATCAACTAACGCAATCACAGCAACTCCATCCTCGGCGTGCTCGCGACCGCTCTCCCCAGCTCCCTCGTCGCTGAGGCCATCACCAACTCCGCCGCTGTCGCCAGCGAGATCGCCTCCCAGTTCGCCGCCGGCGAGACTCCCACCTGGTTCTCCGCCCTCCCCACCGACGTCCAGGGCTACCTCGTGCCTACCGACCTCGCCGGCGTCTCCTCCCTGACTGCTGCCGCCTCCTCGCTCGTCAGCAGCGCCGAAGCCTCCGCCACCTCCGCCGTCGCTAACGCCACCTCCTCCATCACCTCCGCGCCCACCGCCATCGGCACCGGCACCCTGATCCCCGGCATCAGCAACGGCAGCGTGCCCATCTCCGTCGCTCCCAACGGCACTTTCATCGGCGGCAACGGCACTGCTGCTTCCAACTCTTCCTCCAGCCTCAGCTCCAGCCTTTCTAGCTCTGGCTCCGGCTCCACCACCAGGACTGGCTCTGGCTCCTCTTCCACTGGCAGCTCTGGCTCTGGCTCCAGCTCTGGCAGCAGCAGCAGCAGCTCCGAGGCTGGCGCTGCCATGCCCACTGCCTTCATGGGCATGGGTCTTGCCGGCGCTGTCGGCATGATCGGTGTTCTCGCTCTCTAAGCGCATCGCCATCGATAAAGCACCTGCTGGATATCCAAAAGCCTAGTGGCAACCGTCGACCCAGAAGAGTTGTTCAACTCGGACGGCTGGTTGCCTAGCATCTCGTACTGGTCCTTGCATCGCGAGGAAGGAAATCGATAGAACAATTCTATCAGCTGTACGTCTATCGTCCTGGTCTTTTATTTCGTGTACAGTTTCTTCTTTGCCATTGTTGTTGCCAGCCTTGCTTTTACTTTTCTCTCTTGGTTGGTTGCAGAAAGGGCAGTTTTTCACAACAAAAAAAAGAAGATATATAATCTTTAATTGACGACCCTCTTCCTTACCTTGTCTTGCGTCATTAGATCGTCGTATTGTTGTGTGCTAACCTCCGATAATGACATGACGAACTGTTGAACATAATCTTCGAGGTCGTGCTGACCACTCAGTCAGTGAACTTGCTCATATCGTGTCGAGGGCTTCTGCGAGCAAGCAATTGCAACGGTGAGAGTAAGTGATGTCGTCCTGATCTTGTGTGTCACACCAATAACACATGTGGTATGGTATGCTTTGGGAGAACGACAGCTTGGCAACAAACCGAGTAGCAAGAAGTGCAAAAGTTGACGACTTGAGTTGCGTCCCATCGATTATATAGACATGTTGGTGGGCCCTACGAGCGGCTTCAAATACATTCGAAACACCCATATCACATAGCACAGAGTTACCAGCAGGAAGTGGATGCCATTTCCGCAATAGGTCGCCTTGAAACTCAAATGGCAGTGGGATCTTCAACGAGGGTGGTAGTGCAGTGCATTCTAGTTTAGGGAGGAGGTTGCGATAGTCGGCATATGGAATGGATCAGGCGCACCGGCAGTTGTTTGCTCACGGAGCCGCATGTGGGCACCACCATGCCTCCATGCTAGTCTTTGGAGGAGGAGTAGTGTGAGAAAGGATTCTTTGATTGCATTTGTTGTGATTGCGATTGACCAAGGGACGATCTGCGAGGGGATCATCGAGGCTAGGAGGGAGGATGGAGAGGGTGGATACTTGTAGTTTATTGGGAGGTATGCCGTGGATATGCCGTAGGATTGTTATTTCGTGATGATCATGGACGATGATTTATGGATGATAGACGGTAGGTGCGGAGGTCGCTTCATATGTCTGTCGAGGACATGGATCGTTCCTCGAAGGTAAAAAAGGGGAGGCAAGATGGCTCGGATATCTTGTTGTTGATAATTTGACCATATCAGCCATTTAGTATATATTCCATCTGCATAAACGATAGGGCGGCTATTGTATGACTCGCAGGGCGAGATTGCGTGTGCACTAGAGGTATTGCGAACTCTAGGCCGCGGACATGCATGGAAGGATGGATGGATGAGCTGTCGAGTTGGCAGACGAGCGCTCCACCGACTATTTGGCGCCGAGAATGATGTAGCATGTGTACTATCGTGTCATGCAAGCGCTCTTTCAACCATCACGGGCGTTTGGAAATGTGTGCAGCATTCCTGTTGACATTGCCGGTGCCATTGGTTCGAGGAGGCTGGCGAATCATGGACAGCCGTGGGAGAAGTGATATTGGGCGACTTGATTCGACGCGAGCTACACAGGAAACACAAGAATAGCCGCTTGGTGGAGGGTTCTCGGTTGTCGAACCACGGATGTCCCATAGCTAGCATGGCAGAACAAGCGCTCACCAGGCGCGACGTGCGCGCTGCACGTGAAATGAAGAAGCCCGGCTGGGCCAATTGGTGCGGTTCTCGCGAGGACTCCGGGATCCAGGGAGGGCTTGGGAGGCTCAAGGGACCCCTTTGACGATTGCGACGGTGTTGCGCTAGACGCCGTTCCTGCGCCGGAGCCAGTGCTTGGTACAGCAGCCCCTTTGAGAGAGAGAGAGCGCGCTTTCCCGCCTCCCCTACCGCTGTTGATTCTTGACTCGCAGGCCGGTGTACGCGAGCGAGTAGGAGAGGCCAGAGCATATCGCTTACGGCAGGCTAGGCTGAGAGGTGTATTGCATACTGTGTGCACTGCCGGCATGCGCATACAGAGAGAGAGAGAGAGAGAGATGAGACGACAGCCAACCAATACAGGCACACAGCTACAGAGAGTGGAATAACAGCCACAACATTATACTCTCCTGATCGTCCTTCACACCTGCACTAGCAAGAAGGCGCTGCGAACTACGGCACGCGAGTGACGCGCTGGCTGGCCTGCAACACCACCCAGCCCTTGATCATCCTCCTGCTGCTAACTGTACCAAGTGCCTTACCGCGCGCCGCTCCACCGCGCCGCCGATTGCCATCTTAAAACACCACCCAGCGAGGGTCTCACACTCTTCCACAGGCACACAGACACACAGGCACACAGGCGCACTCTCTACCAAGAGCACCCGTGCGCTTACCGCAAACACCGCGCTATCCACCACCGCGTCTCTCTTGGTCTCTCCCTCCCACGCCCGAGCGCTGCGCCGTAGCACTCTGAGGCGAACAACCTCCTCCAACGGTCGCTGCCAACCCGAAGCACATCTTGCCCTTTCCGGCCGTCGTGCCTCTCCTTTGCTGACGAGGCTATGGCCATCGCGCTGCTCTGACCAACCTTTCGCTTGTCTCGCATCCGATCTCTAGCCTGCCGCCGTATCTCTCGTGAGGAGACACACCACTACTACGCATTGGCTCCCTCCACCCCCAAGCCATGGTTCGCTCGTCCACCTCGTCCCTTGCGGACGACTATTACAACTACGCCTCCGACGTCCAGTCCGACGACGAGTACCACCGCCAGCAAGATAGCTTCCCGCTGCCTCCGCGCCCACAGGCTGCTCAAGTGCAATCAAATCCCCACGCCGGCGTGAAGAAGCAGTCCTCCCTGGCGCAGATCACCGTGCCCTCCTTCTCTGCCTTTCGCTCGCAAACATCAGGCATTCCCACCACTGCCACTAGGAAACACAGCTCGCTGCTCCCTTCGCCTCGCCCGACTTCATTCTCTGCCGCAGAGCAAGCTTCACCGCGCCTGGCCGAGCCTGTCAGCAGGCCGCTGTCCTTGGACAGCCCGCTTCCGCGACAACCCAGCGGGCTGGCGTACATCCTCACCCCACCACTGACCCAGGAGTCAGTGGGAAAGCGCGACAGGTATGCTGTCGATTTGCATGTGCTCGAAACTTCCTGTTGCGTGCGCTGACCGAGTCTCACTAGGCTTTCATACGCCCAAGCACCGCGTGCACACGATCGATCCGATTCTATCGACTCGCGTCTAGCACGCACTGAGTCTGTGACCTCCCGTCGCACCTCCCGACGTTCCAGCATCCCGATCCATGAGAAGTATGCTCATGAGCAAACTATATCACACGCCGCGAAACCGTCAATATCAGATATCGATACGCAGTCGGAATATTCTACAGAGGATCAGGACGGTCAAGAAGACCCATCCATGATCGGCGTACAGACTTCGCCAGCTTTGACTTTGCAGCTGGAAGGAGTGAAACGGACATTGACCGACGAGAGCATTGTCTCAGACAAACGACCCAAGTCTCCCAGCAGACTAGGTGCGCTTTTTGGCTGGAAGTCGTCACCGAACAAGACCGGCACGGAATCGCCGACGACGACATTCTCAGACCGCTCATCGTCGCCTGTTCCCTCACCACGATA
This sequence comes from Melanodothis sp. VS III C KN 2, assembly GCA_019775565.1. NCBI lineage: Eukaryota > Fungi > Ascomycota > Dothideomycetes > Cladosporiales > Cladosporiaceae > Melanodothis > Melanodothis sp. VS III C KN 2. Next base: position 373,184 of record JACWFM010000048.1, read on the forward strand.
CCAAAAGCCACTGCCAATGGATCCCGATGGCATCTCGCGCCTCACACCCTCCGGCCTGGACATTGGCAAGGCCAATGCCTCATATTTCGACCATCCTACCACTCCTATATACCTCAACTCGCCCGAAGGCAATGCACATGTGCAGGATCTGGAGCGGGAGTTGTCCCACATCAGCGAGGAGCTCGCGAGCTCTATTCGACGAGAGATGGAGCTTGAGGACGAACTGGAGAGACTGAAACTGGAAATGCCTACCATGCCTACTTCAGAGGCGGGCCGCAGAAGTAGTGATTATTTCTCAGATTCTGGTGCTAGTTCCACCAAGTTCCCTGTCTCCGACGTCGAAGCAAAGATTGAGGAGGTCGAGCGCCTAAGGAGGAAAGCGGAGCAAGAGAAGGCTCAAGTTATCACCGAAAGCGCCCAAAGGCTGCAGACAGAAATGACTAAGCGGAGAGAGCTGGAACAGCTGGTTCAAAGCCTCGAAGAACAGATGCAGGACAAGTCTCGCAACGAGGACGAAACACTAGTACTCAGAGAGAAGGTGACAGAGCTAGAAGCATCTCTCGACGAAACCAAGAGGCGTCTAGCCGACGAAAAGAACCTCAAGGATAACTTCGAGGACTTGTACAGTGCGACGAGAGGCGATCTCGAACAAGGCAGGAACGAGCGTGATAACCTTAGAGACGAGATCATGCCGCGACTGCACAATCGCGTTCAAGTTCTTGAGTCGCAGCTTGCGGATCACCAGGCACTCGTACATGAGAACACTCGTATGGCTCAAGAGCTGAATGCCTTGAAACACGAGCAAAGCTTGTTCCACGAAGCAAACCGGTTGGGAGGCCACTCGATGTTTGATATGCTTTCTGAGCAGCAAGACATGGTGTCTCCGATTATTGGGTCGATGTCTCCGCAGATTGGAGGCCCCAGGGCTGGACTCTCCAGATCTGGCTCCCTGGCTCGTAGTGGCAGCAAGTCTCGCGGTTCACTAAATCGATCCGACTCAGTCAAGGGCCGCGATGGCGGCAGGCAGCGCTCCGGTTCCAGTGGTCCGCTCAGCGCCGAGGCTCAAAAGGAAATCGAGGACCAGCGCGATGCACTTCACAAGGCCTTGAAGCTACTGATCAGCAGATATGACAAGCAGCAGAAAGAACACCAGCGAGCTATCAAGAAGCTCAACAAGGAGAAGAAGGCTGCCGACCTGAAAGGTGATGCTGCCAACCCGAAACGGTCGCAGTACACGCGTGAAGTTACCTTCCTTAAGGAAGAAATGACTGCTTTGCGCAAGAGGACCGAGGACGCTCTCGAGCAGAAGTGGGAGTACGAGAAGGGTCTTTCAGGTATCAAGATGGATCTCGACCGTGCAGAGCAAGAGACTAGAGGCCTTCGTCATCTTCTCCAAGAAGAAGACATTGTCCTCACCAGCCCCGAAGCGCCCGCCGACCCAGCCAAGGACAAGTTGTCGTTCAGCATCTCCACTGCCAAATCCGAGCGTGACTACGCTCGTCGCATGGCCGAGGCATTCCGCCAGCGTGCCCTCAACCTTCAGGAAACATACAGCACGGACTCATCTGACGAGCAACAGCCACCATCTGTGTCCAAGCTCTTCGACTCCGCCAATAGCATGGATGAGCTTGCCGAGAAACTCGACGCTCAAGTTCGCGCCAACGTCGACCTACGCTCTCGTCTTACCGAAGCGGTTGAGAAGGGCGAGCGTGAGCAGAGAGAGTCAACCAGGCAAGTCGAGGAGATGCAGAGGCGCCTGGCTGAGCTCGAAGATTCGGTTCTCGCCGCCGCAGCTCACAGCGAAAGCACCCTCTCCACCCACGAAGGCGAAGTCCGTCGCCTCGAAGAAGCAGCTACGCCCCTCCTCAAACGTCTTGAGGCTTCGACGCCTAATCCCAACAACCTTGCTCCATTCCCCGCCGCCACACCTTCGTCCTCTCCCTTACTCACCCAGGGGTTCACTCCTCGCCTTCAGCCCTCCAGAAAGCGCTCAGCAGACATCTCCGCCAACGCTTCGCTGCAGGAAGTTTCCAAGACGCAGTACCTCGAGCGCGAGGTCCGCGAGATGGAGTTCATGCTCCGCGAAGCCGCCGCAGAGATGCAACGCGTTGTCCAGCGTGTCCACAGAGCCCAAGACGAGGTCGCCGAGCTTACTGGCGAGCGCGACCGCGCTGTGAGCGAGATGCGCCGCCTTAAGGGGCTGATCGCGGACGAGGAGAGGAAGGCCGACGCTGTTGCTTAAATGGCAGACTGACTGCATACATCCTCACACCCTTCGCTTCTCACGGTCATCTACTTTCACTGACTGAATGTTTACACGTCTTACTTATTTCCTTACTCACACTTACTCCTTAATGCATTGCGCGGCGCGGCATGGACCCTGCGTAAAGCAGCGGCCACACACTACTAGAACAACTTGATTGCATCTTGCGCGGGTTCGGCATTTTCCCTCCTCCTACTAGACTTGGGCAAAAAGCTTTTGGGGGTGGTTTTGTTTTCCTGTTCCCTGGAGGATTTTTCTCGTCTTTCCTTACTTCTTTGGAAAGACTCGGCGTTGTTTGTCTCCTTTTCTGAAAGAGAGAAAAAGGATGGGTTGGACACCCTCAGGATTGTGGTAATTGTTTGTTATTTATTGCTTTGCTTTCTCCGGTTCTCAAACTGGTTATCCTTCCCGAAGGAGAACCGTCGAGGCGAACTCGGACTTCGAGATTTGGCCATTTATCTATCTACCGCCAGAATCCTACTCACCTGACAGTTGGTTCAGATTCTGATAGAAACCTTCTTAGAGGGGCTCTGTCAATCTTCTGCTGGGATTGCAGATGGTTGTACTACTACTACAATTATTATTACTATTACCACCACTACTATTAGCATCTCGAAGCCTTCCTACCACCCCTTTTCCTTTGCGTGTCTTCGTTGTGCCGTTGTTGGAGGAGGTGGTCCACGGATAGTGGTTGGCGAGGTGAGTGTTTCGTTTCATTTTTTCTGATTGAGGCGTGGGTGGATGCTTGATACGTGTGAGGTCTGCTTGAAGGATGAAGCTTGCGGTATGCGGTTTGCGATGAATGACTGGAGCTTACTGGTTGTTGCAGGCCGGAGATCTAATGTTGCCATTATAAAGAAGGCAAGCTCCACAGATTACTTAGGACACGTGACTATAGCAGCGCATTCTGTCAAATGCAGTATGTAATCGCGTTTCGAGCTACATAGCGCAAGAAGTAAAGTAAAGAGCGGATATGTTTGACTTTCTGATGGGGAGCAACGAATTACTGGTTGATGCTTTCACAAGCTCTCACATGCTGTGCTTTCACTTTCACTTGCCGACCGTGGCCGACTTCACTTCCTCTCCGCCTCGCTCACTTCGCAGCGCGTCACCCAGGCGGCAGGCGGCCCGCGGCCACCATGGAACAAATGAAGACTCCACGACTTGTCAGTGCGCTCACGACAACACCACAGACTCCATCACTACACACTATAACTCTCACATCATCTTAAACATGGCGAACATCAAGAAGGCCAAAGCAACTCGAGCTCAGCCGACCACCAAGAAAAGCAAGCTCGAGCCAAAGAGCTTAGAGAACGAGGCATCATCATCGGCAGAGGAGAGTGTCGCGTCTACCGTCAATTCGCCCACGCCGCCGGGTTTCTTCGCTCTTCCTCCTGAGCTGCGCAACAACATCTATCGCTATGCTCTCGCCCGCGACGAACCTATCAAGGTGCACTTCGAGGTCAACCAGCGCGGCCGCCGCGGTCGCCGTTGTCGTTTCACCATGTTACCTGCCCTGGTAACCGTGTCTAAGCAAATGAGACTCGAGAGCCAACGGATTTTTTTCGAGGAGAACCAGTTCGAGATCACACCAGAGATGCTGAATCCACGCAGCTTGGCGCCATTGATTGCTTTCCAGACAATCTGCCAGCGGCTAAGAGTCGAGATCCGCACTCTCAGAGTCTGTCACGAGATCAAGAAGAGGTGCGAGGGCGACTTGTTCCAGCTCAAGGGATGCTTTACCGTCAGCAAGGCTGGACCCGAACTATCGATCAGCAACGAAGTCTACAGCGCCTCTCCCATCGGACGCGCATCCCACGCTAATCCTCACACCTTCGTTTGCGGGTGTGATGTCAGACGGGCGGCGAACAAACCCAATGAACGCGGTGAGGCAGGCGACATTGGTCACTTCCTCATTACATTGAAGGACGACTCCGAAGCTGGTGCTCGCAGCTGTCACTACATGGATGTGGCTCGAGACGATGAAGTTGTACAAAGAGGCTGGGGCTGCAACGACTGCCAGAGACATGGCGTGCGTTACGTAAAGTTCTAATTCTCTGGCTGGAAAGAGCATATCTGCAAGGTTGGGAAACCTAGCGAGAACAGCGCATGTGCGAAGTGCAAGGGCCGACGACAGGGGACAAGGGCAAATGTGAATAGCTTCAGCTGTAGCGCACGCGACAACCTGTGATAGAATCTTTGTATTTGTACCATCATGTTTGCGCGCGTGCAGTGTGTGTCGAACACCACTTATGCATGCACAGCGGAGGAGCGCGCACTCGACTTCACTTACAGTGACCTGTACCCCAACTTCGCCTCTTGCCGTCCGTGCATCGTGCGGGCAACGGGCACTACAAATGCTGCTCCCGAGCGAGCGCGATCGCAAACCACCCATCCTCTACCAACCACCATACAGCACATAGCATGGCGGGCTCCAAGAAAGTCGGAGGCTCTCGAGTTCCACCTCTCAAGAAGAAAACAAAGTCAACAATGAAAACAAAGCGCTCTGAGGACATATCACCCTGGGTACCCTCGAAGCTCCTCGAACTCCCGCCCGAGTCGCGCAACAGGATCTGCCGCTACGCTCTAGTCAGCGATGAGCCGATCAAAGTAGGAGTACAGTCCTACTCCAGTCGCAGCAGAATTCGTCACCGCTTCAACATGCTTCCAGGACTATTCACCGTATCCAAGCAGATCAGACACGGGACTCAGGCTATCTTCTTCAATGAAAACAAGCTGTCTGGATTTGCGTGGTTTTCCTTTCCTTAGATGAATGCGTGATCATAGAGTCTGGTCTTTTGCGATTCGCTTCCACGACATCATCAGTCACAATGGCGAAGAAGCAGAACCAACACCCGCGACCGACTCGCCCCACAAACGAGTCAACGAGCAAAATTCGGAGCGATATTGAGAGCACATCTTAGTAAATATTAGTCAGTCGTTGCAACCTGAGAAGTCCCGCCAAGGCATATGTGAGTGAAAGGGAAGTGGCACGCACCGCAGCGAGCAAGTATAAATATCATCTATCTGCAAGTCAGTATGAAGCTCGAGTCCACATCCAAGACAGCGCGCTGTCCGAGTACAGAATCAGTCTCACCGAACACAATGGCAGACCCGCCAACAACAAACCACATTGCCGACTCCAAAACAGCGGTTGCAGCAACTTCTGCCGACAACATGACAGAGTCCACGAACGCGCAATCTGGCGTGGCACTCGAAACTGCGAGCATTGAGCCTACTCCATTCGCCCAGTCAAACACACCCACAAGCACGATCAGCACCGCTGAGCAAGAAGCAGCACCAGCACCTACGAGCTTGGGCACCGCCGACCTCAACACACTCGAGGCAAATCTGTGGCCTCGCCTTCGTCTTCTTGGGTTGCCAAGGGAGCTTCGCGACAAGATTGGATGGATCACAGTTACGCCAACTGCAATAATTCGCGAGGGGAGTCCGAGGACAAGGAGCATGGCAATGGCATCTTTGGACACGATGCTGAGTTCTGCAACATCCATCCTGCCAGGATCTCATACTGATGGAGAGTCAGCCTGACAAGATGATGGATCATTGAGAGGGTGTATGCACTCATAGATGGCTCAAGTCACATAGGGGGAGTGCGCCAGGACGAGAGTGACACAAGCGATACGGCGACAGCCTATCTACCTACGCTAATGCGGGCTGACAATGATCGAGGTTGGCGACTTTATGTGGCTGTTGGAGGGAAAGGGGTCAGGTACAGCTTACATTGCACAGTTAGTGGTAAAATGACAATGACTTTATTTAGACGTGTAGGGAGCAATGATCAACTCATCAACTGTACGTGAATTAGTATGACGCCAAGTAGTTAATGCCATTCGAACCGTCACATGTTATTGGGGTAGTCGCGGGAGTTGGGAGATGCATCTTGAGTGGAGATCATGACGAGTCGATGGTACCAAAACGCGGTTGCTATGCGATTCACATTTGCAATATGGAGCTACCAACCAGTGTAAGCAACCGTATGCAAACATGCAATCGACCTTTGCGAAAATTGACAAAGTGCAGCGTATGTCTAGAAGGCAACAAGTCTTTTATTGTCCTTAAGCGTATGGCGCTACGGGCGGAGGTACGCTCAATCGAGGGCATGTTCCATCCAGTTGAATTGGCGATGATCGTGCCCGTAGAGAATCCCATTTGTTCCTGCAAGGTCCGGAGTTCCGTTGGAGTGTAGTTGACAGGCAATGTGCGACATTGGTGTTTTTGGGAGGAGGGTATCATCGTTTGCGCTTTTGAGCATTCAATGGCTATGTACGCGAGCCATTAGCTTTCCCAGCGTCCATTGCGCCATGAAAAGCACACGCTCCCAAATGCACCAGCCGTGAATCAACGAAAATCTACTGGGCCTATAGTGAGTCTGTCAGCATAACGCCCGTGTACCGGTTGTAGGAAAACTTCTATGTTTCAAGTACGCACCTTGACGGCGTAGTCGCGCTGGGGGAAGTGCCTCAGCTTCTTGGCGGCCTTCTCGGTGAGGAGGTTGGACTCGTGCTTGGTCATTCTCCTGCGGATGGCACGGGTCTGCTTGGCGCGGAGGTCGAGGGGCAAGTACTTCTTGCCCTTGTAGAAGATGCGGAGCTGAGCGCGCTGGTTGGCGTTGATGACGGTGAGGACGCGAGCGATCGACTTGCGGACGTCGTGGCTGTAACGCAGGATGCGTCAGTATACTGATCACATTGTGACTCCATGTCTCTCTTTTCTTCCACCCCACCCCGGTCTCGGTCTTCAATCCTCCATCTTCAATCTCGAATTTCTCTCCAGGCGGAATCGGGGTTGTCGAACGTACATCTTGCTCAGCTTGGACTGGGCACCACCGGCGATCTTCTGGGTGCGCAGGGACACGAGCTCCTGCTTGAGATCATCAAGCTGCTTCTGGAGGTCCTCCTTGTTCTTGCCCCAGAGCTGCTGGCTTCTGACCTTGCCGGACGACTGTTAAATCCACCCGTCAGCACTTCTCCCCATGTCCAGAATCACGCGCGCGGTCGGATTTACCATTGTGAAAGATTGGCGATGTGGAGGTCGTTAGTCGTTTGTCGAGAGTCGCGGGTGCCTTCTAATCGTCCCTGCCGTAAAGTTCGGTCGTCAAGTCGGCAGCATGAATTTCGTGCGCGCGCCAAGAGCGAACGTCGAGCGGGTGGTTCCGCTGGTCTCACGACGCCAAAGAACAAAAGTGGAGACACCTCAGGGCCAAATGCAGCGACTCCAGGTTACCCGACCGCATCATCAAAGACGGGGTTGTCGTCAACTTGGGGGTGGTGTTGTTGTTGTTTTTAATTAAGTATTGAAGAACATTTGCTTGACCATTACCTCTCACTCCACCTGCATTCACGAGAACCACTCCACATTATGGCCGCCACAGGTGCAACTTGGGCGCAGGTGCGCCAACAAGCTAGAGCGGCGGAGACGCAGGTAGGCGGTGTTGCGACGATCTATCACGACAATATGTGTTGACATTCCCTCTAGACCGAATCGCTCTTCCACACATATGCTCAGTTCGCCGCCAAGTCAGACGTAGATCCAAAGCCAACCGAGGAGGAACAGAAAACAGAAGAGCAGCTCAATGAGATACTCGAGAAGGTGCGTCTACAGTGTGGACCTGTCGCATACAGCATTATCACATCTGACTGACACTGACACCTAGCGCTCAGCCTTGATCGGCCAACTATCACGCATACTCGACTCCGAACCCACCACGTCAGCCCTCAAATCCACGAACCTCGCCAGACATCGAGAAATCCTCCAGCAACATCGCGCCGAGCTATCACGACTAAAGTCACAAATATCGACCGCGCGTGATCGCGCGAACCTTCTCTCAAATGTAAGATCAGATATCAGTGCCTACAGGGCACGCGACAATCCCGAATCTGCAGAAGCAGACTACATGCTCGACGAGCGGCGACGACTGGACAACAGTCACAATATGGCCGACTCGGTACTCAGCCAAGCGTATGCCGTAAACGAGAGCTTTGCATTGCAAAGAGAAAGTCTCAGCAGTATCCAAAGGAGGATCACAGGAGCTGCTGCACAAATACCGGGCATCAACGGGCTTATGCAGAGGATTGGCACAAAGAAGAGAAGGGACGGAATTATTCTGGGAAGCTTCATCGCATTCTGCTGCTTGATGCTGTTCTGGTTCTGGTGAAGATATTGCTTCAATTGTAGGAATGGCGAGGCGTTCTGGAGCATTGTCGTTGATATGTCACATGATGGGTATGTCTGTGGGTAGCATTACGATTCAACATTGCAGCTATTGTACATTAGTTTGATCGTCGGTGACTGATCTTCGACGCCGTGATGCCATCGAATTATTTGATCTGGCAATCCTGGGTGGTGTAGTGGGAATACGTGCTCGTACTTCTCCAAACTATACGCACGTGCAATCTTGACCATGTCGCGGCAAGGCAGGCAGCGAATGATATATAATTGCTGTGAGGGTCATTCTCTTGCATTAGTCACTTTGCATATATATCTTCATACGGTCATCCCTCATCACGGTTTCCCCAGTACACCGCTGCCAAACACAACCCGCCATCCACAGCCCTTAAAAGTACTTCTGAAGTTGCTCTTCATCCAGCTCAGCTGCTATCTCGGGATCAACATTAGCAGGAATATTCACACCAGGCGAAGGATTTGACGAAAGCGGTCGCTCAGCAGACTTCATATCGACCGGAGAGAACGGCGTCATCGCCTGCTCGTGAATGAATCCAGGCTCTCCAGTATCGACAGTGCGCGCAGAAGAATGGCTCATAGCTCTCCTCCTCCGGTCTTCAGCAGAACCACAAGGCGAATCGCCCTCGCCAACGATCTGCTGGCGCGCAAGCCACCATCTCTGGCGGTCTTCTTCGGCGAGCAAAGGCTGCTGATTCCATTCGGAAGTCTTGGCGGAGTAGGGCATGTTCGCGTATCGTTCTTGCAGGCGCTTCACGATGCGGTCCACGGGCTCGCCTTGCGCGTCGCCTTGCTGGTAGAGCTTGGACAGCGCATCGTAGAGCACGGCCTCGGTGTTGACAAGGCGGCTTTCAAGGACTGCTAGGTAGCCAACTTGGGGGCCGCGTTGTTTGGCTTCTGGGTAGTGGCAAGCGACTTTCGCGTCGATGCAGTGCGTGCAAGACGGGCTTTCAGCGTCAGAGTCAGTATGCAGAGCTTGCCAGCGATAACAGTCCAATGCTTACAGCTTGCGATCGCACTACAGCACCGATCATCAGTACCAGTATCTAATCAGCGCTGACAGTGGCGGCCTAACACGAGCGAACTCACCTTCGTCTTTCGCTTACGGCAGACCTCGCATGACAAAGGGTTCTGCTGTTGCGCACCTTCCTAAACGGAGCCGAGGTATCAGTCGCACTGTTCGCCAGTGGGCCGTTATTCACATGATGCTCGCGTAGTAATACGTACGGAGTTATTATTGACCTGGGCGAAGGCTTGAGGCGCGTTCGACATGACGTGGCGTGGAGATGATGGTAAAGTGAGGGTTTGCGGACGATTGTGCCACCGATTGTGGACCGCTCGAGTCTTTCGGGATGGCGTTGCGAGAGTCAAAGCCCGCCCGAGGTACAAAAGGTCAAATTTGATCTGCTGAGAATGAGAGAACTGCGCGAAATCGGAACAGATGCTTTCAGATATGTGCCATGATTTATCTCTTGCAACGAAATTGATCGATAGCTAAACATGGCACTCGCTACTGTGTAGGGCTATTCTCGCTGTGGAAGGAAAGAATGAAAAATGGAAGGTGTTCGTTGACAGCAACATAGTACGTATTGAAGAACGCCGGAACAGCACATTGCATGCTGGAAAGTTCATTGACCTTTAAACCTGATAAGGCCCGTATGGAAGGATTGCTATGATACATCGTGGTGTATTTCTTGTTCGGCAAGGCAATTGTATGCTTCAATCAGGCCTCGTTGCATGTGCAATCAGTGTATTACTGCCACTGAGATCTTGCTTGAGGCCATCACTTTCATGCAACAAGGCATGGACATTGTGGCAGCGTGGGATTTTGCTGCTCTGATGTCGCTCTTGTGATTCCGCCCCGTCGGTATTGTAGTGCAAGTAACGTTCCTGTGTTGTATTCGTTGGGTATCAAAGATATTTTCACAACCAGCTCAAGTCTCAACCGCCATGGCGTCCGAAGCTTCGTCGTCACCCCAAAGGCCAGCAATCTTGAACGGCTCGGCCATGGTCTGAACAATTGTGACTTGCGACTTGCCCTTGGGTCCGACCTTCTTGGTCTCCCGTACAGTCGGCAGACGCACTCTGTCCTCGTTGATATCGTTCAGCACGACGAGCGAAGCAGCGTGCAAGTTGGGCACACCACCCCTTCCGAGTCTGCCGCGTTTCCGGGCAACGTCGACCAGGAATCTTGTGGGCAGGTCGCTGTGAGCTGTGACGATTGGCGCAAGGCCGTAGAAGTCGACAAGTGTTTGCACACCGTTTTCGGTCTTCTCCATGTTCTCCATGAGTGCGCGTACGGCTTTGATGGGGTCGGCAAGGGCCTGCTTAGGAAGAACCTTCTTCACGGCCACTGGCTTTTGCGCTGGAGCCTTCTTCTTATGAGCAGCAACAGCCCTTTGAGCAGCCTCTTCCTCATCCTCCTCTTCGTCCTCCTCAACGTCGTCCAGCTCGTCCGCGTGTTCCAAAGCACGAGCTTGCGCCGAGGCGAGGAGTGCGGCCATGGGGTTGCTGGTGTCGTCATCCATAGCCTCGTCACCCTCCATATCGACCACATCGCTATCCATCTCCATAGCACCAGCAGCCGCGCGACCGCTGGGACCGGGCACAGGCGTGTCTACCACCGCACGACCTTCCCTACGAGCCTTCGCAGCATCCCTCTTTTCCTGCTGCTCGGCCTCCTTCCTGAGCTTGGCCTCTTCAATCTCTGCGAGAACCTGCGCTTTGAACGGGTAAGAGTTCGGGATACCGGGGTCCTTCTTCAGACGGCTGACCCATTGCGGGTTCTTCTTTGCGGCTTTGCGATCCTTGCGCTGCTTCTCGGCAGACTTTTTCTTGATGTTGTGGTGCAGGCGCGTGGACACACGCTTCGATACGGGCTTGCCGACCTTCATGATGGTGGCTGATTTGTTGTGAAGAGGTTAAGTATGGCGGAAGGGCTGCTGGTCGACCCTTCGTTCGCGATAAGATCTAGAAGGCAGGCAACTTTTTTAGGTGCCAAGAGTTCGAGGACTCGGTTCGGAGGCGGATTCTCTGCCGCTAAAGCGGTGAGAGCACGACCCTCTTATTGAGGCCCGTAAATATTCACCTTAACAGTTTTTTATTCTACATGAGAGATTGATGACCAGTCGAAAATACGACAAATTAATGATGATAGATCACATACGGTGTCACTAGGATGTGACTTGGTGCTGACCGACCAAGCATGTGAAGGCAGACGGAAGTCAACATGGAGGAATTGCTACCTCGTCTTACAACACTGTCTCTATAGACACTAGGCGTGAGGCACTTGCAGTTGTCATTTCCTACTTGACGACGAAGATCTGGATGGCATATCCATTTTGCCTACAACCTCCGAGGCTCCGACATTACGACGTCCAATGAGGAACCTGGCCTCTGTCTCCTATCTCACCCTCTGCGTTCCTGGGCAGGTCATTTTCAATCTTCGCTGGTGTGGGCCTTTTGAAATGCGGTTTTAGTGGCTCCCAGCTTTCAGCATTATAGTCCGGCTGTACTTTGGCACACTTCTTCAATCCCCAATCGGTCACACCAACCATCAAGCAAGACTCAAACATGAATGCCATACTGCCTTCGCCAACCTTCATAGGCTTTAACTCTGCATTTGATGCCTTCTCGTGTGTCGCTGCGTCCGGACCATGAGCAGACATGATATTGTGCAGCGACGCGCCAGCGGGCTGGAACCCACCGCCGGTCTTTGCATCGTATTCGCCTCCTATAAGACCCATGAACTCACTCATGGTGTTTCGATGGTACCAAGGTGGTCTGAAAGTATCGTCTTGCACAAGCCATCTTGGAGGGAAGATGACAAAGTCTGCAATTGCAGTTCCCAGATGATCCGATTGTGCCGTTAGTACGGTGAAGATGCTGGGATCTGGATGGTCGTAGCTGATGCTGCCGATCGTGTTGAACCGACCGAGATCGTACTTGTATGGGTAGTAATTACCATGCCAAGCTACCACGTCGAACGGAGTGTGGTTCTGCTTAGCTGCAAACAGATGGCCAGCAAACTTGGAGAGAATTGTGTAGGTGTTCTTGCCGTCGTTGTCTTCTACGAACGAAGCCACAGGTGCTTGGAAGTCTCTGGCGTTTGCCAATCCATTGCTACCAATAGGCCCGAGCTCTGGCAACGTGAAATGGTTCTGGTACAGCTCGCAGATGTACCCTCGGACAGGACCATGTGGCAGCGTCACTCGATACCGAATGCCACGCGGGATGACGCAGATCTCGTTAGGCCGAACCAGGATATTGCCAAGCTCTGTCTGAATGTCGAGCACGCCATGTTGAGGGACAATGAGGAAGTCACCATCTGCACTGTAGAAGGCTTCGCGCTCACTCATGTCCTTTCCGGCGGCGTAAATGAAGATACCAAGCCCGGTCTTCATTGCTGGGTCGCCTGCCCCGGCGACAAGATGCAACGAATGGACCCAGTCCACCGTTTCGTCCAGATCAAATGGGTCCCATCTCAGCTGATTGGGGATCTGGTGAATCTTTTCATGAGGCTTGTTCTCAGGATTCGTGTTGTAAGTAGAACTTTCCCTGGGCTCAAAAGGCGAGTGTGCACTTGCCGGCAAGATGCGCTGTAGCCATGTCTGCTGGTTCTCATGTCTTGGTGATGTGAAGGCCGTGCCAGAGACCTTCTCGTTATAAAGCCCTAGAGGTGTCTTCTGAGGGTTGTTGGCACCGATCGGTAATGCTCCTTCCACGGCTTCGGTCTCATGGTAACTGTTGAACCCATTCAGGTACTTGTATTTCTCCGGGACTTTGAAGTCAGTGACAGGCATTTTGGTATCTTTTGGAATGTGTAAGAAGCTGGGTTACAGGCCAACAATTTATCAAACGCAATGGGATGCGATGCTGACTATTTTATCCAATGGTGCTCGTCGGAGTCTCGGTCTCGGCAGACTGCAATTCCACTTGAGCTCCACGACTCCACCATCAATAACCGTTCGGCTGAAGGAACCTGGCCGCACATCCGCGCGCAGCATCCCGCTCTCTCTTGGAATGGGTTCCGTGCTGCGTGACTTAGTCGAAATGTGAAAACACGATCGATCACACGATCCATTGGCAGCATCGCATCTGCCCCTCACTGCGGGGATCAACAACCTGCCCCGCATGGTCTCACCCAGAGCTCCAGCGGAATGACGACCGCAAGGCGGAAAGATATTGAGCTCCAACTTCCAACAACACAACACATTCACCTGCAAGGCAACGTGTACTCACTAAGCTGACAACCTGATCTCGGTGAATAGCCAATTGCCGAGTATCAATCGACGTAGGCTCGCTAACACAAGGCCTAGAACAGCAAGAACGACGCGGCAATTGATTTCCATCCTGCTCAGCTAAGCTAAGCTGCCATCCCAGCAGCTTGCAGCAGCTCACTACCAACAACACCACCACTCAGATCTGACAACCCATTGAGGCGCTGTACAATGGCGCCACTTCAAACTTGGGTCGACGTTGATCCGAAATCCCACTTCTCCATCTACAACATTCCCTTCGGCATCATCACCACTGCCGACAACAAAAAGCCGCGTCCGGCCATTGCCATTGGCGATGAAGCCCTCGACCTCGCAGCTTTCACTGAAGGCAATGGCTTCTCAGCACTCTCTACTATCCAGCCGTATCAGAGTGTCTTCTTCGAGCCGACTCTGAACGCGTTTGCTGCCCTTACCCGCGAGTACCATACAATTGTGAGGGAATACCTGCAGAGCGTGCTGCTCGTGGGTGGACCATTCCCAGAGATCCTGCAGAGGAACTTTGAGTTGCGCAAGAAAGCTCTCATTCCGTTGGATCAGGTCGAGAACCACCTGCCAATGAAAATCGGCGACTATACCGATTTCTACGCCGGGCTGAACCACGCGCACAACGTGGGCACGCTCTTCCGTGGTGCAGAAAATGCTCTGCAACCAAACTACATGCATCTGCCGGTCGGCTACCACGGCAGAGCGTCGAGTGTCGTTGTCAGCGGCACGCCCATTCAGCGCCCGAATGGCCAGATCTTGGAGAACCCTGGTGCCGACATTAAACAGCCCATCTTGGCTCCCAGCCGGAAGCTCGATTTCGAACTTGAACTGGGTTGCTTCGTCTGCGCTAACTCTGACATGGGCGATGTGATCAGAATTGAGGATGCTGCCGACTACCTGTTCGGCATGGTTCTGATGAACGACTGGTCGGCACGTGACATCCAAGCATGGGAGTACCAACCCCTTGGTCCCGTTCATAGCAAGAACTTCGGCACGACGATCAGCCCGTGGGTCGTACTGATGGATGCCCTTGAGCCGTTCGCTACCCACGGCATCCCGAGTGAGACCAAGCCTCTTCCGTACCTCGACGAGAAGAAGAGGGAGAGCCACTTTGACATCGACCTCAAGGTCAACATCACCACCCACGAAGGTAAGACTACTACTGTAAGCGAGACCTCGTCCAAGAACCTGCTCTTCTCTTTCCCGCAGATGTTGGCGCACCACACCATCGGCGGTTGCCCTTTCAACGTTGGTGATCTTCTGGGAAGCGGTACCATTTCCGGGCGCGCGGATGATGAGAAGGGTTGCCTGTTAGAGATGAGCGGAAATGGAGAGAAAGAGATACAGCTTGCTGGAGGTGAGAAGCGTGTATACCTGGCGGACTACGATGAAGTTGCCTTCTCGGGCGTGTGTGGCAGCGAGCCAGGTGCTCTCGTTGGCTTTGGCGAATGTTCGGGCACTCTCGAACCCGCGACTGAGCTCAAGTTCGACTGAAGAGCCGAGAAGCATCATATGCGCTCCGGAGCGGTGTCGTGGCACTAGTATCGTAGGTTCGTAACTGTTTTGAAATCGACTGCATTCTTCTCATGTGCTCTTGTTCTTTCTTGATGCCACTGGCGCCTGGTGCGCGCAATATAAGTATGCATTTGCATGCTCACTCTCCTCGCAATCTCAACTCATCACCCACCGATGTCCTCTCCAGCAATATTCCAGTATACCTCCAAGAGACATTCAACCCACACCTGCCCTTATTAAATGCTTGCTCCTCCACGTGTCGACGAGATGGCCGCTTACGCAAGCTTGCGCCAGGACTCACTCAGTCGTTCCACCACCGTGGAACGACGCTCATCACGATTCTTTCGCCAGAGTCTGCAACGTCTGAGCCATTTCATAGACCGGCGTCACGGTCGCAAACAAGAATTGTCTCTTCATGGGTTGGGCATCACGATCGATTCCTCCTACTCCTCAGCATCCGACACCCTAACAGAATCCGACTTCGGAGAGGTGCAGTCCGTCACAACATTCGGGATTGGCAAGACACTCAACAACAATGCCCCGAGTGACAAGCTGTACGACTCTAGAAAGGAGCATGTTCTCCTCGTGCCCAGCCCTGAGCGGCTTCCACGACTCATCAGTGGTACAAAGGCAAAGCTGGCTCTTCGGCCGCCACTGCAGAGAAACGGGATCGACGTCTCTCAAGTCGACATTAACCTCCGGAACGGCGAACGAATTTCGTGGTGTAGACAGACAGGTATCATCGAGCTGCCCAAAGCCATCCGCAAGAGTATCTGGCGAAAGGTGCTTGTTCACGACAGAAAGCTGTTAATTTGCAGCTGCTAGTATGCACCGACCTCACTCCTACAACAAAAAGGTACAAAGTACTAATTCACACTCACAGCTACTGTCAAGCGACCGGCGTCGTCGCCATCCAACCCTCTCTCGCGTGCACATCCCGCGCAGTCCGCGCCGAAACAATCCCCATCTTCTACCAAGAGAACCTCTTCCAACATCCCCTGGCGCACCCGGGCACTCCCAGCGAACGCGGATGGCTGAACAGTATTGGGCCCGAGAACAGAAGTCTACTGAGGCACCTCGAACTCACTTTCCTCAACACCGAGCGAGCGATCTCGAGTCTCGAAGTTCACTATCAGATGCGGCTGGCAACAACAGGCGTTGTGGTGGAGAATGTGATGTGGGATGATGGACAAATGGGTGAGATGGAGTGGCACGTGTTCACTGGCTTGGACACTGGCGCTTTGTCGAGAGTCGTTGATGAAGATGCCAGGTCGATCAATACGTCACTCTTGTTCGAACTTGGCGAGGTAAACTATTACGCGAAAGAGCTTGAGCTCGACGCAGGCGACTCCGAAGACGATTGGGAGAACATGAGGACGTCTGGCGAGTCATCGCGCAGGCTCCTTGCGCCGACGACGCCTCCGCAGGTCCAGCTCACACGCAAAAACGGTGAAGCATTCGGAAACCCACGATGGTCGTTCGCAGGCAAGTTCAATGATCACCTATCAAGAAGGCTCGCATCTTGTAAGTTGCAAATCCTCATTCTATTCTATTCGATCAAGCTAATGTTGCGTAGTGAGCCGCGATCCGTACCAGAAGATGCCTCGAAAGCCGATAGCTTTTACTGTGATGCCCAACATTGTCGTAGCGTCCGATCGAGATATGGACGACGAGCACGGGGGTCCTGAGAACGAGAATTGGGTGTCGGTATATGGAAAGCCAGAGGCTAGTGCAGAATAGGTGTTGGCGGTTTGATTGTTGTGGTTCTGACTGTGCGTACGCTGCAGGCAGCAACGGAGCAACGGATATGTATGAGCTTTCGATGATGAATACTTGTGAATCGACATCCTGCCATAAATGTGTAAAATTAACCAGACTGTAATCACCAGCGTTTTTCATGTTCATTTTATAACTTTCAGGAGTGCAGAAATTGAGAACGGTCGCTTCAACGAGGAGGCTGATCATGGCTCCATAGTCAGTGACATTCAGGGTATGCCTGTTGCTGTCGAGGTGCTACGATCGATGGCACACGTAAGAGCTATAGAACGATAAAGAGCCGACCTAATCTCACTAGTGCCGTCTGACGTGATGTAGCTTGCGTTTGTGATTTCAGGATATCCCACGGCCCATAGCTGACAAGTCAGCTTCGGATCATACACATGGATGCTTGAGCCTTTAGCCACACGACGTTGAGCGGAAGCGGAATGTTCTCGCGCGTGTCACCACTTCACATTTGACCTGTCTACTGTGCCGACTAGCGCATCGGACCTCTTCCGCGGTGTAATGGTAGGTGGAAAAGGATCGATCTAAGTTGGTCTATGCCCAACAAGGAACTGGAAACGAGAATATCGAATTGAGTTGGTTTATGCCTGAATAGTATAAGGTAACAAGAAGGTGGAGTTCCGCCCCCCAAGTACACTGGACAGGTAGACTTGACGTCGAAGGAATCTTTTCCGTCTCCCTTGCTCCACATCATTCACTCCACTTCTCCAGATGATCAACCCCGCACTGGTCCCCGAGCTATTTCCTTTACATACAACCCTCACCGGGTGATGACCCGGCATCAGATCAGGTGGTGAATGATCGGGCGTCGCGGACAAACGCCTGTGCGGACAGAATCCGTGTTGCTCTCAGGAAATGGAGCCGCCTCGGTTACCATGCCCTCGTATTAACATGGGTCGAGAGGAGCTTACGTTTCTCTCGTGAGCATGGTATATGTATCCTACGATCCTGAGGCTTCTTGACCTCACAATCACTCTCAGAATTAAGTGAGTGTCACGTCGAAGATGACACAAGCAAGCCAAGAGCCGCAAGGCATCGTGCAACTCCTCCTCCAACCTCACATCCTGCCCTTCTTCCTCGTCGCTGTTCTGTACGCAGCTGTCAAATTTCTCGATCGTACCGACATCCCAAAGATCAAAGGCCTGCCAGAGATTCCTGGCCTGCCCATCGTTGGTAGCCTGTACGCGCTGGGCGACAACCATGCCAAACAAGCAGCGGAATGGAGCAAGAAGTACGGACCAGTCTTCCAAGTCCGCATGGGCAACCGCCGCATCGTCTTCGCGAACACGTTTGACAGTGTGAAGACCCTATGGATCACCAACCAATCTGCGCTCATCAGCCGACCAAAATTGCACACGTTCCACACCGTAGTCAGCTCGAGCGAGGGTTTCACCATTGGAACCTCACCATGGGATGAGAGCTGCAAGGCTAGACGGAAGGCCGCAGCTACTGCTCTGAACCGCCCGGCAGTGCAGAGCTACATGCCTATCATCGACTATGAATGTACGAAGAGTATCAAGGAGATGATGATCAATAGCGAGGGTGGAACGAAAGATATCGATCCAGCGCCTTACTTTGGCCGCTTTGCTCTTTCGACATCTCTCACGCTTAACTATGGCGAACGCATTGATGGCGATATTGACGATGCCCTGCTGCAAGAAATCACGCACGTCGAGCGTGAGGTCAGCAATTTCCGATCGACTGCCAACAATTGGGCCGACTATGTTCCTTTGCTACGACTGAGGCCTGGCGGTACCACCAAGGCGCTCGAGTACAAGAAGAGACGAGCGACGTATATGTACAGGCTAATCGACATGCTGAAAAAGAGGATCGCCGATGGAACAGATACACCTTGCATTACGGGTAACGTGCTCAAAGACCCCGAAGCAAAGTTGAACGCCGGTAAGTTGTTATCGATGACGGCTTCCAAACCAAATGCACCGCTAACATCTTCTCAACCAGCCGAAGTTATGTCCATCGGCCTCAGCATGGTCTCCGCCGGCCTCGACACCGTCCCCGGCAACCTCATCATGTGCATCGCCTACCTCGCCTCGCCCGGCGGCCAAGACATCCAAGCCCAAGCATTCGCCGAGATCAACAAAGTCTACCCCAACAACGACGCCTGGGAGCGCTGTCTCGTCGAAGAGAAAGTCCCATACATCACAGCCCTGGTGAAAGAGACGCTGCGCTTCTGGTCCGTCATTCCCATTTGTCTGCCACGAGAAAGCATTCGGGATATCAAATGGGGCGATGCGGTAATCCCTAAGGGCACGAGCTTCTATATGAATGCGTACGGAGCGCATTACGACGAAAGCCATTTTAAAGCGCCCTGGGAGTTTAACCCGGAAAGGTATCTTGCGGACACGAGTATTGACGATGCTTCGGCCACACGAGGAACGCCGCATTACGCTTTGGGCGCTGGCAGTCGCATGTGAGTAGACCATTCGATGCAGATATGTGATCTATCGGCTACTGATGATATCGACAGGTGTGTGGGTACCCATCTCGCGAACCGGGAATTGTACACGGCTTTCCTCAGATGCATCGTCTCGTTCGAGATTCTGCCGCCAAAAGAGGCCAAGGACCGCCCAGTATTAGACTGCTTTGGGTGCAACCAGATGCCCAATGGTCTAACAATGGATCCGAAGCCGTTCAAGGTGGGATTGAGGGTAAGAGATCAGGCGATGGTGGACAAGTGGATTCATGATAGTGAGGAGCGGACGAAGGAAAACTGAGCGTGCTGTCTGGCCGTCTTCTACCCATTTCTGAATCTTTGTTGATACCGCAAAATACCTGCACATTCATGAGATGCGTGCAACGTTATATTCGTTTAGCGTGTGAATAAAAATGCATTATGAAAAAGTATTATCAATCAAAACTTTTACTTGCTTGCCTGAATGTGTGCTACGAAATTTACGTTCAATCAAATTTTCAAGAAGAAGAAGAAGAAGAAGAAGCCCTTCTCATCTCTGAGACGCACCTGGCTCAATCCGCCGTTCAAGCTGCATAAGCCATGATGGGAGGCTCCTCGTGGACCTTGTCGGGGTAAGTCAAGATAGCAAGCCCAGCAACAAGAATCGAGTTTTCGGTGAGCAAGAAATCAGCCAAGTCCAGCTCGGGCGTGAGGTAGTCGTTGCAGACAGATTGCAGGTTCAGTCGGCTGGGCTGACCCGTGCCGTTGTGCGCCAGAGCGTCTTTCAGCAGCGCGAAGCCGAGAGGGTTGTACAAGACACCCTCATGTGTGTACAAGCTGCCAGCAATCTGGCCCTTGCATACGACTTGGACTTCGTTGTTCGAGGCGCCGGCGCCGCGGGCATCTTGGAGTCTTCCGGAGGCGAGATCGCCGAACTGGGGCTGGACGACTTCGTCCGTGGCGGAGAAGATGTTGGTAGTGGGAACGTAGGATGAGTCGCCACCGTTGTTGCGAAGGGTTTGGATGAACTTGGCGTCGTAATTTTGCTGTAAGATCGAGGGTGGCAGAGGCTCTCCGGGAATCTCGATCACGTTGGCCAGGACGGTGCCGTGGTAGTCTGGCGAGAAGCCGATGTGGTCTGTAACACGATCACGCGTGGAAGGCCAGTACTTGTACGCCCATTGTGCGTCGATGTTGCCCTGCGACCAGGCGCCAATAGCGACTTGACGCTGGTTGCTGATGCCATAGATGTAGTTGATAGCATAAGCGACGTATTCGGCGTTGACCTGCGCATCGTTGAGGAGGTAGCCGGGGATGTTGAGCCAGACGGGGTCGGCAATGGTGGAGCCCTGGAGCAAAGGAATATAGTTTCCGGAGAAGGTGATGTATCCTGTGTTGCCAGTGCCGGGAACAAGGATGATGGGCTGAGGAGCGCCAGCTTTTCCGTACTGGAACGAGCTTGGAATATGGATCACAGCTCTTAGCTCATCCTCGTCAAGCGAGTAGGGCGCGTCGCTTGGGCCTGCTTTAGGATACGCAGCTGGTGTAGGATTTCTGGGGTTATCGTTGTCCTCGCTATTCTCTCCCTCAAGTACACCAGTGACGAAATCGAGGCCGCTTTCCACATTGTCTTTGGTAAGACCTTGCGCGACAAGACGAGCAGCGGTGTCGAAGATGTTCTTGGGGGTCGGAGAGGCTGAAAACACACTGTTGACGGTTTTGTAGGCTTGTTGTGCGTCCGATGGTCGAGTCGTAGCCGTGAGCGGCTTCATGATATTGAGGACATCGCCATATGGATCGCTGCTGTCCGTTTTGCCGTCAAGGATGTTGTTGATGGGGTCAATAATGTTTCCCAGAACACCACCAAGGCTCCTCAGCAGCCCGCGGCGTTCGATATCGTCTTCATTCTGGACGGGTGTAGGAGATGCAATCGAAGCTGAGAGCAAGCCCGCAAGAGACACGAATGTAGCAATATTATGCATCTTAGACCCAGTAAATTGCACAGCAGCAGCAGCTCTTGCAGGAGCAACACAGAGGAGCAGAAGGAGCATGCCAGGCAAGCTTGCCCTTTACTTACAGTTATACATTGTTCACGAGTCACGGCCGTTGGTGGACCGGTGCCCCAATGGCAATAGTCTTCTCGACGGGTTGACAACGCCAGACACCATCACAATAACCGCCGAGGAACAAGTAAGTTCGCGCTTGTGTATAGCAAGGACTGCCTCGGCTGGCCGTGGCGTACAGGTCGCTACTGACGCTACTGAAGACCTCCGTGTACCAGTTCGATTCTTTCGACTGCCCGCGGAGGCTGTTGTGGATGACCCGGTGCCATACTCCGTGAAGCAGTCGTTGTGATGTCTCAGGAGAGCGACTGGGCAATCTGTTAGCAGTTCTTCATCTTACAACTTCTGCGCAAGCGCAACGGTTGCCGCACTACGACCGTTTAGGCCATGTGTAAGTGTGGTGTCTTGGAGAAGCAAACGCAGGAGAGGACAGCCGCTGCGACCCGTCCGTCCGATATAGTTCGCGCTAGTTGAAGATCTTCACTTCGCCCGTGCAGAAGGCCGCGCTAACACCAGTGGACGCCGAGTTCTGTGCGATTCCATATTGGCGCTGGAGGTCAGTATTTGCAGCTTTCGAGATTTGTAAGGTGGTGGCCGTATCAGGGTAGCTCAAAGTACATTTGCTCAGAATTGTTCTATCCTGCATGTCGTTGTCCCCATGTATACTTTCCTCGCGCTCTAGACTAGAAGCCAGTCGAGAATTGTCACGATTGAGCAGAATTGCACAACCACATTTGGATCTATCGACGGCGAGACAGTGAATGTTGACTCTGGCGGTGATGGGATGTTGTGGTCATCCTGGCAGAAACCCTAACCTGAATTACCAGCATGAAACGATTCCGGATTGAGATTGTCTGATGAAGCGATGCATGATCTGATCAACGGCATAGCACGTGGTGTCATGGGCTATCGATCGTAAAACCTATAGATTTCGTGCACTCCGCAGTCGTGCGGACGAAACTGACGAGTCTCCGCAGAGGTAAAACAGTGGCTCCGGGTCGACTGCGCAAAGAGAAATGCTACAACCTTTAATACACGCGAATCTAAAACAAACAATGGTATCTAAATATCCTCATCGTCGTCGTCGCCGATCAACTTCGCGTAGTCCTCAGCAGTAGCGAACGTCGGCAGCGCCTTGAGCTTCTTCCTGTCCTCTCTCTGCTTCTTGTTGCGCGCCTTCTTCGAGTCCGCAGGCACCTCTTCCTCCTCTTCAGGCTCGTCGTCCAGAATGCCAAAGGGCACTTCGTCGTCGTCGCCGAACGCATCGTCGTCATCCTCGCTGAAGTCCGGCACGTCCATGTCGTCCTCTGAGCCGCCGTCGAGCATCATGCCACCCTCTTCGTCGTCGTCTTCACACTCGCCACCAAGGTCCAGGCCGCCCTCAGAGCCGTCCTCGCTGTCTGAGTAAGCGTCTTCGAGATCGCCCATGCTGAGGTCGTCGTCATCATCGTCGTCGCCTTCGACTTCGGGGCGGGAGTTGACAATCGCCTTCCAGATTTCGTCTTCGCCGCGCTCCTCGTCCTCGTCGCTGTCGTCGCCGCCCTTGGCCTTCTTGCCGGCCTTCTCCTGCTTCCGCGACTTCTTGGTACCAGCCTGGTTGAAGTAGGAGTGGAAGAAGACCTCGTCGGCGGCCACATTCTCGACCTTCTTGTTCCAGAAGGCCTCGCTGTTGACTGGGATGCCGGCGCGCAGGCTCTCTCCAGGCTTGACGAGGAGATCTGCAGCACTGGAACCGCCCATAGGTTGCATGATACTGCTACCATGCTGGCCAGCGGAGGCCTTGGAGCGAGCAGTGCGGTAGACGAAGCGGTCAAGGAAGTGCATGAGAGAGTAGTGTGTAGGATCGGGCTTCGGCGGCATCTTCTTCTGGAACAGTAAGGCTTCCGCGAAGAGAGAGACTGAAGGGTGGAAGTGCTGGATGAAAGGCAGGAGATCCCAGAGACAGCTGCGCTCGGCGTGGGCGTGCTCGGGGTCGCGTTTGCGGGCGTCGTACTGGATAGTGTTGATCTTAGGCAGAGCATCTTGTGCGACAGGGCGCTCCTCGCCCTCTTCGGGAACGTCGACAAAGTGCTCTTCCTCGTCGTCTTCGTTGTACTCGGGGTCAGTGATCATAGTTTTGATGCTTGGGAAAGTGCCCTCGAGCTCGGAAACCAGGTAAAGCACACCACAAACAAAAGAGACTTCGTGCATGGTGATGACCTGCAAGAGACGTTTGATGAACGCTTGCACGCGCTTTGCGTTCAAGTCCGCCTTCAAACTCTTGTAGATCAAGTTCAGGTAGAGAACCTGCTTTGAGCTGCCGATCAGTCGAGGGTCCAGGATGCTCTCGTAAAGAGTGCGGTAGAATCTGTCGGAGCCGTAGTTCTTCGCAGCACTGATTTGCTGCAAAAGCATGAGTGCTTGCACAGCAGTGTTGAAGTTGGCAGAGTGGGTGACCCTGAACAGAGTATCGATCTGCTTCTCGAATTGAGGATCGCTTGTGTCGGCGAAAGGGAATGCACGGTTGACACCAGTCAGAACCTGAGCCATCAGCTTGTCGTTAAGCTGCTGGTCAGACTCCTCCTCCTTTTCCTTTGCCTTGAGCTTCTTCATAGCTGCTTTTCCTGGCTTTCCTCCACCACCTTGTTGGCGTTCGGGCTTGACATGGCCCTTGAGCTTCGCTGCTGCCCTCTCCGCGGGTTTGAGAAGTTGGACGAAAAGGCTGAAGTAGATGTCGAGGAGGCGGTTGGCAACTTCCTGCTCCTTCTGGCTGAGAATTGTCTGGTTCAGTGTAATGATAGCGTAGTATTTCGCGTGCTGGCTCTGGCCGGGTCTGAACAGAGAGTCGGCCTCGATGCTGTTGGTGATGACCATTTTCATAGCCGGGTGTGTTGTCTGAAGCTGCAACAGAAGATATGAAGCTCGCGACGCAATTTTCCTGTCTGTGTCTCCGAGCTTGTTGACCAACAAACGTAGCAAGTTCTCTTCTTGCTCGGGCTTGTCCTTCAGCAGATCAAAGACATAAGTCAAAGCTCTGCTTCGCGCAAATTCCACCTCGTCACCACACCAGCTCTCGAGCACCTGCAGAAGCTCAAAGTATGTCTTCTTCAGCCAGTCTTCGTAGGCCCAAACCACCAAGTGGATCTTCTGCAGGCCACCCGGGAGCGGTTGACCAGCATTCCACCTTGCACCCTGACCCTGCAAGACCGATGCGAGAGCAGGCTGCTTTCCAAATGCCCTCAGCTTGCGATCTCCGGGCAGCACAACACCCTGTCCCAGCATATCCTTCAGCGCCGCCACGGCCATGAGCGCCTGGTTTCTGCTCCTCTTCTTCGACAAGGCCAGCAGGTTCTCGAAAGCTTTGGTCGTGTGCAGCGGAGACTCCTGGACGAGCAGAGTCAAGGCAGAGATCTTGTCCTCGAGAGTACCGTTGGCCATGATGGTGGACAAGAACTTGTGCGAAGACGAGCCAGCAAGCTGGCCGCCGTTGTATGCGGCATTTTCGGCGGTAAGAAGCTCGGTGGCGTACTTGTAGAGGTCGTCAAAAGCACGTTGGGGGAGAACGGCGGGTGCGTTCTCGTCAATAGCGATGGGAGGCAGCTCTGCGGTGTGCCATTCGGGTCGGGGAGCAAAGATCAGCTTTGCCTTTTCTTCCCTCTTGTTTTCTTGTCTGGGCTTCTTGACTGGGTGGCTCTGCTTGTCGGCCTGAGCAGCGACCGGCTTTCGTTTTTGGCCCATGGCTGGGAGCGTTGTGTCGGGTCTGGATGTGATATTGCGAGGCCCGGCGCAAATTGTAGTCGTCTGGTCGAGGCTCTCAAGCAGTTCCAGCAAAAAGTTCGAGCAGCATCAAGCCAAACTCCGAAGCGAAGAGCGAATCGCGGGGAAGACTCGGCCCGACATGCCATGCCCATCGACTGGGGAGCACGTGAATGTCCATCCAATATCAATCGATTGTACCATTGAACTTACAAGAAATACTATAACTCGAGGGCTATCTTCCGCATGTACTCTTCGCATGGTTTTAATGCGAGCATATGCTCTATTGTACGGCTAAGGCACATTCATCCACACATATCGCGTCAAACGCGAAGCCTGCATGTGAGTGGCTGAAAGGAGAGATGTTTGCGTGGTCCAGGGAAATATCATTTCTAACAAAAATAGTATGACGGTCGCAACAGGCTGAGCGGATTCTGGACTCCCACAAAATCAAAAACTCAGAATGGTGCTATTCAGGAAGATGGACACGACCTGCTCGTCCGGGCTGGCTTTCTGCGACAGGCCCACTCTGGTATCTTCCATCTCCTGCCACTAGGCCTTCGAGTGCAAAACAAGTTAGAAGCCCTCATCGATAAGCACATGTCCACTTTGAGTGCAACAAAAGTGTCGCTATCTTCCATCTCATCAGAAGAATTGTGGCAACGATCTGGTCGATTGGAAGGACGCGACTCAGAATTTCTACGCCTTCAAGATCGCAAGGGAGCGAAGTACCTGCTGAGCCCGACCCACGAAGAGGAAATCACTGAAATCGTTGCCAGTTCCGTCCAGTCTTACAAGGACTTGCCCTTACGTCTCTACCAGGTCACGAGGAAGTACCGCGACGAAGCTCGTCCTCGCCAGGGCCTGCTTCGAGGCCGTGAGTTCTTAATGAAAGATCTCTACACCTTCGATGTCACCGAAGCGGAAGCTCGCGCAACGTACGATCAGGTCCGCAAAGCCTACTCTGCTTTCTTGGACGAGCTCGGTTTGCCATACCTGGTCGCCAATGCCGACTCTGGCAGTATGGGCGGCAATCTCAGCCACGAGTACCACCTCGCCTCTGTCAACGGCGAAGACAACATCATCAGCTGCAAGAAGTGCGACTACTCGACAAATGAGGAGCTATACACGGGCGCTCTTGGCCCACACGAGCTCTCACAGCCTGACTCGTCTCTCAAAGGACTCGACATCAACTCCATCCTCACATCGACGCCCTTCCTCAGCAAAGACAAAACCGCCCTCTTCAACATCATTATCCCCAAAGACAGCGGACCCCTGAACACCCATCTCCTCAAAAAGCTCCACCCAACTTTGGATACCACCCTCGAAGCGCCCTTCAAAACCTGGTCCGCCCTTAACGCCAAAAACCCCACCCGCTCCCGCACAGAAACGCAAGTCCTCGACGGCCGTCTCGCCCACCTCCCCCTCTCAAACCCCACCGGCCCAACCATAACCCACCACAATACCGCCCTCACCAGCCCTTCAGAATCCTCGACGTGCCCCTCCTGTCTCTCTCCAGCCAGCCTGAAAGTCTCCACCGCGATTGAGATCGGGCATACGTTCCATCTGGGCACCCGCTACAGCGTCCCGCTCAATGCTCAAGTGTTATCTTCCAGCAACAAGCTCGCTCCAATCTCCATGGGCTGCCATGGTATTGGCGTCAGCCGCTTGCTCGCTGCCGCTGCGGGCTTGCTGATGGATTCGAAGGGCTTGAACTGGCCGATGAAGATTGCGCCGTTTGGAGCTGTTGTTGTGGCTGCGCCGAAGACAGCGGAGGAGGATGTGCTTAAAGTGTATGATGCGCTTGCTTTGGGCTCGTCGGGGGGTACTCTGACCTCTGCGTCGTCGGGGTTTTCTGCTGCGGCTCCTCTTGATGTCGCTATCGATGACCGCGACCGGCCGCTTGGCTGGAAACTGAACGATGCGGACCTTATTGGGTATCCTTTTATTGTTGTGCTTGGGAAAGCGTGGAAGGCGCGTGGGGCTGTTGAGGTACAGTGTAGGCGGCTTGGAGTCAAGGAGGAGGTCGCTCTGGATGATCTTATGGCGACATTGAAGACTTGGGAGGAGCAGTTGTGAGAGAGTAAATGGGTGAGGAAGTGTATGATAAACGTTTGGAGGAAGAATTTTTACTGTATCATATTGCATGTATCTGGATATTTGTGTTTATTACTCGAAGGTATTGGTGCTCGTGAACAAGCACAACTTTGGGCAAACACCTCACTTGAATTTGTCGTACTTTTCGACTACACTCAGACCAGCTGAGTGTTATATCCATTCAGGTTCAGCACCTTTCAGAAACGCATGGATCTGGCTTGGCAACCAGAAAGCATCATTGTCACAAACACCGTAAGGAGACCGTATTCAAAATATCACGGTGCACTGCCGCTTTGCCAACCCACCGAACCACCGGCTACGACGGGCCCGACGGGTAACAGTGCTGCATCTTCCTCACGAGGACCAACAGTTCTCATATGACAGCCACACCTCGCCCTATGCCTCGGCCTTGTCAACAGAAACTGCCGTGCAAACAGTGCGTTCGCGGTGTGGTGGTCAAGCAACGACCAAGACGGAGGAGCGGGCAGGGCCAGCACACATCTGCCCTACTCAGCCTTGCGCGCCCTGCGTCCCACAGACCCGCAGTTCAGCTACGCATGTTCTGCACGGAGATGCTTGTCGCGGCTTGGAAGATGTCGTCCTGCGTGCACTTTTTTCGCAGCGACTACTCCCGTGACTGACGGTGCTTGCTTGGCGAACAGCAATGCGGGTCAGAGGTCACGGGTCCAGTCGGCGGCGTTTGTGGTTGTGCAGGTTTAGATGTGTGTGCAGGACAGCGGGAGCTGAGACGAGGCTAACTGCATGTGAATTACTGACTGGGGTGGGGCCTCTGACATATATCGCGCAAGCAGAGTTTGGAGAGAGGGGCAGAGGAGCGATCTCGAGGGATTACCTGATGCGTGCGCGATTTGAGGTATTTGTGAAGGCTCGCCTTGTTAGCCGACCAGACTTGGTATATGTGTATATTCGTTTGGCTCGACAGCGAAAGACGACTCGTCACCATCGTACGCATTTGATGACAGACTTTCGGCGTCTCGTCAGCCAAGGCAGGCTTGACGACGGCATGCGCAAGCTCAGCGAAGGCTTGCTCTGGCCGACGAGCGGAGGCAAGACGAATCTTCGTTCTTGGTAAACAGCCTTGCCAAGTCGCATACAGAGTCGGGCGACTTGGCCGCAAGAGAGCTCGATCCACAGCGTCCGTCAGTCAAGGCCCAAGGGAAACACGATGGACGATCACCCCCGAGCCAGACAGGACCTGCGACTTGCGCCCTGGCCGTCTGTTCGGCGATGCGTGGAGCTGTAGCTGCTGCCGTTATAAGGGAAGGTATGCGTGCCTCGAAAGCTAAGGTTCCCCTCCGTTGACCGTCCCTCTCCTACCGTGCTCCTCATTGTGCTTGCACTACCCACTGCCGCCATGACAGCTCCCATCACCCTGCGTAACCTCACAGCCCAGCCTCTGACCCTCAAGATCGTCGAGCGCTACGAAGCTCCCAATCCCAAAGACTTCCCTCCCAATGCCGGCTTGGGCCCAGCCAGCAATGCCACCGCCAACATCACCGCCGGCGTGACCAGCTTCACAAACAACCTCACCAGCCTGCTGCACAACGTCGTCGGCAATGGCACCTCCCACAGCAAGGACGGCTCTCCCAAGGACTCGCCCAAGAGCACCCCGGGAGCGTCTCGTCGCGCCAGTCGCGCCGACCCTGCTCTGTCGGAGAGCGCGCAGAGCTTCGCCAAGCAGGAGGTCGATATTCGAATTGAGCCATTCACCACAAAGAAGACGGATATAAATACCACCGAGCGAGGACCACACGATGTCCTTCGTCTGACCTTCGAGGGCGAGGGCGGGGGACGTTGGCGCATTGACACGTCGATCACGTCAAACGCTTCCAAGAACCTCTCCGCTCTCCACAACGACCCCAAGCACGACTACTCTGGAGTCTACTTGCCCAAGGACGCCTTCCTTGCCATTTCAGAAACTACAGACGCCCCGAAATGGATGTCCAACCTCCCTGACGAGGTGCCTCTTTCCGCCCTCTCCATTCCTGGTACTCACAACAGCCCGACCCACTACAAGGCTCTTCCGTCAGTTCGATGCCAGGCACACTCTCCTCTCGAGCAGC
The DNA here is from genome assembly GCA_019775565.1 of Melanodothis sp. VS III C KN 2. Taxonomy (NCBI): domain Eukaryota; kingdom Fungi; phylum Ascomycota; class Dothideomycetes; order Cladosporiales; family Cladosporiaceae; genus Melanodothis; species Melanodothis sp. VS III C KN 2. The sequence continues at coordinate 402,604 of JACWFM010000048.1, forward strand.
TCAAGAATGGCGTGCGATTCTTCGACATCCGCGTCCAGCCCAGCCAGCCCGAAGACAAGAGCGATGAAGGCTTGACCCTCGTGCACGGCGCTTTCCCCATCTCTCTGACTGGCAGCAAGAAGTTCCGTCCTCTTGTCAAGGAAGTCCAACAATTCCTTGCAGCAAACCCGTCAGAAACAGTCATCATGTCAGTCAAGCGTGAAGGAACCGGCGAATCAACCGACAAGCAGCTAGGCGAGATCCTCCTAGATCACTACACCAACCCCAAGCAATGGTACACCGAGCCTCGCATTCCCACTCTTGGCGAGGCGCGCGGCCGCATCGTCCTCATGCGCCGCTTCGAGCTCTCTGGCCGCCTGAAGGGCGAGTGGAACGGCACAGGCTGGTGCTTGAACGCCAACGACTGGGCCTACAACACCCCGAATCACATGGCCGGCGACATCTGCGTGCAAGACTTCTGCGAAGTGATGGAGAAAGAGAACATCGACAAGAAAATCCAGTTGTGCTGCGAGCACTTCGAGCGCGCCGGCGCCGTCAAATGTGTCCCCGAGAACCCCGAAGCAGACAAGAAGGACAAGCCTAAGCCGCCGCCTTTCTACCTCAACTTCCTAAGCGCCAGCAACTTCTGGAACGTTGGCTGCTGGCCCGAAGCTATTGCTGCAAAGCTAAATCCTGCTTGCGTCGCGTATCTCGTGCAGAAGCACGAGATCGGCGATCGCGGTGTTAATGCTCCTGGCGAGGCGTTTGATGGCGATGGCGGCGTTGGCATTGTTGTGTGCGACTGGGTGGGTCGCGATGATAATTGGGACCTTGTCAGAAGCATTGTGGGCATGAACGCGAGGTTGGCGTTGAGGTGGAAGTAGGGCAGGGTTGTTGGTACCTTATCCATCGCTGAAGATGTAGATGGCTAGATTATGGGATGGTGGGTTTAATGACATGACCTATGATGAATTTTATTTGTGTATGACAACCGACATTGCTTGAACCGTTATGGCTTTCGATGACGAACGATGAACGATGCAGGAATGGTATGTACAGTACGTTCGTAAGCGCCCATAACGCCGCGCCGCTGGGATCGGTAGATAAGGGTGGTTACGCGCCTCTAAATACCTGCGAGTGCCGTGCATATGCAGACAAGAGGAGCTGCAATTTGCGCAGGACGTGCACGGCAAACCATACGCCTCTTGATGCCTGCGAGTGCCGTACATATGCAGCCCGGAAGAGCTGCGAGGGGTGGGCACAGCATACCGGTCAATCGGCCTGCGGCTGACTGCGAGAAGTACCACGCGCTTTAAATTGAAACATGGTTCCCGGATGGACCCTCCTTTTATGCTTTGTACCTTTCATTCGCTTCTCTCCAAGATTGCTATCATGGCGACGGCCACGAGTCTAATCGAGAGCTTTCAAAACTTGGGCGTCGAAGACGTTAGTGACGAAACCCGACCGCAGTCTACATGCCTGCCCTTTAACCTTGGGTCAAACTCTGGGATCTCGCCAGGGTGGCACATGCAGGTCGACCGCTATCTGTTCCGTCTCTTCGACGGATGTTCGGACGGATCTACGGATGACATCTGGGTCAAGTCTAGAGATGCCAGTCAGAATAAATTCAATTATGATAGATATGTTTTCGAGAGACAAGATCGCCACGCAGCTGCTCAAGCACTAAGAAGACATCTGCAATGGGATGGCCCCCCTGACAAAGAAGACAACTTCGTTTCTTGGACCAGTTCTCTCCTGGTGGTCCTCCAGTACGCACACTATAGAGCCCATCGGTTTTGGGACGAAGATTTTAAAAAATTGTTTCTGTGTGTCGTGGATACCATCCTCCTTCCACCAAAGGCGTTCATGCGCGATATGGACCTACTCACAGCCGTTCGAAGTACGACAACTCTCCTTCGTACATGCAGAAGACTTTGCCAAACTTGCAGCCTCTCCGTGGGAGGAGACACCGCGACTATTCTGGGTCATACTACTTTGGCGAGTACCTGTCCCAGGGCGCCTTACGCATAGAAGGTTGCTGCAGTATCTTGTCAATGCAATGCATCATCGATGCTGGTCTCTACACACTAAAGAAAGAGCTGGAGCTTCCCGCGGCCGCAAAGGAGATTTGGGCTAACAAAGTGATCATGCTACGGGAGGAATTCTATAAATTGAGCCCTTGCGGTACTGCAGAAGACAACGCAGTTGAATGCGCGTCTTATATCGGTGATATGTATGGACCGACCTGGAAACTACCCATTGCTCTTGCGTTTCTTGCCTTGAGACCGAGACCCAATTGGGACCATGCAATGATAGAAGAGCTGCGAACTCTGTACAGCAAAGGTGAGCCCTCCTTGATCTTGTCATGAACATGAGCTGAAGCTGACGTCAGTTTGAAGGCCACGAAGCATTCCAACTCTCACCCGAAGCGATGACGGTAGTGTCGAACAACGATCTACCGGAAGTGCAACAATTCGACAGGCTGAGGCGATGCGTATATAAGGATGCCGTGCTAAGCACAATCAAGCGTAGGTCACCACTATATTTGCGATATACATGAACAGCGTGTAGTGACCGAACAACAGGCAAGTGCGCAAAAGCGAATCGCGATTTGGGGCACGCGCTTCTGCTGGCTAAACAGGTCCCACAGTTAGGTCTTGAAACGCCATTGCGCATCAAAAGTCAATCACACTACAGCACTTTGGATGCTCTGGCCCAGACGGCTGAGGCACTTGAAGAAGCATTAGCCGTGATATTGGAACCGGCAGGGTATACGTAAACCGTTTCGTCAAGAGACCTGATAGCTTGAACCACGAACGTGGAGGAAGTAGTACGGACTCATGCGCTAATCTCGATGATTGATTACAAGTTGTCTCGATAATTCTATCTCTTTTTGTTGCCCTATCACAAGAAACGAAGCATGCTTAAAGTGTGACGACAACCTTCGCAGCAGAAACGCCCGCCATCAAACGATCGACACCTGCTTGCACGTGCTCCAAACCCTTGCCTTGCACAAGCGGCTCCGGCGAAGGAACAAAAGTGCCGTTTCCCAAAGCCTGTGGCAGGTAGTCACCGTACACTGCTTTTCCAACGCCGTTATCCCTGAGAGTGATGCCGAAGATCTTGCTCAAGGTTATGCCCTCAGGGAGATCATCAACGCCGCCCTTGGTACTCGCCACTGCACCCCTGCCAGCCACTCTCTTCACCACTTCGACGGAAACTTTGGCCGCTTCGAAGCCGATGCAGTCCAGCACGCCAGCAAAATTCTTGCCTTCGAATGCTTTGACAAGGTCATCGACGACGCTTTCGCTCTTGTAGTCGAACACCTCGCTCGCGCCGAGTTGCTTGACGTACTCGAAGTTCTTCGCAGATGCGGTAGCGATAACCTCGTAGCCCGCTGCCTTTGCGAGCTGAATGCCATTGCTGCCGACACTCGAGGCGCCTCCCCAGACAAGCACAGTCTCGCCTGTGGGTTTCCTTGCAGGCTCAGTAGGCAATTGCAAGCCGAGGAAAGGAGCTTCCTGGAACAGCCCACAAGCTGCCGTAGAAAGACCCAGAGGAACCACAACTGCCTTCTCAAACGACAGATCGTCGGGGATCTGGCTAGCCATTCGCTCGTCCAGGATGGTCTGTGTCTGGAAACCAGCGTCCTGCGGACGCTTGGTGGCCATGCCCATTGCGTGGCCGAGGACGCGGTCACCGGACTTGAAAGCTGTTACACCAGAGCCGACCGCAATGACTTCGCCTGCGACGTCTTGACCGAGGATGGTTGGGTATTGCAGGGGAAGCCATGCGAAGCGTTGCAGGCTGCCGTCGATGGGGTTGATGGCGATGGCGCGGTTTTGGATCAGGATCTCGTTTGAGCCTGGGGTCCAGGTTGATACTGATTTGAGCTCAAAGGGGTGAGCTTTGGCTGCGGTAAGGTAGGCGGCGGTGTTGGTCGACATTATGAGTAGCTTGATGGGTGATGGATTGATTGTGTTGATTATGTTGATGATGGTAGATTGGATTGACCTGAACGGATCAAGGTGTAATAAGCTTCGAGTGGCGGATGCTTGTAAGTTGTAGAGGTGCTTGAGTGTAATGAGATGAGGATGTTCTTGCTTAACGACATGGGCAGAAGTCTCTATATATACTTTTACTACCTATACTTGTTCCACGAGACTCTAACACAAGGCCTCACGTCAACACTGCTCCTTCCGCGACGAACAGACCCGGACTTTACTGGATGCGGTAGAATGGACCAATACATTGTGAGTTAGTCGTAATGTCCGAGTAAAAAGTAGTCTCTTTGCGGCAAGAGGAGGAGTTGCGTTGAGGGCAGAAGGATTGTGGCTGGCCGTCTTAGCCTATGTCCGGGAGGCTCGGCCGATAGCCTCGTACGAGCTGGCTTGGGGCGATACCAGGAGGCAACATCAAAGAAAGAGCATCAAAAGTCTGAATCTGTGAAAGATGATATCGTAATCATTCAGGACGATTGCCAGCTAAAGCATGTTTCGATCTTGCTGATGTCATGATATTATCGTATCACTGACAGGATATTCGTCTGGGTAGTTTGCTGAGCCTGATCTGAAGTGTTTGCTCGAATGACCTTTCCATGCACCTTTGCATGCAATACCGACTTGCCAGTACATATTTCGAGATAACTTCCGAGCGAGTCAACGATGATAGGAGTATCAATATCCCATTCTGATGCCTAAGTGTAATCAAGAGATCCTGAAGAGATTCTTGTACAAACTGCTTCAGCGGCGATATGATTGTCTTTTTTGGAAATAAAAAAGGCATAGGTGTAGATATTCTGTAAAAAAGTCTTTACAGTTGCAAAATAATTCGACTGTACACAGATTGATCTACTGATGATAGAGCCTTTCAATGTATCATCTTCACATGCTCTCCATGTTATCTCTCCACTCTTTACATGGCAAGCCAAGTGACGTTTGACTCTCTTCAAAGCCCACCACGCTCCACAAACATCTCCAAACAAGCCCCACTATACCACCACTACTACGACTATGCGCGCAGCTTGCTCCTTACAAGTGTCGCGCGGACTATGGGCCTCGACCGCACTCAAGCCCTGCTCGCCTCTCTCGCCGCCTTTGTCGCATGGGCTTTGCTAACAGACTGGCTGCCGAGTCTACGCTGGATACCACATGCTTTCGTCACTGGAGCCCTCACCGCCGTTGCTGGGGTACTATTTGTGATCGCAACGACGAGCCGGGGCATTGCGCAGGACCGGCCGCGAAAGAGAAAGGGACATGTCGCGTGGAAGGATGAAGAGGTGTGGGAGGAAGAGAAGGCGGCGCTGAAGAGTCGGGTCGAGTACAGAAGGCCAGTCATATTTCCCGAGGCCAGGAAGTTCTCCAAAGCTGTGGACGGACTGCTGGACCTGATTTTGAGAGACTTTGTGACCAGCTGGTATGGCGGAATCTCAAGGAGGCCGACGTTCCAAAATGAGATTGACCGGTGCATTCGCTCGGTGCTCCTTACCATTGCTGCGCGGCTGACGGGCGTCGACTTGGTTGAGCTGGGTGTTGCTAAGGTGTTGCCGCTCGTTACAGCGCATCTGAAAGAGTTCTACGAAGCCGAGAGGGCAGTCAGAGGGAAGGATTTGGGTTTGAAGGTCACGGAAAGCGAAGAGCTGGACTTGGCCATCGCTGCAAAGTACAAGGGCGGCAAGGTACATCCTGCTGCTGCGATAGGATTCGCTGACACTGCTTTGAGTCAACAAAAGCACCTACGAGAACTGGTCACGAAGCTATTACCGTTGGTCCTACAAGATAATATGAAGACTAGCCCGGCAGTCACCGTGTTGGTGCAGGAGATTGTGGCTTGTGCTGTCTTGACGCCTGTTCTCAACATGCTGGAGGATCCAGACTTCTGGAATCAGATGATTGTCAACATTGGAGGGCCAATGCTGCACGATCGCAAGACTGTGCGAAAGTTACGAGCAGCACTCGATCAGCACGCTCCTGCTTCTTCGATTAAGGCCAAGAAGTCGTCTCAATTCCCGCGACTGAGACCCTACGACAGCGAAAGACAATTCGAGCGATTCATCCGAGCGATCAGACATGTTGCGATCTTATCAGAGGCACGCCGTTTCAGGAGTGAAGTTGTAAGCCAACTGAGGCGCGACACGGCTGTGGAGAACCAGGATGCTGCGTATCTACGACGACTAGAGACGGGAAAGCGACTGCTTGACCAAAAGATCTCAACACTAGCTGCAGCTAATGGAAAGGCAAGGCCTAACCTCTCGATACAGCCGCCCAACGACCAAGGTGCTGCTGCTAAGAAGCGACAAGCGTCGCTCCGCGATCTGCTCTATGATGCCTCTGGGCTCAGCTACTTCATGGAGTTTATGGACCGCGTAAAGTTGATGAGACTTGTTCAATTCTGGCTAGTGGTAGATGGGTTCCGCGATCCGCTAGAGACCGACACAGATGAGCCTCCTCCAGGCATTGCTGCAGATCCAGGACGGCTTGACATTGGACAGATGTATGAAGGTTACCTTACGAAGTCAGAACTCCAGACACCTCCCGCGACCCTTGAGGTGGTACGGAGGTTCCTTAAACTGGGCTCGAAGGCTTCTGCAGACGACTACATCTCGGCACGACGGGCAGTCCTACATACACAATCTCAGGTGTACGAGCGCATGAAGAAGCATCAATTTGAAGACTTCAAGCGATCTGACTTGTACTACAAATGGCTTGCGATCGACGACAATCCCACTCTATCAGCAGTACAGAACAAATTGACGGGATCGACTTTCTCGCCAGACAGTGCACGCAATGCAAGCCGATCTCCAATCAGATCACAGAGGCCACCACTCGCAATTAGCAGGGAACCAGAGCTTCGCCGAGCAGTGCTATCAACAAGCGATTTGAAAAGCATTACTAAGCCAGCATTATCGCCCCCTGATGCCAGAAGATCAATGGACGACTCAGGTGCTAGACCAGCTTTGTTTGATGATGATGTCGATGACGAACGAATGACACAGTCTATCACGAGCTTACGAAGTTATGATTCCGACAACGAAAATGCACAGCGAGCACAAGAAGAAGCCAAAGCCGTGGATGCCATGCAGCTGGCACTTGACAACATTGTGGGAGATGATGACAGAGACTCTTTGTTCTCGGAACCGACCAGTCGACCTTCACTGGAATTAAACGACAGGGTACGGTTTGCTGAGCCAGTGCGTCCGCCCCTGTCAATGCAACCATCAGGCAAAGGCAAGCCGAGCATCGCATCCCTTGGTTTAGTGGGACAGCCTTCCAGTCGTGGCGTTTTTGTCGACGACCTCTTTGGTGATGAAGCAGACAAATTCGCTGAAGACGAGAAAGACGACTCGGATGCTTTGGGCGGAAGCGATGACGACCGGGTTCAGGAGGCTGCGCCTGGCGATCTGGGCCTTACGGAAGCTATCGGTGCACTCAACCAAGAGATTGAACGCCTACAAGCCCAGAAGAGCATTGTCGATTCTCTCACCACGAAAGCTGAATTGACGAACAACACTGCTGAGCTCAGAATTCTTCGCAAATCAGAGCAGAGTCTGCAGCGCGAGATCAGACGAAAAGAAATGCAAAAGCAACAATACGTCGTGCAAGAGAGCGATAATAGTCTATTCGGACGGGCAGCGGTCACCATCAAATCGGTCATGGTCGGCCGTGAGGATGACGGTCACGAGTACGCGCTCTACGTTATCGAGGTCCGGCGGCAGGCTGGCGAGAATCTGAAAGCGGCTACCTGGGCTGTCACAAGACGGTACAGCCAGTTCCATGAACTACACAAGCGACTGCGAGCTAGATTTCCAGCGGTCCGGGAGCTTGATTTTCCACGCAGACAAGCCCTCTTCACTTTGCAAAAGGAGTTCCTTAATCGCCGACGCCAAACTCTCGAAAAGTACCTCCGCTCTCTGCTCTTGGTCCCAGCGATTTGTCGCAGTCGCGAACTTCGAGCCTTCTTGTCCCAAGCCGCTATCACGTCCAATGGTGACAACAATGGCCAAGATGATGCGCGGGACTTTGTCACAAGAATCTACAATTCCGTGTCGGACGGCATGGAGGACTTCCTGGGAAACATTCCTGTACTGGACCAGCTCTCTGTCGCTGGGCAGAACCTGATCTCTGCCGCCACATCGCAAATCAATGGCGATTCCGTCGACTCTCTCGACCCTGCCACCCAAGATCCATCAACCGCCGCAGAAGCCGAAGCAGAACTCAATGCCTACGAGACAAAAGAGTTTGAGCCCTTCGTCAAGCCAATCTGCGACCTGTTCCTAGAATTCTTCGAATTGTCAAAGGGCAACAGTTGGCTGCGTGGTCGTACTGTTGTGGTAGTGTTGCATCAACTGCTTGGTGGTACTATCGAACGAAAGGTCCACGATAGTGCGCGCAGCTATTTAGAAGACGACAAATTGGAAGGCTACGTTCAATCACTGCAGAACGGGATGTGGCCAGACGGCAAGTTGAAGGCAGCTTCTACGCCTCGAACACTCTCAGAGAAAGCACATACCCGGAGAGAAGCGGCTCTCGTGCTCGGCGCTCTGATTCCCGATCTTGCGGGAAGTGTTGTCGGGCGGTCGAATGCACAGGCTGCCAGTAGAAAGGTGGTAGCTATGTTGAACAATCGGCGACTGAAGTGAGTAACACACTATTGCGATAAATGAGTCTATTTGCTAACATTTGTTGCAGCACGCACATCGTCCTCACACTAATAGACACGCTCATCGGTACTGTCTTCCCGGAGATAATAGAGAAGTAATCATAATGCCATGACAGATGGATCGCTCTGCATTTCCGTCCAGATACTGTTTGATATTATGAATGATTGTGCCACTGACAGCAAGAATTTAAATGTGTGCGGTCGTATAACTCACAAACACGAATGCATGCATTTCTATCAGTGATTTTCTAGCAAACATGAAGACGGTTATCTTGCATTCGATATCACCATTATTTCGCCTGGGCGGCGAAACTGCTGTGCTCACCAGTGAGGTGGTCTCTTCGCCCCAATGTCTCGATACGACCCCGCTTTTGGTGGATTGTTTGCCGTCACGCCTTATGAGTGCACATATACAATAACAAGCATCATCGAGCTGATGTCAGCAGCAGTCGTCGCAAGTCTTTAAAACGCTTTGAATTTCTCATGACACCCATCTTTTCCATCCGATTGATCAACTTCCATTCGCTGAGAACATCTACACAGATCCGCCGACATTAGAATGGCGAGCTATACCATCAATGTCCCCGACTCCAAGCTCGAGGAGCTCAAGACCAAGCTCTTCGTGGCGACTTTCCCAGATGAGCTCTCCGGCGCTGCTTGGGACTATGGTGCACCTTTGGCTGACGTGAAACGTCTGACCGCCTACTGGAAAGATGGTTTTGACTGGCGTGCTCAAGAGACAAAACTCAATCAGCTTCCGCAATTCCATCGCGGCATCAAGGTCGATAACTTTGAGGAGCTGGACATCCACTACATTCACCAGCCGTCTCCTGGTGCTGATGCTATACCGCTCCTCTTTTGCCATGGCTGGCCCGGTAGCTACATCGAAGTGGTCAAGATGCTGCCAGCATTGCAACAAAGCGCCAACGGCGTCTCTTTTCACGTGGTTGCACCATCTCTGCCCAACTTCGGCTGGAGTGAAGGTCCCACACGTACTGGCTTTGCTATACGCGAGTATGCCGAGACATGTCACCGATTGATGCTTTCATTGGGCTACAAGCAGTACGTGACCCAAGGAGGTGACTGGGGCTTTTACGTTACTCGGGCCATGGGTCTTCTGCACCCGGAAGCAGTCAAAGCCAGTCATATCAACATGATCCGCGCAAGTGCACCTTCTTTCACATCGAACCCCCTGCTCGCAATCCAGCATGCTCTGCGACCGTATTCCGCGCGCGATAAAGCTGGATTTGAGCGCACAAACTGGTTCACGGAAGAAGGAACTGGTTATCGCCTCCTGCAGTCAACCAAACCACAGACCCTCGGGTACGCACTGCACGACAGCCCGGTAGCACTACTCGCCTGGATCTACGAGAAGCTGCATGACTGGACCGACAATTACCCATGGACTGACGATGAGATCCTGACCTGGGTGTCGATCTACTACTTCTCGAGAGCAGGCCCTGCCGCGAGTGTACGTATCTATTACGAAGCCGTACACAACACCTCCACCGGTGTCACTAGAGATCGCACAAGCCAGTGGATTGGCAAGGTGAAGCTGGGGTTGTGTCACAGTCCGAGGGAGCTGACAGTCGTGCCCCACGTCTTTGGACGTACTCTGGGCCCGGTTGCTTTTGAAAGCCAGAAGACAAAGGGTGGGCACTTTGCAGCACACGAGACTCCTGGAGAGATCGTGGAGGATTTGAGGACGATGTTCGGAAAGGGTGGGCCTTGTTATCGCATCGTTGCCGGCGCTGCACATGCGAGGCTCTAAAGTGCAGGATCTCTGGTAGGTGCGGTTTTCAGTTTGATGAATCATATCGTTGTCTTGGATACTACATCGCCCAGACCACAATCTTCATCTGCTGTCACGCTGGACGGGTTCGTTTGCTTCGAGTTCTGCTGCTAATGTATTATGCGAATATCAACGTGTTGCAGTCATGTCACAGAAGCATGTCGAGTGGCCCAAAGCACGCTTGGTTTCACCAAGGAACGGATGTATGTCTGTCTAGCACAGTGCACAACTTGTTCTCCAGTAATGCCGACACATGCATGATCGGGTAACACGGCACGTCATGCTCTCGATCTTTTTTCGTGGCTATGACAAATTGAGTTTTGCAGTTAGCCTGTAAGTGGACAACATATTTCCTGCCTAAATGGATGCCATGCTTGGCAGCAGTCGTGTCCAATGTCTCTACGCGTTCATGTGCGTAGAGGTAAGATTGCACGCAGCCTGGAGATGCCACTTCTCCGTGTCAGTGTATCGTACAATGTAGCTCTATATCGATTTCATCGGTGGGTTCTTGGAACCTCGAAAGCATGTGCCTGTTTACCATGAGGCATGCACGTGGTCATGTGTATTGCATCTCGACGACTTCATGGGTGAATCAGAGCTCTGCACATGTTGATTGTGCACATGCAAGACGGACATATCGGCCAGCTCATGTACGCACACGCATCTAGGTGTAACGTCAGTCGGTCGTACTCTTGCTGGGGTCCCCGTTAAGCGGCAGACGTGCGCATGAACGAGAAATACGAGGCGTTGTTTCTTATGCTCCACATTGAATCCCCACATTTCGGGCCTCCCAGACTGCATCCGTGTTTGCATAAAAGTAGGCTGCGAGCTTTGAGGCTTTGGCGAGGGCTAATTTCTACCTTTCACCGAAGGATTCAGGATGACACCTCACATTCTTACATCCACGTCCAACGTCATCTGCTCACGATAGAAACTCAAATCTTGCAGGAGCGTCGAATGCATTGCTTATCTCGAATCATGATATTGCTGGTCGTTGAGTCAGCAGCCAGGCGCCTCTATGGATACACTGTACGACCATTGCAAAGGGATGGCTGGCTTCCGGCAGCGCTTTATGCAAGCTGATGGCAGATCAACGGCACGTTGTCGTCGACGTAACCCCATATGATTGACCCGCAAGTAGTGCTGATCGGTCCTACTAGAGCGTGTCGTGGAGGTACGCACACGGACAACCTTGTTTCTTCCTACATGCCGCCTCGCGCTCGGGCTTTGGCCGAGTGGCGCTGCCGTTTGTGCTGTGTGACATTCAATGATATAAATTGGTTTTCCTATAATGTATCAGTGGCGGCTATTGATTTTCTCCATACATCAAACCTTTTCTTGGTCGAAGACTACTGGCACCTGCAACTAGAGTGGTCTTCAAATTCAGATCTAGCATCGGTCGATACAGTCGACACCTGCCATGATGGATAGTCTTGGGGTCAACTGGCCTCCGAGCGACACAGTGTCCATCGTCGTTTCCTTTGCAGTACTTGCGGCCATCTACTACCTTGGATCAGCCACCTACGACGCCTACTTCGGCCCTCTGTCCAAGTTCCCAGGACCCAAACTCAATGCCATCTCCATTCTGCCAGCGATTGTGACCAACCACCTAGGAACCGATAACATTGACATCCCTGCTCTGCATGCCAAGTATGGTCCAGTTGTACGCACTGCACCGGGCCATATCTCGTATGCAAACGGTGCGGCCGGCTTCAAGGAGATTTACGGCTTTGGAAAGAAAGGGTTGTACAAAGACCCTTCCTTCTACAACATTCCTTTCAATAAGGTGCACGGCATCGTCACTGCCGGTGACGCCGCACACAGTCGTCAGCGCAAAGTCGTATCAAACGCCTTCTCCGACCGAGCACTCAAGGAGCAAGAACCCTTGTTGAAGCAATGGGCAGAACTGATGAGGGACAAGATGATGGAGTCCGCCAAGGCTGGCAAGAGAGCAGACCTCTTGAAGCTCCTTAACTGCACTACATTGTGAGTTCCAATTCTTTTTGCGGGCGAAGGTGTTGCGGGGTATTGTGCTAACTTCCCCCAGCGATATCATGGGCGACCTTTGCTTCGCAGAATCCCTGCAGATGCTGGAGGGTTCTGACTACTCCCCTTGGTTGAAACTCATCTTCGAGGGCATCAAGAGTAACACGAAATTGAAGAGTTTTAAGATGCTGGGCAGTCTGCCCACCTACATAATCCAAGGTATTCTATTCAAGAGCGAGATCGTCCGTGCGAAGCAGCTTCAGCATTGGAACTACTCTAGAGAGCGTGTTGACCGTCGCTTGGCTCGCACTCCAGATCGACCGGACCTCTGGACCAAGATTCTGGAAAAGGGGGCTCCCAATGATCCGGAGGGTCTCTCATTAGGCGAGCATCACTCGATAGCATCTGTGTTCATGCTCGCTGGAACCGAAACAACAGCCACGGCTCTGAGCGGCACTACCTTCCAACTTCTCACGAATCCCGACAAGCTCAAGCTTCTCAAGGAGGAGGTCAGGTCATCTTTTAACAGCCTCGACGACCTGCATCTTGAGCCGCTGGCCAGACAAAAGTACCTAATGGCGGTCCTGCAAGAGGGTCTCCGCATGTACCCGCCTGTTCCTTCGGCTTTGCCACGCGTCGTACCTGCGGGCGGCGCAACTGTGTGCGGCGAATGGTTGCCCGAGGGCACAACTATCGGAGTGCACCATTTATCGACCTACCGGAACGAAGAATTCTTCCGAAAGCCCTATGAGTTCCACCCTGAGCGTTGGCTGGGCGATCCGGAGTTCAAAGATGACAAGCTCGATGCGATGGAGCCGTTCAGCGTCGGACCGAGAAATTGCGTGGGCAAGAACCTTGCATGGCATGAGATGCGTCTTCTGCTGGCGACCGTCATGCTCTACTTCGACATAGAGCTGTGCGAGGAGAGTCGGGACTGGAAAGACCAGAACGTGTTTATTCTGTGGGAGAAGAAACCGCTGATGGTGAATTTGACGCCTGCGCACCCGTGATGGGGGATATGACACTGTTGTGTTGGTGTTTTGAGCTCTGGAGTTTCCCACTGACAAGGAGATACTTATGACATTTTATCGTTGTCTCAAATTGAAAAGTCGAGCAGTGAATAAATAGTTTTCATTGATAGTTACACCTGACCTTTTGCACTGTGAATGTCTCGAAAGGCTCTCCGATCAGTCTCGTAGCAGTTGCTGATTGATAAGATGTGACAACTACTCTATGATGCTACCTCTCTGAAAATGGGATACTCAGCGCCCTCACCCACCGGAATAATGCTGAACGACACAAACGACTCAGCGATCTCCGGCTCCAAAGCGATGAAAGCCTGTGCAGCTTTCTTCTGGCGCGTGCTAACCCTCCAGCTGCCTACAGGAAGGACTAAGTCTTCCTTCACAAAGGGCTTGGTCGTTACGTGGTTCCGCACAACACCCTCGTAGTATTCGTCCTCAAGCTGCGATGAGGTGATATTGTACGCCTCAACGGCACCACGGTATTCATACTTCAGCTCTTCCATCTCAACGCCCATGATCTTCAGGCGCTCTGCGACGTCCATCCAGTTGCGAGGGATGAGGTAGGCCTCAGGCCTGGTTCTCGTCTGGTTTGCGATCGCTGGTGTGGAGCTCTGGAACTCGATAGGTACTTGCACGAGGCTGCCGTTGCGAATGTCAACGAATGTGAAAGTGCGGTTCTCGCTAGGCTGAGAGTCGGACAGAATGATATCGTCATTACTGTTGATGAAACTCTCGATGGCACCCTCGATGGTCTCGAGCACCTCATCGACGTCTTGTCGAGCGATGTTGAGGAACGCTTCTAGCATGGTCAGCGCAGAAGCCGTACGACGCTGGAAGTGTTGGTCTGCCAGGCGAATGCCGCGCAATTCTGCAAGGATGACGACAGCCTGGTTAAGAGCCATGGCATTGCGTCCGCTAGTAGAGCTTGAGATAGCTTCCTCCATGACGATCGGTGCTTCCACCTGGCTGGTCTCAGCGGTAACGTACGGTTCCCAGTTGAGTCCACGTTCCTCTAGAGCAGCTCCAATGCCGAGCCTGAACTTTCCATCGGTGAGGTTGCGGATTTCTGCGCGGGTGTTAAGGTTCTTACCACCCGCGATCATAGCATCCGCGCCATGGCGATACCTGCCACCATAAATGCTAGAAGCTGTAAACTCATGCATATCGATGACGACGTGAGGGTCATAATCGTTGAACGCCCGCTTGATATCTCTCGTCTGCTGTTTTAGTAGCTTTGGGTGGTCGCGGTTCGGGTCGATATTACTGGCTAATTCGCGCTGGAAGTAATGAACTCCATCGGCATTGTATCGCGTAAGGATCAGGATATCCATCCTCTCGAGAAGGCTTGCGGTCCATGTACTATTTGCATCCATCTTGCCCAGTAGTGCCATGATGCCTTGGTCACCTGCCGGCTCGTTTCCGTGAATCTCGCCTTGGATGTATACACGAAGCTTGGGCTGGGTTGTGGTGTTTCCGTGTGAGCTCTGAGTAGGTTCGGTGAGGTAGACATATGGAAGTGGTCGGCCTTGTTCTGTTTTAAAGTCGGCAACGTAGTAGTTGTACCAGTCATTGCGAGATGCGAGAGTCTGAAGGAAATTGTCTATTTGAAGACTTAGGTCTGACAGCCTGCAAGAGTAGAGAACGACTGACTTACTCATCACAAAATCCGGTGTAGGTCCAGACGTTCCGTTTTTAAAGCCCTCAGGAACCGTCTCTGGGTTCAGAAAAGCAGGCGACAGAAGGTCAATGTCGATATCGGGATAATTTCGAGATATCGCCTCGTCGTCTTTATTGACTGGTGTGTAGTTGTCTCCGTATGTGGGATCGAGGTTCTGTGCCAGGACTCTGCTTCCCATACAGAGCAGTATCGCCTTCATCTTGCTCACAGATGCCACCATGATTGCTTGTTCGATTTTTCAATGGAGGCAAGTGAACTGACTGCAAGACGCGTGTAGAAGGTGAGAGACTCACACTGACAGGAACAAAAAGACCTACCCTGATGTTCAAAATCGCCAATGGAGCGACCCCCGAGATATATACCACATGATGTCAACAACGGCACCACTCAAGTCCAACGAACGCAAAGCACCATGGTCACCACTCTCAGGGCCAAGACACAAATGCCCCGAAGTCAGCCGATACAAAGTGCGGCTCTCTGCCCATATCGCACCAACAAGGGAAAGATCTGTCGTCTCTCCGCCCTTGGCTAGGTGTTGATAAGAGGAGAAGTCCCTTGGAAGGAGCAAGTGCTTTTCTCGATTCTCGCCGCCAGACTCTGTCTGGTAGGTAGTAAGGTGGGCGCGCGGGTCCAAAGCTTGGGCGATGTCTTGGAAAGGGCTCATGCGATCACTGCCGGGCGGAGCGCACGAGGCAGGACTGTGCGTTCATGCAGGAGGAAGAGGAGAGTTCTTCCAAGTCCGAAAAGTAGCGGAGCTTGCAGTATGCTTCCGCAGCTGTGCAGTGGAGCTGGTGGAATGTCTGTCCGAAGACTTGTGCTTGCTATACAGCAGCATGTACTTGACCTCTCCGTACAGGTGCAAGAGATGCGGGGCGGTATGGAGGATGCAGCAAACACTCCACTCGCATAGACTGGGATGTCTCTTGGCAAGAAGATCGTCATGCGCGGAGCCTCTCGAGTGAGCATATCATTATCACAAACATTGTTGAGCCGAGGAGGGAAAAAGGGGATCTGGATGCTGTCATGGCCTCAGTGTACTTTGGCGCCTTGCACCGTTAGGATCAGCGCGAACGATTCGCCCTGCATGAGGACGACTATCAGTAACAGGGATCTTGAACCAGTGAGACATCACGTCATGGCCACACCAAGAACTCGATATGTACATATATTGCCAAATTCAGCAAGTGCTCTAACCGCGTAGGAAAAATCGTCACATCGATCGTTGAGGAAGCCAGGTTGTCAAAACGCACAGTCGTGGCTCAAGGATTCGTATACAATCATTGTGCTAAAGCGTGAGTGGACTTGATCAAATATGATCTAAGGACACTCCGTTCTTTCCGTCCAAAAGTTGAATTTCCAAAATGAAACAACGGCATTCAGCATTGCCAACACTTCACACAACCCTCGCCACCTTCCCCGTCTGCACATCATAAATCCACCCACTGACACTCACCCCATCAGGGAAACTCTCATGATCCGTCAAGAACTCCACATCCCCCTTCACAGCAGCCTCAAGCTCAGGAAACGGCTGAAAATCAAAATTCTGGTCGATCTTCCCTCCATTCCCTTGCACCGCAGCTTTCGCGTCTTCGTTCGAGAACGTCAGCATGCCGCAGCCAGTGTGCTTGACGAGCACGATCTCGCGCGTCCCGAGGAGATGTTGCGAGATCAGGATGGATCTGAGAGCGTCTTTCGCGTTGCCTCCGGCATTGCGGATGACGTGGGCGTCGCCTAGGGCGATGCCGAAGGCTGCGGCTGGGTCGATGCGGGCGTCCATGCAGGTTACTGGTTGATGTGCGTTAGATGGTGTACGGTGAAAAAGCGTTACGAAGTTCAACGCATACCGACGAGATACTTCCTCGCTGGTGGCAAAGCGAGGTGGCCTGACTTGAACGAGGCAGCATACTGTTCGTTGCGCTTTGCTACATCTTGTTGTATTTGCGTCGACATTGTGTTGTTTGAAATTCGATAAGATTGAAGTGATGTCGGATCAATTAGTAGTGAAGCAAGCTACTTCTTTTATGCTGGCAGGGATGATGCCCAAGTATCAACGACTTATCGCGGCGATATCGTAGCTGTCTTTGTTGCGAGAGCTTGCATCAAGCGGGGTGACGAGCACGCCATCTGCCTTTCGTGCATACTGCTTGAAGGATAACTGTAGGTCATTCCACTGCCTTCGAACGGCCTGGCCATGCATTCCAAATCTGTAGCAGTCCAATTTGGCGATAAGAGTGGTTGCTCTTTTTGATCGTGTCACCGGCACTGCCAGCTCGTCCCAGCACACTGCTGTGCACCACGGCGCATCGTGTTGATGTGCTAGCCACGACAACACAAGAGTGGTGTTCTAGAGTTTTATGCTGTAACACCTAGCAGTGTCCGCGATAAGCGAGAGTCCAAGCAACGTGCCATGGCAGTCAACATGGCCGTATCCCCAGGTCCATAAAGCGAGGGCACGACGCTTGCCTGCGTGATTCGCATCGAAGATACAATCTTCTTTCTCCTACCCTCCATAAACACTGTGACAACCATTTCTTCACCATCCCAACCATCAAAAGAACTTAACACCAGCCTCCTCCTCCACCCCAAAAATCTGCGCCCTCCCCTTCTTAACCAGCACTCCCAAAACCTTTCTCAGCATCTCCTCCTCCATGCCCACCCACTCCTTCGCCCCCACCGCCTCCCCCTCCCTCAACTCATACACCGTCAAAACACTCCCCTTCTGCCCCGTCTCGTCCACCCACCCATAAATCATATCCGCCCACTCCGCCAGCGTCCTCCAATAAACCCAGCAGCTCGCACTGCCGCCGCGCGACCCCGAACCAGAGCCAGACGATATCCACTCCACGCGAGAGCCGTTGGCGGGCTGCGCCATGTGGTCGAGGACGGCGCGGATGTCGGGTTCGGAGAGGGCGCGGTGGATGGAGGCGTTGGCGAAGAGGGCTGGGGGCGGAGAAGAGAGGGAGAGGCGGTAGAGGCGATTATGGGCGGCGTAGGCGAGGATGAGCTGGGACCAGAGGGTGAGCTGGCGGGCGCGGGTGGTGAGGTTTGGTTGGAGGGTGTAGAAGGGTGGGAAGGTGGTGTAGGTTGGGAAGCTGAAGGCGCTGGTGGTGGAGGGGTTCGAGGGAGGCATGGATGGTGTGCCTGCGAGGCTGGACGGGATTGGTGATGATGTTGCGGTGGCCATTTTTGGGTACCGGGTGTGGTGGTTAAGTCGTGCTGTGTTTGGCAAAGTATGTGTACCTTGATGGAAGGCGATGAGCGCATTGAATCATGGAGCTCGATCGTAGCTGTGGAGGGGTGGGGCTCGGTTCTACAGAGGCAGAGGCACTCTACAAGGTATCTTACAATCGTGAATACAATACAATACAATCACCTTTGCAATGGGGCACTGACGGAATATAGCTCGATGACTTGTAGATGTTCAATAGAGCATTAGACTGTCTCACGGATTCTATCCATGAATGGTTCAAAGCAACACAACAAATCAAAGCATTCAAGAAACAATATACAATATAAGCAAACCCTAAATCAAAAAATCAAAAACACAACAGAACCATCCCATCCCATTCGCCCAGCCTCTAAAGCGTCACATTGCTTCCGGTACGCCTACGCGCCACGCTTTGCTCATCAGCCTTTGCTGGTTTCTGCCGCTCGAGATCCTTGCTCTTGCATCCAGCCAAAAGCTCGTCCCAGTCGCCTTTTGGCTTGGGCGGAGCAGATGCCACGGACATAGAGCTATCGCAAGCAGCACCGAGGCGCATGAGTGGGTTGCCACGGCTGCGCTGGGGTTGGGGTGTTCCTGCACGGGCACGTCCTCCCTGCAGATCAGCGCTGCTATTATTTCGGGAGAGGCCGTTCAAAGGTGTGGCAGTTCTGTCCTCTATGTGTTCCTCAAACTCCGTGCGCCCTCGTGTCTCGTTAGCGTCTTCCTAGCTGGCCTGGATCTCCTTCGCTTGCCGCTGCGCGAGCTCGGAGTTCTCGGGTGCCTGCCTGTAGAGGACGATTTCGCTTTGCTTGAAGTAGCGGCGGGCGTCTTCGTCGATCAGGACCAGGGAGAGGTAGTAGCGCGTGCTGTATTTCTTGTTGACGTCGCGGAAGGTAGGCGTGAGGTCGAAGCCGCCAAGGAACAGACGAATGGGTATCGTCTCGCCTCGCGAAGGTGAGCCGTCCATGATCTCGAAGCGGACAAGTGTTTCCGACTCGTTGTACTGGTTTGGTGGGACACCTGTGGTTTCGCGACGGATAATCGAGAGTTCCATGTGCTTGATCTTCAATCGGACCAAGAGGAAGTATATCCGGCCGACAATAACGTCCTTGAGATGGTACTTGCTCTTGGAGTACTCAAACTCAATGTGCAGACAGTCCTCAATGCCCACATCCATCTTGATCACGCTGTTGCTCTCAGGAGGCTGTCGGTAGCTGTACACCCAAAGATCCTTCTCGCGTACCACATCCGCCATGCGCCGGCTGACGGTCACTCTCAGGAAGTAGCGCAGCTTCACGTTGATTCCATTGTAGCTCTCGTACATTTTCTCGACGTTCTTGAAGGCGAAAGGCAGTGTGACAGGATGTTGCAGCTCGCCTGGCGCGGCAAGCTCGGTCTGCAGGCCCATGAACTCGTGGTGTGTGTTGCGGTCGAAGAACATCTCGATGGTGCCAACAAACTGGACCTTGATGCCGGTGTGCTCGAGTCGCTTGCCATCTTTGGGACGAATGGTGACGGCGCCTTTGACAGTCTCTCCGTCGAGATACAGAGGGGCCTTCTCTCGTCTGTTCTTGTCGAGCTTGACGTCGACAGAGGGCCGGTCATCGGTGTCGGCGAGGACTATGTCGATGTCCAGCGGGGTGGAGAATGAGAAGAGCGACATGGTGACATGCGGGCGCGTCGCCTGCCCTCTCGTGTATGCGGTGTGTTGAGAGGGTGGTGTCGGCGGCGATGGTTGATATTCAATGCGCTCGGTTGCTTCGTGGCTTGGTTGCTTGCTTGCTTGCTTGCTTGCTTGCTCGGATGATGCCTGGCAGCCAGCTTGCAGCGTGTGGAGCTGGACCGGGCTGGGCTGGGCTGAGCTGCACCAAGCAGGCACACCCCACGACGACTGGCTGTGAAGAACGGCGGCCGGAGCACTAGGGATGGTAAGCCGATGCCCATGGCCAATGCCAATCAATGTACACACGGCAACAAACACGCCTACCTTGATGTCACCGGCATCATCTTGCTCTTTGTAAATAAAGTTACCTTCATAGCCGCCGTACCAAGTCTACTATACACAATCCCACACAACAATGCTGACCTCTTCGGTAACTAAACGCGAGATGCTCTCTTGTAAGGTACACCTAAATTCAAACTTTAAGCTCAGACGTGCCAATTCCCAACCCAATGGTGTGATGTGATAATTCGGGGTGGGACTGTGACTGGGTCGATTGCGTGCATCAAGGAATAATTACATCTAGTATCCATTCGAATTGACACCTGCTGGATCATACGCAAATCAATTCACATACTAGCAAAAGATATAGTCTGGTTTTGGCAACGTCAGGAAAAGAAATTTGCAGCATCAACCAAGAAAACCATGCTATCAACCTCAGAGCTAGCCAGCCTATTGGCAAACGGCACCAGCCTGATCATCGACGGTGCTCTTGCAACTGAGCTCGAAACTCGCGGTCACGACCTCTCACACGCCTTGTGGTCTGGGAAAACACTGATCGAAGACCCCGACTGCATCCGACAAGTCCATCTCGACTACTTCCTCGCCGGCGCCGACATCGCAATCACCGCCTCATACCAAGCCAGCATCGTCGGTCTACAGCAACATCTTTCTCTCTCCGAGACAGAAGCCAAGCACCTCGTCAAGCTCAGCGTCACTCTCGCTCAAGATGCCCGCCAACAAGCCTACGACTCCGGCGTCCCCAAAACCCGCAAACTCCTCGTCGCCGGCAGCGTAGGCCCATACGGCGCCTACCTCGCCGACGGCTCAGAGTACAGAGGCGACTACATCCGCACCACCGCCGAATTCCAAGACTTCCACCGCCCGCGGATCGCCGCCCTCGTCGACGCAGGCGTCGACCTCCTCGGCCTCGAAACCATTCCCAGCTTCAGCGAAATCCGCGCCCTGCTCGACCTCCTGCGCGCCGAATTCCCCTCCGCCACCGCCTGGCTTG
Organism: Melanodothis sp. VS III C KN 2; assembly: GCA_019775565.1. Classification (NCBI taxonomy): domain Eukaryota; kingdom Fungi; phylum Ascomycota; class Dothideomycetes; order Cladosporiales; family Cladosporiaceae; genus Melanodothis; species Melanodothis sp. VS III C KN 2. The sequence continues at coordinate 423,881 of JACWFM010000048.1, forward strand.
GCTGCACGCTCAAAGACGCCTCGCACATCAGCGACGGCACGCCGCTCGCCGACGTCCTCGCCCTGGTCGCGCAGTACGGCGAGCAGACCCTCTCCTTTGGCATCAACTGCGTCCCGCCGCAGACCGCGCTCGAGTCTCTTCAGCACATGAGCAGCCTTACGAGCCTGCCTTTGCTGTGCTATCCTAACTCTGGCGAGACGTACGTCCCCGGGGAGCACGTGTGGACGGGCGACAAGTCCGGCAAAGCGATCCGCGAGTCTGCCTTGCAGTTCCGTGCTGCTGGCGCGAGTCTGATTGGCGGCTGCTGCAGGACCACACCAGAGGATATCAAGAACATCCAGCTCGTGCTGAATGGCGGCGGTGCATGAAAGGGCGAGGTTGTTGCCACCTTCTACTGGGTTTGTTGCGAGCATAGGTCAGGACGATACATTGACGCCCACATAACAAAGCAATCGGCCAATGTCATGAATCTTGCTCAATCCTGCTGTACCGCCACCATGAGTACCTGTCCCAGCGGACTGGTGAGTCGTATTATGATACGGTAGCATTGCCCTATTCGAACAACGAACGAAGGTTGAGGGAATATCCCTGCGTCACCATTAATCCGACACGTACATGTTTATCTCCTCGTGCACGCCACTCCCGACATGTGGCACCACACTCAAAGCTACCACTGGAACCCGAGCATCCATCACGATGAATCACTTTCCCTAGTCTTCGCAGACGAGTCACAAAGAAATTCCAAGCATTGCCATGCCATCATGCCTCCCCACGCCTAGCCTGTGATGTATGGAAGAAGCAACACCATTGAAGTAACATGAAACATCTTTCAGAGCCTAAAGTGTAAACACGAGGAAGAGCACATACAAATCACTTCGTAGCGCATGAGTGCCAAGACTTAAGGGACATACGAGATATGATATTTCGGGTGTTGTGCTTGGGAAGAACTTAAAGAACTAATCTGAGCCAAAGGCGAGAAAGCGCGCAATCATCGAAGAAGAAAGAACGCAACAATCTGGGGGTATATCCGACTCTGAGTGTGGAAAAAGAAGAAAAGAAAAAAGAAGAGACAATTGCCGGAGATATTGTGAAAAACCCCAAAAGCACTTTCCAAATGTTGGTCACGTCTGCCCGCCACTGCGATCAAACCAGCCAGCCAACCCAGGTCCCTCTCCTTTCGTTTGACTTAATGCTAGATTGCTCCAGCTCCGGCTCGTGCCCCAGTGTTGACCCAACTCCCTTGGCGAAAACGAAGAAGGAAAAACTGGTCTCCTGCAGCCCTTCGTTCTGTTGGAAGAACGCCGAGACGATGTGTTGTAATCTCTCCGGACTGCGAAGACCAGTGGGAATAGTTTGAGGGCAAATTTTTGTTGATTTTGTTGTTGATACTGATTCGTGAGCGCGTACTAATCACCAATAAAGCGGCATCATAAAATGCCGATGTGTGTTTCGAATAAAGGCAGAGAATGGTAGATTTCCATGCCAGAAGAAGAGGGGTAGGGAGAGCTGCAAAAGCGAACCAAACAGGAAAACGAAAAGCGCCGACGCCGATGAAGGGTATCGTTTGTGGTCCCGAGTAAAAGCAGCAAAAGCGTTCAAATTTTTCTCCATATCCGCGATAGGATTTGCTGGAAATGCGACTGAGAGGAGAGGTCGAACACGCTTGATCTAGACATTGTCTATGAGAACTGCATCTGCTCATGAGCTTGGACACTCTGGCGGAATGAGATTTGCGAATCGTGCAATGAGCCATAATCGATATAGATGCGCTTGACGCGTCTATGAATGCGCTTCGGATAGCGCGCATCTCAGCAGCGATTGCGTTTGTTTCGGGTCGCAAGCGAAAAAGGTATCAGCGTACCAGCTACCAAGATATGCATCCACTTTAGACGGTATCCCAGGAATGGTCGGAGTCATATTACCCTCCGTAGCAGATGCGCCTCGATTGCAGGCACCTTACTGGAAACCTTGACCGTATTGCGGCATTGAGCCTGGCGCTTGCGACCAGCTTTGCATACCCGATTGCTGAGCAGCAGTCGACTGCATGCCAAACTGCTGAGGCGAAGGGCTGGGCTGGTACATGCTGCGGTTCATGTTGCCATACGCCGGATTTGCCATGGCATTCATCTGTCCGTATCCCACATTGCCTTGGCCTGACATCTGGGGTGGCAACATCTGATTCGGTTGCTGTTGCTGATGTTGTTGCTGATGTTGCTGCTGCTGTTGAGCTTGTTGCTGCTGGCCGTACTGTGATATAGCGTGCGACTGCGACAACGGCGACGGCTGAGGCAGAGGAGGTTGCCACATCTGGTTTGAAGGGTAACCGCCATAGGATGGCGTCTGACGATGCTGTTGACCTGGGCCCATATTCATCGAGGGTGAGCTTTGGTGCATCTGACCGGCAGGCATTGGTCGTGGCATGGCTGAAACCGGAGATGCCATCGGGTTCTGCTGGTTGGGGAAGCCAGAGTACGACTGAGGCATCATCTGGGAGCTGGGATGTGACATAGACTCCTGCTGTGGCAAACGAGGCTGGCCACCGCCTGCCACAGCCTGGGGCGATTGTAGGTGCTGTGGCGCAACTGTGGTCAAGTCACCCTCAGGTTGAGTTCCTTGTGGCGATGGCTGTTCATGAGGTCGCTTCCAGTAGTTTTCGAGGTACTGCGACCTGTGTTGCCGCGTAGCGCCTAGCTGCTTGTTGAACTCGGCTGCGTGGGAGGCCTGGGCGAGGATCTCGGTCGCACTGCTTGTTTGTGTTCGATCTTGGTAGGCTGGGCCGACAATCTCCTGCCTAGGGCGTATGACGTTACCATAGCTGCCAGGTCGAAGGTCTTCACTAGGCAAATGGATCATCGGCAACGGAGCAAGTGTTGCCGGGAGCAATCCTGGTGGGTGTCCCTCGAGACCATTGCTGTTGTAAATGATCTCGCCTTGGGGCAATGATGTTAAAGCATTGCTGCTAGCTTCGGCAGCAGCGGCTTCTCTGGCCTTCGCTGCGCCGGGCCGCTTCTCGCCCGCAGCGTCTTCTTCGGTGAATCCTTGCTTGCGGGCTTTTGCCTCCCAGTAGTCGTCCCTGACGCGACGTCCATTTTCGATCAGCCTTGCTCCGAACTGTCGGAACATGGATCGTGCAGTTACAATAGCAATCTGGCGCGATCTGTACGAGTAAGGCAGAATCTCTTGTTGGATGAGATTATCTTTCTCCTGCTGGTTGGCAATGATCTTGAATAGGGATCGGTTCTTGTTGAACAACAAGTACGAATCTCGATATCCTAGGACACGAGCGCATTCCGTGGCCAACATGAAGAGCTTTTCGCCACGATTGGGCACCTGGAAGGTACGGCATCGGTATTTTCGACCCTCGAGAGGATAACCATCCTTTGACACTTTGGTCTCGCCATCCTGGTCGATCTCCCTAGGAATGTATTCGTCACCTTCGGCGCCCAGTTGGTCTGTGGTATGGTCTCGCACAGTCGGTAGTGCTTTGACTACCGGAGGCTTGGTCGCAGAGCCGGGAGTCGATCTATGTGGTGATGCGTGACTCGGAGACGACTTGGGAAGCGGCTCCGCCTTGATTTGCGGCGTTTGCATCGGTTGCGCCAGCGAGAGTGACATGCTCCTTGACGTATCTTGGCCGGAACCGGTGGATTTTGTTCTTTTGTTAGACTTGAGTGCGTCTGCGACTTGCATGTCAGCACTGCTGGACGGTGTTGCCAGTTTGCGTACAAGCAAGTGCTCGATCGTAGGCTGATGTGATAAAATAGACATACCGTGTGCCTCTGGAGCTATTGCGCCGCCGTACTCGTCTGGCGATCTGGTTCGTTTGGTGCCACGAGGACTAGGCTGTGAGAGCAGGTTTGGGGCGATGGTTGAGGCTGTAAGTGTATATTAGCATGAGTTGCAAGACGTGGAGACGCGCGACCGGAGACACGAGGCTGGCGGAAGCGTCGCATTCGGCGGGCGGGCAGCAGGACATACCAGAAGCGTTCAGTGCTGCTGGGTTGATTGTACCAGAATCCATTGCACGTGTAGGTTGTTGCAGACGAGGCTACCAGCATCCCATCCCGTCGCGCCTTTACCGGGTTCCTGACGTCGCACAATAGCCTTCGGGTAGTGGTTTTCTGCGGTCCCTTGTGTCACTATTTCACGCGCCAGTGGCGCTGGACTCGACCCGGCGCAGTGGCCGCGAGGGTGAGGTCGGAGGATGTGCGCGGACAGACGCAGGCGGTTTGCGCCTCGCGTTGTTGGCGACGGCGGCGCACACGCGTGGACGACAGCTGGAGGTGCGCGCACGGCGGGGGCGAGGGCTGTGGGCGGCGGTGCGGTGCGGTGCGGATAGTGCAGGTTGCGTGTAATGCGCAACGGTCGCTGCGATCGTGCAGAGGAGCAGCGTGGTCGATGCAGGCGCGGATGCGGCCGAGGGTGATTGTGAGTCGCGTTGGACGCAAGGCGTGATGGAACTTGAGATGGAGAGCAAGTCAAGGTTGAAGCGCTCGGGCAGCTAGACGAATGACGAACGCCCAAGGAAAGCCAGGCGGCGCTGCTGCTTTGCGCCCCAAAGCCCCCGCTGTACGCTGCTGTGCTGCTGTGCTTCTGTGCTGCTGCTCGATCGCCTGCAGTCGCACTTTATCCCAGCACTCCACGAGTCGCCCTCGGAGCCTTCTCCTTTGCGGTGGGCCTCGCGCGTGTCTGTCGTCGTGGTCTGTTGGGAACTATATGGCAGCAAGTACAGATCCAGCAACACCTCAGCAAGTGGCGCGCAACGATATGACGGCCTGCCTGCTGCAGCGCTGCTTCTTGCGGCGGCGGGCAGAGGGCGGTGAAATGCTTGTGCTCGCAGATCGACAGGTCACTAAGACCACAAGTAGCACAAGCTTGTCCCCGTCTCCAAGCGTAGGGCCTCAGCAGCAAGGGACCACCTCGGCCTGCCCTGCGATTCGATTCGACTCGTTTCGCGCGAGCGTGCAGTGTGCTCTTGTTGCGCTGCTGCAAGGAGGATGTATGGATGTATGTAATGGCGGCAGGAGGATCTGGCGCAGTCGTCCTTTGATCTCCGCGTCCAGAGCGGCAGCAGCAGCGTGACGGGTGCTCGGTATCTGGGATTGGGGTCGAGTGCGTGCGAAACTAGGATTGAAGATAATGCCCGGCGGGATCAGGTAAGCTCGCGGCCAACAGCGGTTTGCCTGTCGCGGTTTCGCGGCAACAAACACTGGGCTCCCTCCGTGTGACGAGCCGCTCCCGGTATGGAGATGGCGTAGAGGGCTCTGAAGGGTGGATGGCGAGTGGTGGGTGGGCATGCAGCAGCAGCAGCAGCAGCACTCCGAGACTCAGACGACAGACATCAACTATTCCAGTGGCCACTGCTTAGGCAGACAGCTCCCGTCCCGTCCTATATACGCGCGCGACCTAACGCAGGCTATGGAGGCGAGCAACGAGGCTATCTGGCATTAGCCGATGCAACTCGTCCTGCAACTCGACCCTGCTCGTCAAGGGGCCACTCAGACGAAGCCTCACGACATGGAGAATGGAGCCTCACGGTGCGCGGCCGACCAAGAGCACATATTGCGTCTTAGGCATGTCTCACATATGCACATATGCATCACTCCATACGAAAGCTTGCTATATCGCCCGGGGACGAGACGATCCTCGATCTCTTAGCCGTGTACACTTGTAGACGTCTCTCCTTCGTGAAAGCTTACCATCGCTGCCTTTGCCCATTTTGTACCTACCGACGCCGAAGATACCAGTCATCTGAGCATGTGCTGATTAGGTAGTCTGTCTGTATACCTTCGAACTGCTCCTCGGACCCTTGCTCTCCCGCCCAAGCCTGCTTTCTCGCGCGCAATCCTAGAGTATTTGACATCACGCAGACATAGCCCGAAGCATCGCTGCCCTCGGTCTCGTCAACGACCTACCTACTAGTAATTCTTCCGTTGCCCATTCTCTCGGCGCAAGCTCGTGGCGCAGATATGTTATCGACCTGCATATCTCCACGAGACTATTGCGGTTGGCCTGCTTTGCCCTGCCTGGTCTTCGCCTGCTGCTCATCCTACAACGAATAATGCCCGGCAGTTAGCGGTTAATAGTGATCCTAAGAGAAGCACCTTGCCCATTCATGCTCGTTCAGCCTCGCTCTCGCGCCGGCCTGCTACGCGAGAGGCGCTGCTTGCTTGCTAATCGCCCAAAGCAGTCGTGATGCCTTGTCCGCTACGGACCAGCCATGGCCGCCGCACGCTGCTGCAGGTAGCCGGTCGACGAGCTCACAAGCTCTCGTCCAGCTACCCTCGACACAGGCCGATCCCACGCGGAGCCGTGCAGGTCATGCACGCCGTCGCTGCACGCTACATCGTGCTATGGCGAGTCATTCGCGTCGTCGACCGTCGCGCGCTCGTCATCGACTTTCCTGTGACGTTTCGAGCGCCGGTTCTGGTTGGACGTTGCGAGGGCGCCTTGCGCTCACTCGAGGCTCAGCACTCGAAATCGGCGCCAGATATATCTTGCTTTCTTCCCGTGTTGCGCTAGCGATCAGGGCTTTTGCCCTGATGATCAGCATTGTCTGCTCTCGGTCGGCATGCCGGATCTCGCGAACAAGAGCACCGTACACAGCAGCATCGGCACGTGGCCAAGATCCCAGTCTGCCTGCCTGGCGGCTACCTGCTTCTGAAGGGCCCTGTCTCCCGTCGCCACATCTCCGGTGATTTTCGTGCATGGATTTGCGTATGACATCCTGTCGCAATCGACTGTCCTCTATCTCAGTCCCTACCTTGCTGGTGTCGCTAGGGTTGGTACAGACACAACGATGATTTTCGATGATACTGATTAGTACAGACTAGCATCTCGGCAGATAGCATGCTGAGGTCATCACATATCAATACTCTCGTCGCTAACATGATCACTCACATCTCAACAGTGCATCGTATGCAAACTCGCGTTCACTCACATACAGTACGCATCATGCAGTCTACCATTACGGTGCATCAGTATGCTCCATCCGTCGATCCAAACCATAGATCGCAACCAACCACTGAGATCGTCAATCCCCATCAAGCTATCGAGGCTATCAAGAAATCCGCCTCCTTCGCTCGCCCGGCCCGTAGCGTTCAAGCAGACAGGCAGGCGGGCAGAAACTAAGAGCCTGCAGGTCACCTCGCCCGCATCTCGAAGGCCATTAGCGAATCGCGCTCACCTCCACGCTTTCAAAGGAAACCCGCTAAGCCACTTCAACCGTACCGGACGCGCGGTACATGCTGCTTCCACTCGCGATCACACGACGACCTTTCCTTGTGCGAGTATGCTGACATGTCCTCTCTCGACCTCGTTTCGTCTCGGTTCGCGTCGCGTCTCTCGTTCCGTCATTCGCTTCGTAACGCCAATGTGGCGAATCCACGCCTACGCTTATTCTCAATTCGATCGCTGATTCCAATTCCCCTCGCTCGTAGTTCGTCACCCGCGCGAAGTACCGACAGGACATCGCTTCTCGTGCAAGTTGGGTCAGTCGCTGGAAAGCGTAATTGTGGCGTTCTTGGGGTCTGATAAGTCACTAGACTAGGTAGTAATGAGCCTGGCGGCTGCTTGCTGCGGGGATCGTCTAGTCTACATAGATATGTACAGTATGTAGATTCGGTTGGAAGATGCCGAGCTCGTAGGATTTCTGTGGTTGGTTGATGTGTGATGACCGTTTAACTTGATTTTCCAGTGCTTCGGGCTTGTGTTCGATTCGGTCGGGGAGTTGTTCCGTGATTTTGTGTTTGTTTGATGTGCTGGGCAAATTGTTGTCGAAATGTACCTTCTGATGTAGGACATCTTCAGTGTCTGAAATCGAGCTGGACCCAATAATGAAATCAAGCAACAGAGGCGCGATATGCGCAATAATATAGCCACTATATCTTCAACAGCTTAGTTTTGATATAACGTCATCTCGTGCTTTTCAGAAGCTTCGTCAAACAAACATGCGCGCCTCTTTTGCTCGATATCCCATGTCATGATTTACCCCAACCCTAACCCGGATATTTGATTCTTTCACGTGCGGTTTGAACGAATGTTCTCAAAAAACACACATCGTGCACATGACTGCACGTTCACATGCACTGTGTATGCATGTAAACGCATGAATCGATTACTGCACCCAGATGCACGTAGCCATTGGTCCTGTCCGTAAGTATGCAGCAAGGCAGGATCGCCAAATGAGAAACATAAAATCGCCGATGTATGATGAAGTACTCAGCGCGTTTAAGAAAATACTTGGGTATCGAAGTAACCACCGCCGCCCATTAGATCTTGACCCTCTCGTCACCCCCTTCATCGCCGCTCTGCCATTATCAAACACATTAATCAACCCATCCGCCGAGCCTATTCATTACTGACCTCAACCTGTGCCTCGCAGCCCATCAATCATACACTCTACGCCTTCACAAACTTCTTGCCCTCGTAGACAGTCGGGATCTGACCAGCCATATAGTCCTTGCCCTTGATCATCTTAATCGCAAAGCTCGGCATCGACCACCCATTGAAAGCGCCCACGCCACCCTTGGGACCAACCGGCACCAGCTGTGTCTCGCTCTCCTTGGGCGCGTACACTCTCTCCGCAGGCACAGAGCCGACGCCCGCGTCGCCGAGCACGTCGTGAGCGAAGTTAGCACCAAACACGGGGATCGAGTTGTACAGGTTCAGCATGCCGCCCTGATCGACTTTGGCAACGTCGCCAACGGCGTACACGCGAGGGCCTGCGGCGTCGACGCGCAGCGTGCTGGGGTTAGCGTCGATCCAGCCGTCAGCTTTCTTGAGAGCTTCGGGCACGAAGGAGGTGCTCGGGGTGACGCCGATGGCTGGGATGTAGACGTCTGCGGACAGAGTCTTGCCGGTGCTCAAGTGGACTTCGGTCTTGCCGTCGGGGCCCTGCGTGTGTTCGGAGATTTTGGTGTTGTAGAGGACCGTGACACCAACGGCGGCGAGCTGATTCTGGGCCTTTTCAGCGAGCGCCTTGCGGAGTCTAGGGAGGAGCTTGTCGCCGGCTGTGATGAGGGTGATGCGGGCCTTGCCTTTGAGTTTGGCGCCGATTTCGCCAGCGGTTTCGACGGCGACGGGACCGCCGCCACCAACGATGATGTCTTTTGCGGAGGCGAGGCGCGTGTTCATTTCCTCTAGAGCCTTGATGGAGATGTTGTGGTCACCGTGCAGGGTAGTGCAAGGCGTAGGAGAGCGGACACCAGTGGCAATCACGAGGGCGTAGTAAGGTAGTCCCTCAGAGGCTTCGCTGCCGAAGGGAGTGTAAGTGATAGTTCGAGATTCGACATCTATGCCGGTAGCCGAGCCTTGGTGGAAGATGATGGAGTCCTTGAATTGAGGGTACTGCTTGAATCCGTCCATGATAGGCTTGAAGTACTTGTCGTGAGGTGCATCCGACACAGAGACAAGCTCTCTGGGTGCACCGATGTGCCACCAGAAGTGAGTTGACTCGTTGATGATGTGCAAAACATATTTGGCATTCTCAGATTTGGCGAGCTGCGGGAAAGTGTGCTTGACGATATAGTGAGCGGCACTCAGTCCAGCGAAGTTGGCGCCGACGACAACGATATTACGTGTTTCAGACATGATGGCGAAGCTTTGGTGATGTGTTCAAGTGCCGAGTTCGAGGATCAGTATCAGAGTCGGTACGTATTTCTTGGACGCGACGGGAAGGATGCTGTGATATTTACTCCGACGCGACTGGCTCAGGGGAGCGCGGAGAGTTTATTGTATATAGCGTTGTTAGATGGCACAGAGCGCTAATGGACGATGAGCGCGCGTTGGGGAGCCGAGAGCGTTGGAAGAGGAAGTCTGGAAGGAGTTTATGATGAGAGAAAGAGGTGAATATTAATGGAGAGAAGTCAGTAGGTAATCAATTTCCGTTTCATGGAAGCTTAGCATGGATAGCTCCTTAGACTTTATATATCTGCGCAGCAGAGATACAGCAGCAGTGGTATGCAGGAGACATATCACATTGCTCACCATCAAAGTCTCAGAGATAATCAAGGTGGTCGGCCTAGCAATGTTGTGTCCGGATGCGCGACAGGGGTTAGATTGTCTGTGCTTCTGCCTCTTTTGGACATTTTGCTCCAATGGCAGAAATTAACTGCTCAGTCTATGGGAAATTTTTGTAAGCTTGCTAAATCTTCGCGGCTTGGTCAAAACCTGTGCCGTGATATGCAAAGCAGTGTGACCGCTGAGAAGTAGACTGTATAGTGAGACATTACTGTGCGGACGAATGCAAGTCCGCTCTGTCTGCACATCGCGAAAATAGTGCAGTGTGTATTCATAATCTGTTTTATGAACCAGTTGGATGCCATCAGGACCATGTGATCACATGCATCGCGGACTGAAATGCTGACTAGTGTGGCATATGCGATAGGTGTCCAATCTATCTGGAACCTGAGCACGCGTAATAGTCCTGATGCGCATGTTCACATATCGTGCCTACATACACATTCGCTCGGCAGAACTTCGACGGTACGTACAGTTTGCATGGGAGCAGGGAGCATGACTCTCGAGCAAGCCTCGTCAATGAACATAGCAAGGTCAGAGCAAGGGCTTTGCCAGACATCCACGGACACGTGTACATGCTATACAAGAGCACTCTTCGAGAAGAAGAGATGTAGCGGCCAACCCACAAACCCGTTCCACTATAGAAGAACGCACTTGGTAGGAAAGTCGGACGCAAGAATTCCTCCTTCAACAAGGCCGGGAACGGTGGGAAACTCAGTGACGGAAAACCGCGCTCGTAACCCACAGCAAGTCGCCGTAGCGAAGCCTTGATTAAATGACTATTAGTCACCTACTGATACTTTTGAGAAGAGGAGTGTGAGGGAGAAGCAACTTTTATGCTTGCAGATTCTCGCCAAGACTTCTCGGGAGTCTTCCGCGGCGTTCGGTAAAGAAAGCTCGTCCGCGAGGTTGGCTAAGTCTCGGTGTTATTACACGATTTTCTTCGATAATATGGGTTCACCACGGCAGAACTCAAGCCTGTCATGCTGTTGTGCTGCTACTGCCTGAGGCTCTACGGTAACTTGCCACGAAACCCAATGGTATCTGCACTGGAACGCTCAACCGAGAATAATATGGCCTCAACAGCTCCTACGAAAGCGAACTGTCTGCGTGGTAGCAAATCGTTGCATCAACTCCCGAATGCGCAGCATAAACTTCGAACTTATCGATATATGACCAAGACAGCAATAGACAATAACTCAGTCTAAGACTGCAACATCACCGCTGCAACCCGACCTTCGCCTATTCACATACTTAGCCAGGACTTTCCTCGAAATGCATCTTCACAAACCAATACCATCATACTCAACTGCAGCACTAGACGCTGCGATGGGACGTCCCGCTTGAATCAACAGGCTTAGTACATGGCGTGCTTATCACGACTTCGCATTAAGGAAGGCCAAGAGATCTGCGAACTGCAGCCGTAGACGGAGCCACGATAACGAAGCATGGTAATATTATTCAGAAAGTCATGATATATATATATGAACGCGTGTTCGTCTCGATTGCTAACAAAAAAATGCCTCTTTGCATTGCGTTGAGCCACCGTGGATATCTTAGAATCTGTATGCATACATCATAACACATTGATCACAAACAGGTATGCTAACGCTAACTACTATAGACGCTGCAGACACCGAAGTCGGCATTGAAATAAGTCCGACGAGCTATGGAGGCCAACCACGATTCGACGGTCGATGACCAACATGACGGCAATGGTGTCTTCGGACAAGTCGCCAAAGTCATTCCTTACTTCCGAAGGAAGAGGAATGTCTTGCTGTTCAAACTCGACATTATGCTGCTTTTCTGGATGTTTGTCGCTGGTGTAAGAATATCTAGTTGTTGATTACACGTGCTAGTATTGATATGGCCACAGCTGATTAAAGAACTTGACCAATCTGCCACAACGCAAGCTTACGTCTCGGGCATGCGCGAAGATCTCAGTCTGTACGGCAACGAGCTTGTCAACTTCAACACGTTTTTCTCAATCGGTTATGCCATCGGATTGATTCCTGGTCAGATCATTCAGACGAAGATTCGACCCTCGCTGTTTCTGCCTTGCTGCGAAATCACGTGGGGATTGCTGGTGCTTTTGTGAGTATCTGAGCCAGCACTCAAATCCTTGGTATGGTACTGACAGCAATATTTACAGCACTCACATGGCCCCCAACGCGCATACGATCTACGCATTGCGTTTTTTCCTCGGCTTACTATCAGCGAGCTTCTGGCCAAGTGTCGTTGCTTTGATCTTCAATTGGTACAAACCGTCTGAACTGGCTGTTCGTCTCGCCTTCTTCAACGTCAGTGATGTCGCAGGAGCGATGTTCCTCGGCGTTCTACAAGCAACGCTATACCGCGATATGAACGGCGTCCATGGTCTATCTGGATGGATGTGGTTGTTCATCATTGCCGGTGCAATCACGATTGGCCAGGGTTTGCTAGCCTTCGTCACCATTCCAGACTCCCCTGCCATAACACGGGCTATCTGGCTGACCAAAGCCGAGCGACAACTTGCTCGTGATCGTATGGATGAATTTGGCGCCACGACTTCCCGCATGGTGCCTGTGTCGGTCCTTAAGGTCAAGCTGCGTCAGCTTGTTGTGCATCCGGTGACTTACTTTGTCATGGTTTCGTTCGCCCTGACGGCTTGGTCACATCGAGCGAATGCATACTTTGTCTGTGAGTGTGATGAACGTAAACCGATGCGTTGTAGATCACTACATGCTAATTTTGACCGCAGTATATCTCGAGTCCATCAAGGACACCACCGGCAACCGCAAGTACAGCACATATCAGGTCAACATCCTTCCCCTCGGCGGCTATGCACTGCAGATTGCCACTAGCCTTGCATTCAACTGGCTGAGCGACTGGAAGCACTGGCGCTGGCAGATCAGCGTGTTTTCGTCTTTCGCTTCAGCAGTCGTGCTCGCCGTGCTCAGCTCCTGGCCGTCGAGCAACGAGACAATTCTTGTCTTCTACTTCTTGACCTACGCCACGAATGCTGGCAACCCTAGCTTGATGGCTTGGTTCGCTGAGCTGCTCCGCAAGGAACCAGAAGCGAGATCGATTATTGTCGCCATGACTGTCACGCTTGTGTATGTCGGACATGCTACTATCCCGCTGGGTGCATGGCGCGTAGCAGATGCGCCGCAGTATCATATCGGCTTTCCCATGGCGACAGCGATGTCTGCAGCAACCGTTCTTTCGCTGCTGAGTCTCTTGTGGTGGACTCGAAAGCACCCCGAGATCGCGGAGCGTGGGTACAGCGGGCTTGCTGAGCTGGAGGAAGCGCCTGTAGACTTCAAAGGTGATGTTGAAGGAGTGAAAGGCACGGCAAAGGGTAGGAGCGAGTCAAAGTGAGCCTACCTTTTAGAGCTGACCTAAGCATCGCCCTTCGTCTCTCCGAACAGCATATCTAGATTGCAATCAACAGAGCCTCCGTCCTGTCAATTACAGTCGACATGTGACTAGAAGGAAACTTTACAACGGTAACGCACAGTTCTTGCTACTGTGAGATGTACAAAAGTCATGCTCGAAAACACACATCAGCAAAAACCCGATGATTTGTTAGAATCTCTTCATAAGAGTCATGACCTATACTTGACCGGATTTGCAAAAAGAAGCGATGCTGTACGATTGTAATGATCAATCAACCTCCCCTGATGATATAGTTAGTTGTTGTTCAATTGAGAGTATGTCGCATCTTAACGTACCACCTGGGACTCGAACCCAGAGCCTCAAGATAACGACTGGTTGACCGTGATGACAATCATCAACAGTAGAAGTCTTGCGCGCTACCATTGCGCCAGCAGGGAAACATCTGCTTGATGCTGTGGACGCGAGCTAGTGACCTCATGAAGTTGTCTAGAATTCTGTCGTGAATAGGACAAATCAGCAGTTTCGTCTGTTCATAGTCGGGACGACAGGATGCATCATTCTAGCAGTACGACTCTCGTAATCAAATCGAAGCAAGCGAATGTGCCTCGTGAATCTGCAAGTACCCACGCTATGCAAGAAAGCAAAAATAAGAGCGACGTCTCGTGGGAGGAAAGCTAGTCGCTCTCGTTCCCATCAAGCGCCTCGTCTCTGAGGCCCCCTCTGCCGTCCATCTCAGGCTCATCCACGCCCTCCATGGTTTCGTCTACGTCCTCCTCACCCTCATTGCCATCATCATCTTCGGGCTCATCGTCATCCACATCGTCATCCTCGTCCTCGCCATCATCACCATCAGCTTCGAGCTCCTCAATCTCGTCCTCGTCGATGGGCTCGCCCGGCGTGATCACCACATGCCCGTCAGTACCCTTGAACTTCTTCGCCGGGCGCTCGTCATCGTCGCCTGCTTCGGCGTGTCCGTTCGCAACACCGTTGAGTTGTGCGGCCAGTAGTGAGGCGTCGGTGGCGTCAGGAGCGTCGTCGCCTTCTCCCGCACCCTCGGCTCCTGTCTTCTCTGCCTTCTCGGCTTTCACACGGTGACGGTATGAGTTGCGCTTGTCGCATTGAGTGTCGTTGTACTCTGTACCATGTTAGTGGGCCTGATTCATGCGGGAAGACTGCTGGAATGGAACATGCTCTTGAGCTCCGCTTCAAGTCGAGGTAGGAACCCTTCAAGCTCAGCGTCTTTCAGAGCGGACATGACATCTTGTGGCGATATTGTCTTCTTGTTGCTCATGCGAGCGAGGTCGTTGGAGCTAAAGCACATTGTGTTAGTATGGGCATTGAAAAATTGTTATTGTTTGTAGTCAAGCATTTGTGGGAGCAAGGCGGAGCGAGAAGCAAAACAGAATCAGAGCGAGCATACTTTGAAGCGATGTAGCTGACGAAGACTGTCGCACTCTTATGCATGGCCAGTAGTGCGTCCTTTTGTATTTGTGTGTTTGCTGGGAGTACTCCTTTTGCGAGGCGGGCGATCATCGATTTTGGTAATGTAAGATCCTGAATTTATTGTAAGATTGAGCAAAATCAACCATTTCGAATGCAGTATGCGCGCTTACCTCAACACCGAGGCCGTCTTTCTCCTTGCTGGCCTTTGTGGGCGCCGGTCCAGGCTCTGCGCCATCCTCTGGGGGACTTGAAGCGGTGCTCTTCCGGGGAGGCATGATGGCAGGCAGGTCGTGGCGCTGGTTCAATTGAAACTATCGAACTGAATATCGCACGAATATTAATTAGCAGCGATGAGGTTATGGCAGTGGCGATGTGGCAAGCGATTAATTGGCAGAGGTCGACACGTGAGCGACGCGGGCACGCGTTCAACAGAGGGCGTTGGAAAGTGGTGGTGGCAGAATTGGTCTCCGCAGGCCGCGAACCCTTTCTTACCTCAACCTTCCTACGGCTGCTTCAGGCCTTCCCGCGCACGCTCTTATTTTGATGGCAGTGCAAGCCTGATGTGGCATGAGAGTGCCACGACTCGAATACGCACTTGCGGCGCGGTGACCAGTCTGTCTGGGGCCATACACTGCGTTCGTACAAGATGTGGACTTCATTCTCTATCAAATCCATTGCACAGCCACAATCAGACGAAATGTATCAGCAATTTACTACATGGGTAGGTTTCAAGCTCATTTTGCTAGATTCCCTAGAAATCATGTACATCGATCTTACATTTTAAGCTATACGAGAGGACTTCTGTGCTCTCGTGTTCTATGGTGATGAAGTGAAAATATCCTCTCAGAATCTTGCAATGATCTATCAACTCAATGGCGGTTTAACCTTCCAACCGTGACCTCCTTAAGTTTTCGAACTAGGCGGTTATGACCACTAGTACCCCTATAGGATTTAGATACTCATAGTCAAGTACTACATCATTGCCTGGGCACCCAAATCTGCTGGTCCAGTATGAGATTCCAAGCAGGCTCAATTGCAGTGTGGAATGGCCTGCTTTGCCACGAATATTCAGATAATATGAACGGCATTCGGGTTAGCTTACAACTCTGAGCTTTCATATTCAAAGATTTGGTAGTAAATCTGAACAGACAATTACCGGAAACGAGCAGCATCCAACGTATCAACAAGAGCTGATCTTATTCATGAAAGACCAGGCACCTGACATCGTAGCAACGTGACAATGACAACGTTACGAGAGTTCTCAACAGATCGTGACCTGTCAGGATTCGAGACCTTCCATGGAACACCTTGTGACCAGTGTTTACTCCACATTCAACACTTCCTCGATCTTGAGAACTTGCCATGTTGTGGATTGTTCCTCCACCTTCTTTTCACATGCTTGACCCCATTTCGGGCGTCTTCGATCTGTACTGAGACCGTTACTCAGCTCATGTCAATTCATGACTATGGCTTTGCGATTGGATTGTGTACACAAGGTTGTCACCTCGTTCACCGCCAGCCTCCGACCCGTCCCTCATCCCATCTCCGCTTTCTCTCTGCTCTCAGGAACGCCGTCTTCTTATTCTCCTTCACACGCCGCACGAACTCTCCAATCTCACGATCTGATGCCATTCCACCTTCGTCTAACCAACTTTCCTCAAGCCCTCTGACAAGCTGCTCTTGTTCTTGTACGCTCGCACTGAGTCGTTGGTACAGCGCCATAGGGCTGAAACTCTGTAGTGCGTCCTCCGTCTCGGAAAGCTTTGTGCGATGTTGCTGTTCCAGCGCGCGTAATGAGAGAAGGCGTGATTGTGACTGTTCACGCTGTCGGTTGAGACGAGCTTCGACTTGCAGGAGAGAGTCCGCAAGGGCGAGGTTCGACTCGATCAACGGCTGTAAAGGAGCTTGCGAGGCAGGAATGGCAGGATGTGTGGTGTTCGGATCATTGAGGAGAGCTAATTGGAGATCTCTGTCCTGTAACAGTTTGTGCAGGTCGGAAGTGCCCTTGTCTTTCAAGATTTCAGGGAGCCAGTTATTCTCGATGATCGGAATGGTTGGTTGTGGAGGTCCCTGAGTGTGCGCAGACTGGCTGGGGCTACCATCGAGCTCAGAGACCTCATGTAGCTGCTGTCCAGGTGGTGGCGGAGGTAGAGGTGGGCCTCGTGTGGGTGTCTCTGATCCAGACGGTTTGGGTGGGGGAACGGGAGGAGTTGAGGAGTAATGTGTTGGAGCAGGCTGCAGCGCTGGAGAGTTGGAATATACAGGCGTAGAAGAGTATGACATGATTTGTGCCTGCCCGCCAGTATTTGTTCAGGCTTGCGAAATGTGTACTGTCGGCGAATGGTGGTGGATGAACAGCACAACGACCAGTGGCCGACCTTATGTTATTCGCCGAGATATGACGTTGCGAAAGCGTGCTGTCTCGCCCACCGTACACAATTCGAAGCCTGCCGCCTTCCTGCGACGACACCGCTTCAGATACTGCCGGCAGAATGGCACAACATCAGCCACACCACTAAACCGACGCCGCCACAAGCTCCACCTACCTTATGATCGAGACACATCCGATTTCGTGAGAGAATAAGCCAGCACTATGGGTCGTCGCCCAAATGCCGTGGTGGGAGAGTTCTTCCATCGCGGCCAGAAGCTTGACGACAATAGTAATCGTTATCAGCATACTTGTAAGAAATGTGGCCAGCATGTACGTAGAGTAGATCTGGTGAGGTAAGGCTTTGCTAATGCTGTGATTGCAAGTTCGCGAAAGGCCGTATCGATAGCATGCTGAATCATCTGTTGAAACGATGTCCTAGTATGACCCAGGAAGATCGCAATCTCGCATTTTTGCACATGCAGCATACATCTAATGGTCCCGCCAAAGCAAAGAAGCAGGCCTTGAGTAATCATATTGGCCAACAAGACGCAGTGCCTGTGCAACCACAAACCTCTCTTGTTGCACTCCAAGACTTGGGCCAGCAGACATTGCCGGTTAACCCTGCGATTGAGAACAGACCACAGATGCCGCAGATGTTGCAGCAGAGCTCTCAGGAAAGACAGCCAACGAACATACCACCCCAGATGCTCATGCAACGCCAGCAGTCGGCACTGGACACTCTCGCAGAAGTGTCTCGCAGACACATGGACTACTCTACGAATCCGCAAAGCTATACTGATGATCTAGACAATCCCGCAACGTCAAGACAAGCCCAGGAACCTTCAACCATGAGGCATGCACAGGATACCATTCAACCCGACAGCTACCTCCAATACATGATAGATACAAGGCGGGCCAACCCTCAAATAGGACTGATGCAAGATTATTTCTTGGAGGTTTTGCAGCGGTACAATAACAACGGCAGCATCGTTCCAAGACCAGTCGATCCAGTCTCCACGCCATCATATCCAGCCTACATTGCTCACATGCAAGTAGGGGCTGAACGTCCAGCATTTTCTGATAACGTAGTTCAGCAGCCACTGGATCACACGACAACGACTGCCAGTTATCAGACGAATGAAAACAATCTTGCGCCGGACGACGCACCAATAGATCCTCAATTAGATGTGCCGACAAACACTAACGAGTCAATAATGCCCAATCAACCCAACGAACCACAGTCGCAACCTCAGGACGATTTCATCACGTGGACAGAGGCTCCGCAAGGATTCGTCACCCAGCAAGAGCCTCCTTCGAATGAGCCTAATCCAGAGTTCGGCACAGCATACAAGTCCGACAAGAACAATGCACGTGCGAGATTCACAGATACTCGTCGCAAAGAAGTTCAAGAAGTACGCAAGCGGGGTGCCTGTATGCGTTGTCGCATGTTAAAAAAGCCATGCTCAGAAGGCACGCCTTGCGGCACATGCAAGAAAATCGACTCTGCGAGATTGTGGAAAGGCACCTGCCTGAGGACGAAGCTTGCGGACGAATTTACGATGTACTCAACCTCCTACTTCCACTCACGCATGGCCGGACGACTAGGCACAATGCACGGTCTTTTGTTTGTGCATTTACCAGGCAGCATCCAAGTCAAATTCATCCCGCAGTCTAATTTCGCCATTTCGCTTAGTGCAAAGTCCCACCGCTCTCCCACAGACAGCCAAGACGTCAACGATAATGTACAAGCGAACGGGTTCGACAATGCGATGAAAAGCAAAGATTTCATTGTGCTCGACGATACATCCGCGTCGCAAAAAGTGTCAAACTTTTGCATGAATGACAGTATCTTACACGATTGCATCAGGAATGAGCAGAGTACGATCATGAGAGCCACATTACAAGAAGCAGTAGCACTGCTTCAGGCTGAGAAATCGCAAGAGCAACCAGCAAATGCCAAACCGGGATCTCGTACGAACCACATATCGCCCAGTGTACTTCTCAGCAATGTGATCGAGCTCTGGGTCGAAACCAACATCCTGGTCCACGATGATCAAGGAGTCCTACAAATCCGCCATGACAGCAGCATGCCGCCATGTCAAGATCCACAGACTGCAGACTGGTCCAGCGACCCCAGTCGAGAAAGTCGACTACTGCCTCCGGATTGCTTGAGTTATGAACTCATTCGTTCTCAACTCCTTGCAGCCACAGAAAACGCATGTCACCGACTCAGTAGAGCAGTCATGAACGAGCTCGAGCGTCGCCTACTTCAACGTCAACAAGTTTCGGCATTTGCCACCTTCATCTCGGCTGTTGTTCTCTTCGGCTGCATCGAGCGCATCACATCTTTCTACCACGCCATGGACCTGGCGGCCCCGCCGAATACGGCCGGGAATATTGCCACAGACACATCTCAACCGGGCGCCAACCCAAGTCCACCTGACTATCCAACTTCGGTTCCGGCTCCCTCGACCCTCTGGTCTCAGGGCCCACACTTTGCTCGTCTTCTTACGACGCTTCTCCGCATGCGCGCCCTTCCACCCAAGACCACACTCACAACGGGTAACAAGCTTGCCGTATTGCGTGAGCCCGGTCTGCCAGTGCGTCTGAATGGTGTCGCGGTGCGGGACCAGCAAGATGCGGAGACTGCGAGAGCTGCCAAATGGCTGGATCCTTTAGGACTAGACGTAGATGTCTTGCGTGCAAGACGGGATGGTGATGTTGCGGACGTGGGCTGGGACATGAAATTTGTGAGTGCAGTGCTGCTGAGCGAAGGCATGTGATTCGGTGGGACATGTGTCATTCTTTTTAAAGTGTGGCTTTTATTTCTTTTCTTCACGCATATGCTCGGCGCAACGATATGATACCCCAGGTCGTCAATGAACTTCAGGAATACGAACAACTTGCTTAAATTCTGATCACGCATTTGCACGTGGTTACGGCTTTCCCAGCTTCAAAACTTTTTCATTTCGTATTATGACTGCAGCAGTCGTTCCCAAAATGCATCCTCTAGTAAATCCAGCTTGCAAACCCGACCAATGTCTATATCGCAAACCCCAAGACCTCCCATTGTCATATGCGACTCGCTGCCTCTAGACCTGTCGCCAGAGTACATGCCCGGATTGACCGGCCTGAATCTCGCTTCTGTTTCGTTCACATCACCAGATCCCGTGCGGGGACGGGGAAGCTTATCTCGCTGCCACTTCATTTTGATCTTTGCCGTAAGGTCGGCGAACCAGTGCAGCAGATCGTCGTGTCGCTCGTGTGCGGGCACAGCGCTCATTCGCGCCACGATCGTGTCGAGGAGGACTTCTGGTTCTAGCAAGTTCCGCAAAGCGCCGGGGACGGCTTCCCATTTCTCGAAACGAGGATGCAACGCGAGCATCAAGATGGCGATTACAGACAGCAAATGCGTCCAGTCTATGATGGAAAAGTGGAAGAGCGAGGCAGGTGGTTCTGAGAGAATTGTTTCAAAGTAGTCTTTGATGCTGATGGCCATGTCGGTGAGAAGCCTTGTTTGGACGTGTTTGCTGTTTTGGAGGACGAGGGATGAGACGGCGATTGTGGTCGCCTGCATGTCCGGGTGCGGAGTGATGCTTGTAAATTTGTGGATTAGACCTTTTAGCCTGCGGAGCTCTGCTTCTGAGTTGTGCCAGAGAGACCATGCGCGATTGTGCGCAGACGTATCGGATGCCTCGCTGGACCTGCGGATTGTCGTGTCGGCGTCACCGAGATAACGGCCGAGCTCGATGAGGTTTACGGTGTTGCTGTTGCTTGGAAACGGACCTCTGAACGAGAAACGCAGCGCAACATTGGAGAGATGATCGCTCCAGGGGAATGGCGAAGGTCTGTCGGAAGCCAAGCCTGAAAGGGTTGTGCAGAGATAATAGCATCCTAGGAAAAGCAACTGGACCTCGCGATCCGACTGCCGCGAAGAGATTGTGTCGACACCAAAATGACGATGCAGTCCTTGCTCAGACGCCATGCCGGTAAGAAGATGCAGGTACTGGTAAATCTGTTGTTTGTGCATATATCGATGATGCCACATCGTGTGGACGAAGAGGCCACTCATGATATCGACGCTTCTCTCGTCATCCAGTATGCACTTTGTCGAAATCGTGTGGCGGAACGTTCGCACCAGACGATGGCGCAACTCCGGATTGGTGGCTGTTGCGACAGTACATATCGCAAGAGATGTGACCGGCCTTTTCGCAATCATCATGATGAGATCTGTGCTTGGTAGCTCAACAAATGGGGACCGAGCCGACATGCGCTCGAAAGCAGCGAACTTGTCTTGCACGAAATCATAATCAATATCAGCCAGACAGTCGAACGAAGACTGCGCGTACTCGTCAAGGCCTAGACTGTGCACGAAGAGCGACACGAAGGAGCGACTGCTGCTCTGTACAGCATCTGATTTAGGTTCGACGGCATCTCTGAGCTCATCGGAGCGTCTGTCCTGCTGTGATGGGAGAGAATAGACTGGCGAATGACTCGATGTCGTATGTAAAGGCACTGTCGTGTTGTCCAGGATATGAGAAAGAGGCGCGCCCCTTATCTCCGGTTCTGAGAGTCCATTGATCGATTGCCGTTTCCGAGGTTTAGGAATCGAGGGTAAACACTCCCGACTCATGCGGTGGCATCTGGTTTACGGCGTCAGCGGCTAGATCATGCATCGGATGCAAAAATCGGCAGAAGCTCAGTGCCTCCAACCTCCAATGCTATCCGGTGGGCGGAAAAAGGGAAACTCTGTGGCCTGGCCTCTCACCTTTCGCATATGCCAGCAACCGTGGAAGCGATGCATTTCATCTTCAATCCCTGGAAGAATTCATAGTCAGTCCCAGCACATTTTCCCACCTAAATTGACGATCTCGCGACGCGCGCAACATGTCGTTAACCTACCGCACATGATTGACACGCCGAATTCCTGGGTTGTCGCTTTCGCTTCGCAGTTGTGTCCGGGGTCCCGTCCAGGCCATTGGATTCGCTGTTCAGCTCGCCGGGTGTCTCTGACGGCCTCGTTGTGGTCTCCATGATAGTCGCGTGCGCCGGCTAGCCACGAGCATGATGGAGAGGAGTGAGGTTGCACTCGCACAGAAGACGGAAGAAAGACTCGGTTCATGTAGGCGTTTGCCCGGCTGGAACTACCGTAGAGCCGAAGACAAACTACACAGCAGCCGACTCGGATTATTTCCCCTTCCCCAGAATGTTAAGGTCAAAGATGTGGGCCCCCACTGTCTGTGCCCACAAAGGCATGCGGAGGACAGAATATGACGTCCCACTCTTTCCACCGTAGCACGGCGGAAGTGAGGGCGGCTTTCATCGGGTTTTGGGATGGCGAGTCGAGGCCAATCTTAGATACCGCGGCCCATTCTACCGGCTATCATGCTGGGGAATAGGAGGCTCTTCCCTCTCCGATTGTCTCACTTACTGCAGCCAAATCTGGCTCCTCTCACTGTGCCCCGCTGCAGTCTATCACCACCGTGACATCTGTGAGTAGCAGTCTTTTCCTCCTTTTCGTAGGTGAGATATTCGGGAATCAGGCCCGGTCCTCCATCTTCGCCCGGAACATGTGGTCGCACACGCTCTCGGGTCCTGCCACGGCTGGCTGCCTCGTCGAATTTCTTTGGGACTCAGTCCTGCTGCCCTAGGGGGATCGCGTATCCTGAGGAATACGCGATGCGACATGATAGCTGCAGCCTCTCTAGTCGGGTAGCAGCGCCGAGAAGACGTACCAGGGTGCGCGCCGCTACCGTGCATCTTATTGAAGCAACGCAGATCAGGGCACTCTGCCGAAAAAGCGCGGTCAAGTCGAGCGGTCGCGAGATGAAGGAGTCCGTACGAGCGTATGTCCTCCATCGTATCCCGTCCTCTGGGTACAGGCGACCTTCCGGATCGATCTTCCGCGTCAAGTTGCTAGTGCACTACGCACCCTATGCGCGTCTGCCGAGAGCAGCGTACATATGCTCGACATACTGTTGAGATGCGTCTTGACAAGGATCGCGGCAGACTGGCTGCAAGTGGTCGCTATGACAGCAACTGCTTTGTTGTATATCATGCTTTCACTTGTGCACTTCATCCTTCCGCAGTACTGGGTCGGATCTCGATCCTATTACGTGCAGGAATCTTTGACGCTCTCGCAGCCGTGATGACTTCAGGCAAAAACCCGCGCGCGCTAAGCCCACACGGCTACTTACATACATGTCTCCTGCTCGGCTGATTTCTTCGAGCTTGGTAGGGAACAAGAGACGCTTGGTCACAGTGCTGATTCAGAACCGTGGCAGCTATTCCTGCCTTGCTTGATACCGCTAGACTATGATCTTGCAGATTACGCTGCCAAAAAGAGACACCAGGCCCATTCAAGCGTGTAGAAAGCCTTTGGGAGGCTGCGCTCGCTGCCTGATAGTAGTCGCATCACTTCCTAAGTCTGCGGCGCTCGGCCAGTGCACTCGAATCCATCCGGACTGACGACGTTGCTGCACAGATACTGCTTAGCTACCGCGCCACCATTAGCCTTGAACAACACGTCCCGAATGCTGATGTCTGTGCAAGGAGCCGCACCCGAGCACTGCATGCTTGCCACTACGTCCGTCGTCAACGTCCCGCCCATCGTAGAGATGGAAAGATCGCTGATCTTGAATTTCGAAGTGTCGCACTGCCCTGTGAATCCAGAGTACGAGTTGCATTGCGTCATGTAGAAGGCTTGCAGAGAGTTCTCGACCGAGAAGTCGCTTATGGTCACGTTGCGAAGGTATCCCACTCCGGCGCCACCTCCATTTGGAGGAGTCCCTTGCACAACACCGGTCCAGGTCTTGACGTATGCACCGTACTTGTTATTGTGTGTCGCGATGCTGCGCACTGTGATGTCTTCGAGCACTTCAAATTGGCCCTCAAACTGGCCGATGCTGCCGAATGCCACTCCAGTTGATCGGTAGAAGGTGCAGTCCTCGACTAGGATGTTGGTGCTGTCTTCGTAACATCACAATTAGCAAGGAGTCCAATTGAACAGCCATCGCGGCGTTGCTACGAACTCACTGGCTTTGAAAGCAATATTGTCATCGCCATTGTCAACCACAAGTCTGGCGAAGGTAATGTCCGAGGCATAAATTGTGTTTGCGCCATCAGTGTTGAGGTTGTGGCCATAGTCATTGTTCTGGAAATTCGTGTTGTTGATGTAGAGGTCCTGTATCAGGACCTTGCTCGAGTGAATGAGCGTCATCGTCCACATCGGGCTTTGGACAAACTTGATGCCCTCGACGACCGAGTTGGTCAAACCGTTGAAGGTGATCTGGTGCGGACGGCGTGGGTAATTACTAATTGTTCCATACGCCTCATACCAGACCTGGCCGTTGCCGTCAAAAGTTCCAACTCCGTTCGAGCTGTACATGTGAATCCTGTCGCCACCGAAAATGAAAGCCGTAGATTGGCTTTGGTAGCCCATAGGGAGAGAGTTTGCAAGCCAGTAAGAGATGTCGGTGCTCCAGAGTAGAGTGCCTTGAATGTCGATCTCGACGTTTGACAGACCCGTGATCTCCATGACCGAGTCAATGTGGTCTGGGAGAAACTGGTTAGTGAATGCTGCCTTAATCACGGTAGACAGACATGGCGCTTGGGAACATACAAGTTGTGTCCTCGAATACCACTTTGGCATCGCGACCACAATCCTGAAAGGCTTTGATGATGTTTGGAGCACTGTCGCTGCCGTCCTCAGGCGCGACGACTGTGCAAACTCGGCGGCCAGATTGCGGCTCTGGAAAACTCCATGGCGCGCCAGGGTAGTACGAGGGAGCTTGAGTGTACGGGACAGGAACGTAGTTGGGCGCCGAAAGCACAGCTTGAATCGATGCCAGGACAGGCGTGATTGCGAAAAGGTAACGCATATTAGGGTAGAGATGCTCGCGCAGGTGTGGCAGGAAAACGAAGGGAGCGCAGAGGAGCGGTCTACTGAGTTAAGAAGCATAGGTGAGCTTGGTTGGCCACGTTAGGAAATGTCGTTCACTGCTACAACGTGAGCTCCCGCGTGTGCATGTGCTCAACGCCTTGCAGCAACGCCTGACCTCCCTCTCACTCAAGCCATAGCATCCTCGCCCCGGCACTTGACAGGACCTCGGGAGCATAGTGCGCATAAGAAAAGCCGTTCAGCCGTTGATGCGTTAGAGCGTTATGATCATTGGTGATCACGATGCAAGAGACGCCCATCGCACGCGCACTGATAAAGTTAAATCGGGATAAGGTATAAGGTTCTGTCAATCATTCACGAATTAGGCAGAGGATGTGAATGCTTCAGCCAGCCGCTCGTCCAGCATAGATCGAGCCATAGAAAATATTGCGTTGGTCAGAGACACGATCTTCCAGCGCAAAGTGTGAATGTTCGTAGGCGTGTCATTTCACCTCGATGCCAGCGATTGTACGCCCTTGGCAAGTGATGTAGTGCCGTGGCTACTCTGTGAAGCAATGCAGGCGTAGGTCACAAGCTCGATAATTGATAGATGGAAATGCATGTTACATAGTGACACATGGGTATGGAGAGACGACAGGAATAGGAGCGCAGTGATTCGCGCAAGACTGGAACCTCGAAAGAGGAGCTCGATGGAAGAGGAGTTGACGCCACCTGCCGTTTGTGGGGAACCAACCAGCCACCTGAGCCACTGTCCATCAACCCGCAATACCGCTCTAGCCTACATCATCATTACAGTATCCATTGTTGACGATATTGGCAGTCTTCCGGACGCCGCAAGCCCTTCGCATTGGGCGTTTGGACGAGCTGTAATTGAATACTTCTCAACCCTGAACCTTGAAACACTTTTTGAGCCACCACTGCTGACACGACTTGCCCTGAACAACATGGAGCACAATGCGCCACACAAGAGCGCAGCGTTCGAGGGTTACTACAGCAAGTTCGACCTGCCATCGGGAGCTCATGTCGCCTTGGTCGTCTGCAAAGTCCACAATGCCAAAACCCATCCAAATCTGATATCTTTCACCTACGTACCCCATGATGCCTCGAAGACTTACCAAAAAGAAATCTTCCCGGACGAGATGGAAATGAAAGTATTGTCTCCGGACAACGCCTTCGAGGTCGCAATCCCAAGTGTTGGCTTCGTTCGATGGCACGGCAACTCCATTACTGAGTACGACATCAAAGACGAGTCTTTCACCTTCCAGGGCAAAACTACTACTCGCACTCCATGGTCAAGAACTGCCAATACGCCTGAAAGTCTGCTTGTACACCTTCCATTACCACTGCACTGGCACGTCCACTCACTCGCATCTGAGTGTGAATACTCTCTGTCGATACCCGGCTATCTCCCGCCAGAACAGGCGTCCAACACTGCCATCGTCCACCAAGAGAAGAACTGGGCGGTTTCATTTCCCTCTGCACACATGTGGCTGCAGGCACGCAATGGCGACAGATCCTTCTGCTGCGCCGGAGGGCAGATCCTAGGCATGGAGGCATTCCTGCTCGGCTACCGCAGCAAGAAGTTCGAAATCGACTTCCGACCTCCTTTCGCTGTGAGGGTTGCGGGCCTGAGTCCCTTCTTAAGTTACACGTCAGACTGGGAGAACCGAAAGTTCAGTCTGAGCGTGCAGAGCTTCAGGCAGAAGATCACGGTCGAGGCAAGTGCACCTGCTGGCACCTTTTTCTCGCTTTCGGCGCCCTTCAAGGAGGGACACCTGCCCAATCAGCTGGGGGAGAGTTTCAAGGCTACTATTCGGGTCAAGGTCTATGAGAGCGGGTGGGTGAGCGACTGGACTCTGGTTGAGGAGGAGGTGTTTGAGGGCGCGAGTTTAGAGTTTGGAGCTGGCTACTACCCACCTAGAGGGAGCGACAAGAAATTCAACTGATGGTAGAAGATAAACTGCATACAAGTAGACGAAAACAATATACATACTCACGGCCATGATCGCTCAAAGTTTCGGCTTTGGCTTCACTGGCTCATTCATCCAGTCACTCTTCATAACAGTGATCAGTTCCTCACTCATCCTGCCTCTCGCCTCGCGGGGGATCTTCGCTAGCTGCAGCTCATGCTCCGCAGCACGGCTCTTCCAGTTGGCCACTTCTAGCGCGAGCCACTCCTGGCAGGCATCCGCGGTCTTGCCAACGACCTCCATAGGAATCAGGTGGCCGACACCCTGGAAAGTCACCTCCTGTACGCGACCTTTCTTGAAACCGCCAGAGCCGCCGGGTGCAATTCCCGTTTGTGCCATCTTGTCCGCCTTAAGCAGAGGCTCGGAGAGTGACGACTGGTCTCCGAAAATGTACAGTACGCTGGGACGCAGGTATGGTAGTTGGTGGAAAGTGGCGATTGGTTCCGGGCGGTAGAAAGGCGAATTTGGTGCAGATTGAGGGTCTACGTCCGGGTGTGTCGCAGGGTTGGGGTTCTCTTCTGGATCGGGGTTATTTGGACCTTTGAAGTTGGGACGCATGAAGGTAAAGACTTCTTGGTGCTTGGTTGTGGTCAAAGTGACCTCTTTCTCTGTTTCTTGGTCTGGTGAGACCGTTGCTGAGCTTGGGTCTGCGTTGAGTGGAGGCAAAGTTCTGGACGCTGGTGTTGCATCGGGGTGCAGCAGAGTAGGAAGGTCTCGCAGGCCGTATTTGACCCAGAGATCTAGAACTTTCGGATCCCACGTTTGGTAGAACTTGGAGCGCTTGAAGGAGGCTTCTGCGACTTTGCGGCTGGGCCATCTGTCTCGGCGGAAGGTCGATGCCTTAGCTGGACCAAAATTACCTAGCCGACTGGGCAAGCGTTGGATGACCGGATCCATTAGGATGAGGGTAGTGAACAATCGAGGGTGCATTAGTGCCAGCTTGACAAGGTGGCAGCCTCCCATACTGTGCCCAACGCCAACAATGGGCTGTGAGATCTCGCGTCGGAACTGGTTGATCATCAAGAACAGATCGCGTGGATGATCACCCCATGATGCTACAGACTTGTTAGTGATCATGCTTGAGCGTCGCGACTGCTGTTGCACACTCACGATCGTTGCCCAAATTCCTCTCGTTTAACACCCCGCTGGCGCCCTGATGCGCGACGTCCGCGATCCAGATGTTGCGGATCCTGATATCCTTCGCTTTCAGCTTCTGATACAACTCGTCCCAGAGAGGCTCGTATAGTTCCTTTGGAAGGTTAGTGTATGATACACAGGGATGCGTATGAACCCGGGAAATGGAGTACCTTTGGAAAGCCGTTGGCATGTCCGCCAATGATGGTCACATCGCCAGGTTTTGGGTCCTGATTATCAAGCGGAGTGTATTGCTTGACGGCAAGCTTGAGTTCATCGTCCTGGCTGCCCGCAGTTCCTCCTGGATATTCGCGAATATGCGAGGTGGTGAGCGTGTGCTCCTGGACCTTGAAGAGCGACATCCTGTCGTGCTGTTGAGACCTGAGCTTATCAAGATCTATCAACAGTAGTGGTTCGGATATTGGAACTATTGTATAATGTCTCGCTACGGATTTATCGCATGGGTTTGGATCCCTGATGATGATAGCCGTCTGTCGTCCAGCCCAGCCGCGCCTGAAGCCGAGGTTCCACTTTCGGCAGACCAGGAGTTTTGTTCTGCCGTGCGTCCAACGCCTCATTCTACCTTACTACGCTATCTCACGTGTTGACAGCCACGACCCAAACATAGTATCGTCACTGCTCATTCAACTAAACACACGCGCCATCTAGTAAGGTAGGAGCAACCCCATCGCATGGTAGTTACCGGTATTCCGTTACACGCTCTTCATTTTCATGGCGTTGTTCATGATCGCTAGCCTGGCAGAAGCGCAGCCACCGTTGCTGCGCCAATCATCGTGCATAGTGGACACAGATTTTCGCAACTTCAGCCTCAAGGGTCGTAAATGGCGGTATTATACATAGATTGGACACTATTTGTGCGCTCGCGGCAGCGTGGCATTTCTTATTGACGCTCGAAGCACGCGTGTTCATCATCGCCTACCTGTACACGCGAAGTCAGCACGTCGGCTTGCTCGCACATCATGTCCCGTCCAAGCTCCCAGAAAGGGCTGTCTAGGTTCTTGCGTATGTAGAGTCTCGATTTTGTTTAGTCTATGATCAGCGGCTCATTCGAACACAGCCTCCTTTCAATGGCTGGGCTACAATCATGTCGTAATGATAATATTGGCAGTATCATGCATTCTATTGGGTGAGTAGACCTCGGATGGCATGAAACGTGCGGGCTCAAGTTGACATGATCAGCCTTACTTCTTGCGGGATGTTCTTCGAGCACCGAAGTCATGAGTGACATCTACATCTTAGGCCTCGAATACAGGACTGGCGTTGGCGTAGAGAACGCGGTATCGAGCCAGCTAAAAGTGAGAGTCGGCTACTTTGGAATATGCGCACAGCGAAACATCGAAACACAATGGTTCTGCGCCAGCGGAGAACAAGGCATCAGGTCCGTCATCGCTGAGTCAGACGCGGATCCGTTGGGGGTCATAGAAATCGGAGCGAACTTCAGAAAGGATGTTGTATTCTCTGGACTACTGTAAGATCGCTCGACTGGTGTCCATCGTCTCTTCGCACTGCTGACTGAGTACAGCATCGGAGCAATGGTCCTCGCTGGCTTGGCTTTTATTGGTCTGGCTACGTTTCCAGGGTGGGTCGAGGAACAAGATGAAGCGGCTGGCTCGGACATCGACGTCAAGCCATTCCCGTCAAGAGCAGTATCTCACGCGATAGCTTTTGCTCTGTTGATGGCGTCACTGCTTATTCTGGTGTCCTGTCTGTGGCAGCACGTTGCGGCTGCTTCGGTAGTCACCACTGTCTCATCAATGTCGCAGCAAAGGATTGTTGGCCATGTGGGAGCTGTAGCTGCTGTGCTGGTATGGCTCTCTTTGGCGTTTGTCGTATTCACGTTTCTTGGGATTCTGGTTATGATCATCAGCATATATACTTTGGATCTGTTGACAGATGACTGAGCTTACGATAACAGGGTTTTAGCTTGCTGAATCAAATGATGAAGCATTAGGCTTCTGAGCCTCTGATCATCTGTCTGCTCCGAAGACCTGTGACGGGACCGTGCCTCTTGAAGTTGAGCGTCATGAGTAGTGCTGTGGCGACACTAGTCAGTAAGAACAAAGTGATGATGGTCTTGAAGCCTCGGCCCATATTCGTAGATGTCCACATGAACACAATTGGTATGACGAATGGTGCTGTCACAGCAATCGAACCAGCCGTCCCAACAAGTAGCGCTTGCCTGACACTTTTCCAGATCTCTTGCACGGTGAATCGAACAATAGTGAGCATCGGAGCTTTGTCAGAATCGCTAGGCTTGACGCCAGTAATTTCCCAGAAGCGTTCGAAGGAGCGTCTGGTGCTGTTGGCTAGTAGATCACTGCCCACCAGAATCCGCACACCATACGCAACGGACACCATCACCAAGGAAGTGATAATGAAGACCCAGACAGGAACGCCATCTCCGAGCTCGCGAATTGACATGCTGAAGAGAGATGCGCAGAAAGAGAGCGGAATGAAGACAAAGGCCAGCTCTGTTAAGCGGGTAACCGTCTGCGTCTCATTCATACTGCGCCTGCTCTCATTGAACTGCATGTCTACGCGCAGATCAGCGTATGCTTCGTCAAGCCTCATCTTGACTCTCGCAACGTTATTGCGGACATCCTGCACGATCTCGTCGACTTCGTCGGGAAGCTGCTTGCCTCCCTTGGATCCGAGGACGAAATGTACGAAGTGCTCGAGTCGTGTGCTGATCGCAGGTATCTCTTTTTCGAACTCACTCATGAGTTTGCGCCAATCCGCCAAACGGCGTGTCAGCAAGAATTCATCCAGAGAATCATTGCAGATGTCGTCCAATGCAAACTCCAGGCTGCGTAAGAATACTCGTGTGTCTTGTTCCACGATCTTTAGCAGAATAGTAATCGGATCCGTGAGATCTCCACGGCACGCTGTTTGTGATGTTGGGTAGCTCGCATTTTGAATCGACCACGACGTAGGGTGTAAATCAGTGAACGAAGCCTTGAGTCTACCGAGCTCCGCTTCACTTGCTGTGTACTTGTTCAAAGCGACGTCTGAAGGCAGACGCGGTGCCATCGGTAGAGCTATCTCGACCTCAACTTCGTTCCCTGCATTGATTGACGATGATTGACTGAAACTGCTCGCAGAGCTTTTCGCGACACCTAGGCGAGTTCGAGCGTAAGGCGGAGATCTTATGTCTGTTATTTTGGGCAAAGGATCAAGTAGTAGAATTCCTGGTAACGTTCAGCGGTGTACAGATACGGCAAGTGAGGAATTAGAGCGTTTACCTATTGGTACATTGGGATCCTCTTGGATGCGGCAAAAGCTGGCACGCTCCTGCCAAGCTGTCGGCACAAGTGTAGATCTGAGCTCATACAGAGGCTTCTTAGATCTGCGGTCAGTAGCTCGTAGCTGGTCACCAAGACCAGCTGTCCCTGCTGATAGGGACCAGCTTCGACGGAAGATATTGGTGTCTACTCTCAGCTGGTGCTCTCTCGCTAGGCGATTACGCTTGCCCCTGGCAGTGAATATCGGATCACGCCATGTCACACTCGACACGCCATCTAGGCAGTCCAAATCTTTGTTCAATAGCTTTCTTGGAGCTCTCAGCCAATCCGTCAACAGCGGGTTCAGGTAAAGAGGTCGGCACCAGGTCATTGCGACGAAATTTTTCCCAAGGTGAGATGTATTCCATCGCTCAGCATCTGTCTCGCTGTAGTCCTCAGCTTCGTAGCCTGATCTGTTCAGGTGTTCGGCGAAATATTCCGGGTCAAGCTCAAATGTCGTGCCCAGTATTTCCATAGATTCCGAGCAGAGATCTTCAACCAGTATGATTCTTGAGCGGATCGAGGGGTCTTCCACGTTTCTCAGCTCTTTTAATCGATTTGTCATCGTTTCCCGGCCCAACTGGGATCTGGCATGGTTCATATCGATAGTCACATCGGCTCGTGAATCACCATCGGACAGATAGTCAACGCAGGTAAATTTTCCCGTGAGTCTGTGTCGACCTTTCGGAGGCAATATAGCCTTCAGATGTGGCATGAATTGTTTGAGGGGTTCGATCCTCTGCCAGTAGTCTCTCTTGTCAAGATCCGGCACATGAGAAGCCTCATTACGTGAGGCAACGATTGAAGGTTCCGTCGTGTTGAACGATCCAGAGCCGTCGGACGTTGGGAGAGGTACGGCAGATGGTGCGAGCGGATGCAAATTATGCAACTGCTCGAGAGAGTCGTCGAAGGCACTCACAGTTCCGACGCCGGTTTCACTCCCTTGTGAACTTGTGTGAGACTCCAGAAGGCTCAACTCGGCCCTCGCTGGGAGATGCACCTTTGCCGGGTTGACAGCTTGCAATCGATCTAGCTGTTGGAATGAGCTAGTAACAGGTTTCGTACCTTTCGCCGTTGCTACACTGTTTAGTGAGCTGCTGTGGGAAGAGGGCAGGTTAATTTGAGCCTCAAGTGGGACATGTGCCGTCTCTAGTTGCAACAAAGAATTGTCCTCTCGCGAAACACCAGAAGTCCTCAGATCTAGTCCGTCATTGCCAGAGACCAATTGAGACGATTGGGAACGAGATGGCACTATGGCATTTGCAGGTGTATCTATTGGTCTCGAGAGACTTCGCGTGGTCTGAACAATGCCAGAGACTGGTTGAGAGGCATTCGAGCCATTTCGAGGCATTGAAAGCTCCGATGCGTTGTGCAAGTCGGGTTCGGGAGCTGTCTGAAGCGTTGCTCCATGTTGATCGGTCTGGTTAATTGCGCCAAGAGATATGTTGTCAACCCAGGATTGGACATCGGGAGGAGATTGTCTGAGCGGTCGTGTCCTTGGCATCGCTATTGATGTACCTTAGGGTTTGTTCCTAGGACTCGACGACGTGACAAGATCTTGAGGCGGCCTTTAGCTGTACCATTGGCCCGTCTATCGCAAGTAGGAACACTGCAGCGTCAATATCAATATTGTCCTGTCCAGATCGAAGGGCATCTGTGCGCTTGCATGGTTGATTAACCAAATTCGGTCAAGCATATCTGCTACTGCAAGCCACAGTGCAACAATGCTTCAACCGCGGTGGAGACATTACAATCAATGTAACGGCTTACACGACAGAAGAACATTTGCTACTCGCACTCGATATACCGCTGCAGGCATGATGCTGAGCAGATAGTGGATAATTGACGTTCACGCATTTGCTTGTGTCTGCTATCGAATTGTTCTCACGTACTGTACTTCAGCGGGACTGACGGGGAGGTGAGCGAGACATGCTTACCGCTCGGAAGAATACTCTAGTTTCCACGATGGACCTTCCAGCACGAGTGAATGGTAGTCCCGTGTTCAATCTTGAACGCCCTTCAATTGACGGCTATAGCACCCTTGTCGATGCCTTCAAAACAGCCACTTCGCCATGTTCACGAGGTGCCTTACCTCCAAGCGCATGGCGGTACGCGAAGCTTATCGAAGAGGGAACGTTAACATGAGATGCCAGTACGATGCGAGTGGCTTGCTAAGTGACATACATTTTGCTTTTGCCTGCTTTCTGTGACATTCTCTCATTCATGCCACTGCCGCATTGATACAATAGCACAGGAAGATGCACTCATTTGCTTCGCCTTTTCGAGAGCAACCCGTATAGCCATCGGGTCAAGGTTCGTCGCAAGTATAGTCTCTCCTGTCGGGGAAAGGTACTTTCACAGCGCTCACGTCTCGGCTTGCTGCTGCCGGCGAATCTGGCACGTTCGCTTCATCGCGTCGTTCGCAGTGTCCTGAAGCCTGCATTGCCCTGTACCCGCCTGGCTTGTCCTCGTGGCATCATTCGGTGCGCGCCAGATACTCCCACCTCCCTCGGAATTCTTCAAATAATCCAACTCATCATAGCCTGACCTGACCATAGCTCAGACGTGCTTCGTACTTCCAATCAAATCTCCTCTAACCTTGCTCCAATCAATGCTCGCGTCCAGCTCTTCATCCACCAGTCCACACACCACCACATTGTCTCCTCGCACAAGATACAGCCCGTGCGGTTGTTCTGTGGAAGGCTCGTCGTCGCCCTGTTCGCGGATGATACGCTCGATTGTGTCTGCTAGCACGAGGTTGGTGACTTGGTCGCAGGATATGAGAGTTCCGGTTAGGGTGCGGCCGTCGACTGTGATGATGAGGACTTTCTCTAAGGGAGGGTATGTTAGTATGGTGGAAATCCTTGCTTTTGTGCGGTGTTCTTTTAGCTTACTGTTTACGTAGTGGTTGAGAGACATGCTTGCTTATATTGTGGTGGTCTGTCGAAGCCGCGGCGCGGGTGCGCCTGGCCTGGTCGGGGAAGTGTTTGAAGGTAGCCTGGAGACAGAGTGTCGAGTTCGTGCGATATATGCTAAAATAAAGCTGTTCAGACAGTGGGTATGCGGGTGGGTGGAAGGCTGGTACAGGGTATTTAATTATTGGACGTTCCTAGCAGCTTGACATGTGAGATTTGAAGATACACCTGTGCACGGACCAAGTGCAATAACGAACATGAACTGGAACATCACAACACAGCATCTTGCTCCGATCTGGGAAGGCTTACTAAGACACGGCTTAAGGATGCTCGTAATTGATCACAATCAATACACCTCGACGAGATTCTCCAGTCTGATTAATAGCTGGAGCAGCAGTGACAGCAGCATGAAACGATACCAACACATAAAGCACCACCCCTCAAGCCTTCGCAAACGCCTCCTCTACAATCCTCGCCAACTCCCCCAACGTCTCCACCCTCAACTTATACCCATACTCCTCCTCCCCACCCCTCCCATGCGCCTTCTCCCCAATCAACCCCTTCCTATCAACCCACACGCTCTGAATCCCAACCTCCTTCGCCGGCCGATGATCATGAAACAAGCTCTGCGCGACATGCACCAGCTCCTCCTTCCGCACCCCGAAATCCGCCTCCACGTGCTCGAGCAAGTAGTGGAAATTCTTCAAGTCGGGCTTGTAACTCCCGATGTCCTGCGCCGTGTAGATGGCGTCGAAATGGCAGCCCTTCAGCGGGCCTGTGAGAGTCTGGGAGAAGGAAGAACGGTCGACGTTTGAGAGAGGGATGAGCTTGAAGCGCTTGCCTAGTGATTGGATGGCCGCGACGGTGTCTTCGAACGCCGGGTACTCCCCAATCTTCGCGCCGTAGTCTTCCGCCGCTTGGTCGACGTCGGCTTGGGTTACTTTGCCATCTGCTACGAGGCCGAGGTCCTGGACGAAGCGGCGAAAGCCTTCGGCGATGACGTCCGATTGCAGCATTGTTGGGTTCTGAGCTTGGACTTTGACGTCGTGCTCGTCGATGCCGTTGAGGGTTTCGGCGCGCGATGGCAGGCAGGAGCCTACGGTTGAGGAGCGGGCGGCGTTGTAGATGCCGGATTCCCAGTCGATGAGGGTGCCGTAGATGTCGAAGCTGAGAGCTTTGACGGAGGTCCAGTCGATTGGCGAAGCCATGGTAGGTTGTTGGAGGGTTTGATGTTTAGAAAGTGATGTTGGGGGATTCGTTGAGTAGAGGTGATCGATGGCGTAGACGTGCTGCTATTTGTGACGATAGAATGGGATGGAGCGAGGTGAGAGGCGGTGATTTCTTGACCTTATGAATGTGCAATGGACAACGCAGACGACCCTACGGCTGCGCCCTTCTACAGTGGTTGTGCCTCGACACGAGCACGAAAGCCAGATACATTAAGGTGGCGGTGGATAAAGCGGAGCTCAGGTCTACCGAAGTGGAGCTGAAGAGGAGCAGAAGAGGCAACCCCAGGGCGTGGAATCCGCCAGCGCCAAGGCTGTCATCGAAAAGAGCTCGAGGTATCACGGAGAGGAAGGTTCGGTGAGTGCATATTCGATAGCACAGTTGCCCAAGATTGGACGCCGAGCAAGACTGGTGCACATACACAGAATTCAATCCTCCCCAATCTCCCAACGCTCCGTGGCAGAGCACAAGGATGATTAGTACATGTAAGCATAGGCACCACTATCTCGATAGCATTCCAACGGGACAATGACATCTTCGAAACGGAAACCAAAGACGAAGCAAAGGAAAGTGATCATCAACTAGCGAATCTGTCTATTTACACACACCCTCCCCCACAACAGACTCGCCGGGTGTCTAGTGGAAGAGGGAGAAAGCAAAATCACACCTGTGCTTTTTTTCGGGGGTTCCTCCCTCAAAAAGAACGCCCTTGCTGCCCCATGTAGAAGATGAAAGCAATACATGCCGCAGATAAAACAGGTGAGGTGAGAGTAATTGGACTAAGTGAGGAGAAAAACAGAGCATTGATCATGAAGAGGAAATAAAGCAGAAAAAGCAGCAATTGTTTTTGTTCCTATCCCGACATCTGGGATATTTGAGGGGAAATGAAGGGGTTCACTGAATGAAAGACCCAATTTAATGCAAGCAGGTAAAACGACAGAAAAGGCAAAAGGCATGCGCCAGACGCTATGCGTGTATCAAAACATAAAAGCAGAATGAAGAAGTAATGTCGCCGCATGAGGGAATGATGAGGCGAAGGGACCGCATCCCAAATTGTCCTCCATTTTGCACATCCCTCTCTGCCATGGGCGAATTCGGAAAAGCTGATCGTGAGGTCGTCTGAGTGGTAGAGCGTATCCACGTTAGAGTAAAGAGTGATCATGGTTGTGTTGCGCATGGAGAGCCGGAATGAGCGGCCCTAGAGCCATGCAGTACTTCCAGCAACTCCGTAGATACCAGCTCCAATGACTTCAAGCCCCAGAGCCACCATTCATGAACCCCTGTAGGCATTCCCTTCGCGTGTCGAAAACCAGTGTCCGAGTCGTGCATGTATGCAGGATCAATCGAGTTGATGATCAACAAAACGATGCTTTGCGATGAACGCCCACTTTTTTCCGTCCATACCCCTGAAAACAAAACGCCGTGAAACTCCATGCCAATCGATTCAGCCATCGAGGGATAAGTGCGATGTGAGGGCAACCGTAGTGAGCTGCCGATTAGGCGAATCATTATTATCGCTTTTTTGGTAATGTTGCAGTCCGTTAACGAAGCTCCATGCTAAACGCGTCAAGCCTGTGAGGCGAGCACTAGTTCAATGGTATGCAAAACGTCAAGAAATTGAGTGAAGTCAAAATAGCAGCGATCGTGTACGCAGCGGCTAGGCTCAAGCTTCCAATTGCGCCTTGAGAGTGGCATCGAGTGTGTCTGCGAGCTTCTTGCGGTTGCGCAGATTGAGTGCCTTGTTGAGCCACGCGCTCCTGAGAGACTTGAAGAGCGAGCTCTCGCCCTTGACACCCTCAGCCTTGATGAGCTCAATGTAGTCGGTGACCACACGTGTCGGCAGGGGGTTAGCACTGTTGACGGCCTCGCCGTAGTACTTGATCAAGTTCTTCTGGCCCTCGAAGGATGCGCGGTCGTTGGAATCGGCATCAGCGTAATATTTGAACTCGCTGTACATGCGGTTGTTGAAGTTGCGGATCAGGAAATGCGACCAGAACTGGTACAGAACCTTGAGGTCGTACGGGCAATTGCCGGTGGCAGCATGGCTACGTTGTTCGAAAGCCTTGAGACGAAGCTGGACATAAGGCTCGGGAGTGAGATCCGAAGGAAGCGTACCAACAGGGTGCTCAGTGTCCTTGATCCAGAAGACGTGATCGCCAGTAGGACGTTCGGGAGAGCTGGGAGCGGAAGGGCTGGTACCGCGAGACTGGGTGGGTGAGGAAGAGCCGTTAGCAACTGCCTCGCCGTTTACAGCCGGGTGAGAAGTCCCGTTCTGCTTGCTGATGTCGCCAGCGATGCTGCGCTGGTCGATCGAGCCGTTCGAGAAAGTCCTGGCGGTAGCAGTATGGTACGGCACGCGGCGGCTGCTAAGACGAACACATACGGTAAGCTGCTCAAGTTTGTGCTCAGGGAACACATCAGGATCGGTGTCGACATTGCCGTTGCTCATGTACGCCTGGTGGACGCTGTTGTCGAAGACTGGCGGCTTTGGGGCCCGACCTCGGACCTCCTCATCATATGCGCTCTCTCCGTTCTGGGAGAAGAAAGCACCACGAGCGGCGCCGTTCATCATGGCGTGAGCGTTGTCACGGCGGTCACCACCGCGAGCCGTGTGCATGGGGTGCGGGAAACCTTGAGCTCCCATTTGGTACATCGCAGGGATACGCTGTTCGGGAATGTCCAGCTTCGCCGGTCCATCGTGGCGGGCGGCAGGGAATCGATCTTCCATTGGGAGGATGAACTGCTGGTAGTCCTGGATCTTGCGAACGCGCTCCTTGCCGTCTTCTCCAACGCGGATCTCAATGAGATCAGATTGAAGACACACTTGCTTGATGAGCTCCCAGTCTTGGGTTAGAGTCTTGACGCGGTTGAAGCTGGCAATGACCTCCAGGTAGACAAAGCCTTGAGAGTCCATGTTCTTGCGAAGGTACATGTCCTTTAATAGATTGTCCAAAGAGAAGTAGTACTCGAGCTGCAAAGTGACAACACCAAAGACGTAGTTCGGGTCCTGCATGGCGACGTAAGGCATGGCTGATATGGGGTAGCCGCCGTAGTCGAACATGCCGTGACCGTATGACTGCATCGGAGCAGGGAACGAAGGGTATCTTCCGTACATGTTCTCCACAGGGAACGACTGGGCGCGAGAGTTACCACGCCAGCCTGCCCGTCCTGGGCCCGCGAAGTTGCCCTGGTGGTTGCCACGTGGTGGTTGGAAAGAAGGAGACTGTGGCACACCGAAGGGCGATACACCAGAGAAATCGGGGCCGGCACTGCCATTTGCGAATGGGTGGGCACTGCCGTGGTGACCGTTTCCGAACTCGCGAGAACCGCCACGTCCACGGCCGCCGCGCTTAGCTCCACGACCGCTTCCGTTCCAGTTTCCTTCGCGCCCAGCAGGTTTCTCGAGCATCGTAGGACGAGCGGCCTGACCATCACGGCTTTGGTTGTTGTCAACATCGTCGGCTCTGGGACCTCTTGGGATGAACTCAGGAGCGAGCTCGATCTCCTGACCCTCAAGGCCTGTGGTCTCACTCTTAGACTTGGCACTACGCTGAGCCAAGGGCTTCACATCGGTGGAAGCAGAATCCTTCGACTGCTGCGATGCGAGCTTGCTGGCGTTACGAGATTGCGAAGATGCACTGGGACTTCGCTGACTCTTGGCGGCCGTCTCCTCGGATGACTCAGGACGGCCTTGGCGAGTTTCGTCGCCCTGGGCACCAGCCCGGGTTGTGACACCATTGGTCGCACCTCTGAAGCTACCACGACCGCGAACAGATGCACCACCGCGTCCACGACCCTCGTTGCCTGCAACGGTTCCGCGTGCACTCTTCTCGCGCATCACGGGCGTCTCCCAGAGGATGTTGGGAACGACCGGTACGGGCTTCCATTCCTGCTTTTTGCGAGATTTGCCAGTCGGTGCGCTGTCGTCATTCTTCTCGTCGCTCTCTTTCTCGGGAGCTGGCTTGCGCTCTTTGGGCTCTGCAACTGGCGCAGTATCCGGAGTCGGCCATGAAACCTCGTCCTTAACAGAAGGCGGCGCTGCGGAGTTGGGACGCTCATCGCGAGCAGCGGGTCTTGAGAACCCTGGAACGTTGACGTCTGCGCGCTGGGCTCCTGCGGCGGGCTTCGGGGTTTGACGTGAAGATGTGCGCTGCTCGTCGGAACGCTTGTTCTGTGCAGGATTGAACTTCTTCGCGTCACCGTTTGTGCTCGCCTCGTTTGTTTGAGGAGTCTTCTTCTTGGAGTCGGTGCGAGGCCTCTGATTCTCCTTCAGATTAACAGCTGCACCAGGCGCTTGCGCAGGTCTGGCATCTGGCTGAGGTGCTGCAGCCTGTTTGGCCTTCTGTGCTTCCGCCAATTTCGCCCAAGGGTTGACAGTAGGTGCAGGAGCCTCTGTGAGCACGACCGGCTTTGGCGGCGGCGCAGGTGGCTCCTCAGTCTTCTCAGCCTTGTGCTTCTTGCTCTTTCCGGATGACTCGTGCTTATGACGAGAGTCACTCTGGCGCTCGGCGCGTTCAGCACGTGCAGTGATCCATGATCCCGATGCAGCTGCCTCCGTGGTCTGCGGTGTCTCGGATCCTTGGGACTTTCCATCCCAACTGGTCTGGGACGAGGCGTTGTTCGCAGATGATGCGTCGTCATTCGAGGTCGCGGACGCGGCAGGGTTTGGGGAGGAAACACCTGAGCCGGTCTGCGCCTTCTCTTCGGCCTTCGCGCGCTCAACGACGCTCTTCGACTCTGTGGGCTTGCTCTTCTCCTGTGTCTCCTCATTCGATTGGGGTTGTTTGTCGGCGGTGGTGAAGTCGACATCGTCTGCCCAATTGCTGGGAGATGGGGTCTCGAATTCTGACAAAAGTCCAGCAGCAGGCGTTGCGGCGCCAGAGGTGACCTTGCTAGAAGGTGCTTGCGACGTTGATGTAGAGACACGGCCCTTTGCCGCCTGTGCATAAGAAAAGCCGCCCGGGCTTGATACCCCAGGTCCGGCCATCTTTTATGTTTTCCTGATTCACTCGCGATGTGAGTGCGACCCGTTTACCCTTGTGACTCTCTGCAGCTGTTGCTTCTGGCTGCCTGCCCTTGCGCTGCCGCAAAACTCAAGCACTGACGTTGCCTTTTGATGTGCCTCGCACTCTTCTCTCTTCACCCGCGAGCTCGCCGGCGGCGCTCCCCGTTTAGATCGACAGTGTGTAGGCGTAGTAGTCGTGATATGCGATGGCCGGTGAGAAAGTAATGGATGGATGGATGTTGTGTGTGAAGTACAAGTGGAGTGCAGCTCGGATCGAAATTGGATGTCGGACGGGAGTGTGCGGTAGAATGAGGTTGCCAGAAAGATGATCGCGAATCCGCGGCGTGACTGTTGTGCCCAGGATGGGACTGCAGCGACAATTGCTGTTAGCGAAAGCGTTGCGTGGGAAGTGGTGCGCTGCAGAATCGGCGGTTGGTGGCAGTGGGAATGCGCGTGCAAGGAAAGTAATGTGTGGGGATGGTGCGGTTGTTGTTGTTGTTGATGTCTGATATCAAAAAGTGAGGTGAAGTGTGAACATGAGCGTGCGTACCTTAGGCAAAGAGCGAAGCTGGCTGTGCCTTCCCCGTTCGGATGCGGAACGTGATTGTGGCAGGAGCGAAGGGAGCCAGCGAAAATGGAGATTGTATTGCTGCGACGAACACGACGGCTGCCGATGGGAGGGAGATTCGACAGGTGCGTGGTGAGTGGCAGTCAGTGAGTGAGTGAGCGAAAGTCGACACCCAGCAAGCGTTGTAGTGTGTGTGCCCGCGTTAACTAACAAGAAGACAGTGCCCGAGATTTTCGAATCCGTGCTCGCGCTGCCGGGCGTCCGTCTTCCGCAATTCTCCACGCAATAACCTGCCATCAACACACACGGCCTGGCAACGGCGCTTGTTTTCACTGTGCAGGAGCAATTGCCCGTGGCTCGTGGCAGTGTGGTCTACGCAGTGCTCTTCATTGCAATGGTGCAGCTGCACTGCTAGCAGTGTATAACAACAACAGTAAGGCAAACAGTAGTACGCACTCTCAGGCACTCAAGCTTGATCGAATAGGGCACGTTCTACCGGAGCTTGAGCGGCGGCAACGGAAATATTGCTGCTCGCATTATCCAAGGAGAGGGTCAGCCGCATGAAATTTCAATTAACTAGCACATGGCTGATCATTGAATCAAAAAGCCAAGTCCAGGGAGGAAAGAGAACTGCTGCTCGGAGGGCTGCCGAAACTGCAGCTCACAATCCTCCGAACTGCCCGTCATCTTCCTTGTTCATGTCTCTCTTTCATCCCGAAGGCTTCCCTCTTCCTCTTGTGCGATCGTGCATACTTGCACAGTCGTCGCCAAGGGCGACAGCCAGCATCATCGCCATACGACAGCCACGTTCAGGTGCGCACGCGCTGTTCGCCGGCGAGAAAAATGTCGGGCCCATGCGCGTGAGCACGCGACATCACTTTGCACTCAAAGTTTGTTCTTCCAGGCAATGCAGACACTACCGCCCGTGGTCACGATCAATCAATGGTGATCTTCCA
The DNA here is from genome assembly GCA_019775565.1 of Melanodothis sp. VS III C KN 2. Taxonomy (NCBI): domain Eukaryota; kingdom Fungi; phylum Ascomycota; class Dothideomycetes; order Cladosporiales; family Cladosporiaceae; genus Melanodothis; species Melanodothis sp. VS III C KN 2. The sequence continues at coordinate 466,070 of JACWFM010000048.1, forward strand.
ATGGGCAGTGAGCTATTTCTTGTATTCTGCGCCAGTTCTCCCCGCCGCGAAAGAAAGCACTGCACAGATTAGGAGAATACGTCAGAGTGCAATTTGCATCAGCCCTAAATCGGCAATCTGCTCGGTTCCTCCTGCCTGTCATTCCGAAGCCGGCCCTGCCGAGCGAGGCTTATGAACGAGTGAGAGCTCTTGATGCTACTTTGAACGTTTGCACGTCTGGTCTGTACTTCGAATGTGATACCAGCTGAGCGTCGCCATGCTCGCCGAACGAACCAGCACCAGACGATACCGTACGCACTCGCCATTTATATCCCTCGAAAATTGCCTCTGAAACAGGAGCCAGCCATTCGGCCCCGTCAACAGCCGACGTGCCGGTGCACAGTCCCTTGAGTGCTTTTATGTACATGTTCCTAGCGACTGTCTTGCCGCCGCGGACATGTGATAGAACGCTACGCGAATCACGTGCATCTAGTCAACTTGGCTCAGCTACCCTTAAGTCAGAAAGCGATGACATGAACTGATCAGCAATGAGTATACTTGGTCTCATCATCACTAATGATGATCAGAGGGCCGTACGGCAGGAGCACCAAGTCAATAACATGCATCTCGACTTGCGTCAACGCCACCCACTCACACGAACCGCGCGTGACAAAGATATCAAACAACAGGCAAAGAAACTCGGTTCGAAAAATTAATTCTAGCTGAAGAAGATCACAAAGACACATTATATGTCTGTCTATAGTGGTAGGAAACAAATTGGCTCGAAGCTAGCAAACTAGCTAGAGCATAGAAACACACATGAACAAGAATTTCCTGCAGCCATGTGTTTTTTGCTCAAGAGAGCAGAAGAAGAAGAAGAAGAAGAAGAAGAAGAAGAAGAAGAAGAAATCAAACGATGCGCATAACAGTGGTGGTGGTATCATCTCTTCTAGCGCGTGCAGAAACATAAAAGGAAATAAGAACGGGCTAGCCAAATAGATGGCAAGCGCCCGAAACACCTAGTCATTCAAAGAATCCATGTCGACATAAGAAAGCAAAAAGAAAAAAAAAAGGGAAAGAACAACGCCGTCGTTTTTGTTTTGCATACTATGCCAGGAATCGCTTGAACGATCATCGGGTATCGAGGGGTATCTTGCACCATGAATTGTGTCAAACGTGTTTTCGGTCGGTGTAGGTTTTCGCTCAAAGTGATGGGGTGGGTATCGAGTCGCATCTTGTTGCCGGTAAATATTTATTTCCGGTCCTCGTCAAGTAGGTGGCCGTTTCACGCCATTATTTATGGTCGATCTGTGTTATTGCTGTCGTTGTTGCAGGCTCCAGGATCGTAGGCTCATACTGCAGATCCGCTGGATGACTTGGCTGGTTCCTCTCTGGTCTTCTGTTTGAACGAAGCTGTACGCGACATGGAGCTTGTTCACATCATCGGTTGGGTCGTTGCTCAGAGGGAGATGAGGCGTTTGAGGGCTCCAGTCTGGGATGCGCCCGCCAATGTGACGAGCAACCGCGATAGAGTAGAGTACGTCGCGGTTTTCGAGCACTTCGAGGATCACACGCATGTTGGCAAGCTCACGTGAGACGTCATCCAAGGTCTGCGCATCGCCTTGGTCGTCGCGCAGTGACGTAAATCTACCCAAGTGGTACCAGAAAGCTTGTTGTACAGAGTTCGTGTCCTGTTCGCCGCCCATTTGCACGACAGATGCAGGCGGCGATGGCACTCGAGCGGCATCTAGGTAGCGGCCCGTGAGAAGGTGTTCGACAGTGTCCAGACGTGGGAGCAATTCTAGCGTGAGCGAGCTAGGTGATGTGCTGCTCGTGTTGTGAAGATGGTGGACACGAGGCATAGCTGCGAGCGACCAGACAAGGCGCGCTTCCAAAGAAGCCAGTGCGGGCGAGGGCGCTGTCTGCCCATACGATCCAGGCTTGGGTCGCATTTCCTCCATGCACTGAACAGCAAATTCGTGGAGTTGGTGGTCCGCGGTAAGTGTGGCAAATCCTTGTGTAGTGTACCACGATGTCTCGAAAAGCTTGTCAAGCGCATGCGCGTATTTAAAAGTGTAAAAGTCTTCGAGTTCCTTGTTTACCTCCGAAGAAAGCAGGTCGGGTACGTTGCGTACAGGCAATTGAGGTGGGATTTCGTTTAGATCGAAGAGCTCGTCAATTGTGAGCTTCACGACTGAGTGACCATGTTAGCATCAAGATGTCTAATAAACTTGCAAGGATCGAAGCGTACATCGTCGAGCCATCTGAACAGAAGGCACATAACCATTAGTGTTTGCCACAGAGGGCAGCTTTGCGTCCTGCTCAGCTATCACTGAATCGACTGATGTATGGTAAGGCATATTGCCTTCCATATGTCCTGCGGAAGCAGGCAATTGCTGGATGTACGCGCCACCAGCGCCTTGATAAGGCGGATACGCGTTGGACGGTACAGTTGACAGTATCGGACTAGGCTTGGATGGTGGTGCACTGCTGACGGGCGCAGGCTGGATGCTTGGAACGCGATCATTCTTGTAGACAGGATCGTAACCCATGCAAGTGCGTTTCGATTTTTGACAGTTGCGACATTCCGGGTGAGCTTCGTCGCACTATAAGACGTGTGTTAGTCAGTTTTTGTGATTCTTACTCGTGCTGTTGCGCAAGCTTCTCGCTTGACGATTTTAAGGTGCTCGCTTGCAGCCGCAACGCGACCTCTGCGCGCCCGCTGCCGTAGTTCGAGCGAAATCGCGAACAACTCCAACCCCGAGCTTGAGAATATAGACAAACATACCTTGATTCTTCTTTTGCGACATGTCAGACATCCCGACTTTGTACGTCGCTTGATCTCCTTCTTGTGTCGCCCGCCAGACATTTGTCGCACGTCCATGGGAGCTTGGGGTGGAATCGGGTAACGCATCATGCCGTTATGGCCGTTTGGCGCATTCGAGGGCATGGTGGGCGGCATTGGCTGCTGCTGGTACTGAACCATGTTGGAGTTGTAGGCCTGCGCATGAATCATAGACGGCGCGCCGTTCATGTGCGAAGGTGGGAGGTATTGCGGTTGCGACTGCATGTTTGCGCCTTCGAAGTGCTGGATGGAGGGCAGCGACATAGGCACTGCGCCAGGCGGCGAGCCGCGATAGTCGGACGAGGACAGCTGCTGGCCGTTGGGCGCACCGTAGTATTGTGGGTGCTGGTGCTGGTGATGTTGCTGCTGCTGGTGTTGCTGGACTGGAGGGAGCGGCGGCGCGCTCTGCATCTTTGGCGAGGGCTGCTGCTGCGGGTGTTCGTGGAGGTTCTGCTGCTGCTGTTGCTGCTTCTCGACGACAGACGCGGGCGTAGGAGAGCCATGCGGCGCAGTCGTGGCCTTGTTGTCTATTACTGCTGGCCCTGCTGGGTGCTCGTCCATGGCGGCGACAGGGACCATTCTCGCGGCGGCGTCACCTGCACGGTAGCGGCGGCGGTAGGCTCTCTGCGTTAGCGCAGTCGTTTGCGGCAGGTATCTAGCAAGGCCTCAGCTAGGCCTGCGGCGCCCGCCTTGAGAGGCCCGTTTATCCTTAAGCGAAGGAGTAGCGGCTGCTTTTGGCAGGCTGCGGGACAAACGACAGGGAGGTGGGCGACAGGCGCTGAGGCCCTGGTGGGGATGTGGACGATGCGCTTGTGGAGGGCCGGCGGGCATGTCAGAGTCTAGAGGGGGCCTACTACTGTATTGAAGAGCGCGCACACGTGGGTCAGCTGGCGGCGCGCAGCAGCATTACATGATCATGAATGGGGATTGCTGCGCTGGCGAGGGTTGAGGAAGTATTACTGTAGTAGTGTGGTCACGGGGTCGGTAGAGGAGGACGATGAAGAGAAGGAGTAGATGCACGGGTGACGATATACAGGAGGAGGAGGAAGTATGCGCATGATGGTACATAGACATGCCACTGTGCTGCTAGGTACATACCTCTACACAGACTCGATAGGCTCTACTGCTACCGTTGCCCTCACTCGCTCGCTTCACTGGTGCAACGGGGCGGATGAGCGCGTCTTCACAGAGGGCGGGCGGGCGGCCCAAGGCGACAGACAGGAAGGAGACATGAGGCACAGCACAGCGCAGGCACGAGTGCAGGGCCAACACGGGCGTGAGTGGAGTCCTACACAACATCGACAAGGCAGGGCATGCACCATCGACGGACGGGGCAAGGCTTCACGCATCCATCCACTACTGCAACCATCACACACACCATCCGGCCCGTCTCAACCGAGAAGCACCTCCGCATCCCAAGCCAACGCTACGCCCGCCGGACCACGCTCCTTGGCCGCGAGAAATGCCACCTAAGGTCCGTCACTAGTAACAAGACGCATCCTTCGACCGCCAGGCAATCAAATCAAATCAAACTCAGCCCGTTTTGTTGAGGCAGGCTGTGAACAAGCTCATGCGCACATGCAAGCATGCAAGCACTCCTCCTCGAGACGAGCTCACGCGACTGCCTGGCGAGCATGCATACATTACATTACTTACGCGAGGCTACATGCAGTACATCTGGAGTTATCCACTAACAACCCTCTACTCCTAGCCAGGCAAACGCGTATGATGATCAATATATGAAAATAAACAATTTGCCCATCTCAGATCATCCCCGAACCCCTGCGACCTGCCCAAAATTCAAACTCTCGGCTGCTTCGGCAAGTGGAGCAGGGCACTCACACTGTCGCAGCGACACGTGAAAAGGTCTCGACCTTCCCTCTTGGGGCCTTCCGAGGTTGTAGGATCGAAAGCAAACGGCGACTGGACTGCTGTATCTCTATAAGCGAGGCTGTGAGTCTCGTCAATCGTCATATCTTCCTCTCCACCCAGAACACGATCTACCCAATATCGCAAGCTCTGCGGCGCAAGGCAGGCAGGCAGGCAGGCAATCATCTGCACGCTTGCACATGCAAGAGAAGCCTCGCTTACGGCCGCCTCTGCGCTGCGCCCTCTTTCGAAATCCTGCCATTCCTGCTCGTGCGGTTAAAATGCTACAGTAGTAGTACCGTACCCTCGCCCGCCTTGGGAAGCAAAGCCTCTCTCGAGCCTGTTAGGCTGTAGCCGCCCATACATACAAGTATTTCGGCTGAGCCACCATGTCGGCACATATTGATATCAGCGCGCAGGTCGCACTGTCAAGACTGGCGTATGATTGGAGGAAATCCAGATGTAGTGAATTAGTGAATCCTGCCTGGCTAGGCTGACGAGGGAAGGACCTTCGCTTGTCTCTGTCCATCGGTCGTTAAGGTCAGAGATATTGCGCAAGTTCCTTCGATGGTGGCCGGCGCACGGGTGCGTTCCCCGTTTCGGCTCTTTTCTTTTTTCGGTCGACGACGAGAGGGATTTCAGCCTCGATGGACCGCGGCCGTTTTTCTGTTGGTGGTGATGATAGTCTCTGTTTGCATGGCGAGTCAGGAATCACGATTGGGACCCTGGGCTCTGAACGAGACGCAATCACGCACTCGCTCCTCGGCACCACCGATCTTTGACTGTTTACGCGAACAACGCCGATGCAGGTACCCTTGATCCGCTTCGCCTGTTGTGAAGAAAGTGCTTCGATGCCTTCGCGAGATAGTCTGGCGTATCGGAGGATCTAATTAAAGTCAAATAGGCGTCATCGTTCACTCCGGGTTCCAAATACAAACGTATGCCTCGTCTATCCGCAGGAAACCGCCCACGGCGCAATGAAAATCGACAATAGCCTGTATCTCTGTATCTGTGCATGCAGCGTATATGTTGCGTCTAGAACACAGGAATTTCCACTCAACAAACTATACAGAAATCAACCATGATGGACAGAATAGATGAACAGTCTCAACCTCGTCTACGTAGAACGCTCACGCGAAATTCATTCAAGCGCTTCGCGCAACAGGCTCCCTGACCATCCACCGTCTCAACTCCGTAGCTTCCACCCCGTAAGGCCTCAAGTCCATCTCCACCTCCCTCACCACATTGAAGCCATGCTTCAGATAAGCATTCAGCCCGGCTTCTGACGCCATCAGCACGCTCTTGAGCCCGCGCTCGTCGGCGCGCTGCGTGCCCCATTCAATCAGCTTGGAAGCGGCGCCGCGGCGGCGGTGCGCGGGTGTCGTGACGAGGATTTGGAGGTCTGTTGCGTTTATGCAGTGAGTAAGGAAGTCGTTCGTGACAGGAAGAACAGTGCTCGTCAAGAAAGACAAACGGTAATTACAATGACAACGGGAAAAAAAAACACTCACTGGCATGCGCCTCCCCAGCAAACCACCCCTCCCTGAACTCCTCCCACATACTCATCCTCGCCTTCGCAAACGCCTTCGCCTTCTTCGCACCCTCACTCCCCTCCTCCTCCTCCTCCTTCTCCTCTTCCCCCTCCTCTCCCATCCGCCTCTTCACCGCCACCACCCCATCGTCAAACCGCCACAGCGCGCCCGCCACCATCTCGCCCGTCTCGTCGTCCTCCACTTTCAAGTACGTCTGCGTCGAGTCGGTCGTAAGGCCCTGCCGCACCCAGTCTTCGACCATTTGCAGGCGCGGGCCGGGGAGGTTGAGGCCCATCGCTTGGGCGTAGGGCCAGTCGGCCATGGCGGCGTCGTCGACGACGGCGAAGGCGTGGACGTCGTCGTCGGTGAGGAGGGAGAGGGTTAGCGGCATTCTCTTTGGAGAGTTGCTTTGGAGGGTGATTTTTGAGTGGCTTTTGTTTGTTTGGGGAAGTTTTGGTGAGGCGAGTATGGGTACAGCAAATTATATAAATACGTGATGAGTCGCCAGCACGGCAAAGATCCGCCGGGTGTGGTGCAGTGCTGGTGGTGTTGTGACTTGACAGGGCGTGGCGTATCTACAGACAACAAGCAAGCTCGGTCTCGCGCTGATATGAATTCCGTGGTGGACTTGTCGTCGATATGGGTTGAGGGAAATAACGATAGGGCGTAACTCGGTTTCAAGGCTAGCTGGCTCGCTGAATTCAGCCCAAATCTCAGGCCCAGAACGTTGTCCTGTCTTTGGGACAATTTCCAGACTTGCCCGTAATCACTAAGTGTGTTCAGAGCAGAGTCGACGGACCAAGGGGCGGTAGTTGCGAGGGATGCGACAGGACTGCCTCCTAGCCCCACCTAGTTGGGGTTCGCGAGTGCGAGATGAGTTGCGGTGTCGAGTCAAGGAACGTCAAGCATCCTACCAAGTATCTCGCACGTGATGTGAAGCTTGCTGTTTCTTCGATCGGAATCCACACCTGTTTCGATATGTCACAGGAATGTAGACGCAGGCACATCGACGTTGACGAATACGTTAGTGAACGGGGTACAAGATATTTCTAATAAAAGCTATAGGGGTTGAGAGCAAAATGAAGGCGGCGCCCGACATGCCTCCTGAAATATACACGAAGCCACGGGTCGGAGCAAGCAGCGTCGTCCGCATCCCACGGTAGTAATCGTCAAAGCCCCAGGTTGTACGGAAGGAAAGAAACATAACTTTCACATAGCGTGATGTTGACACGCTTAGAAACTCTGCTTGCCAAGCTGCTTTCTCGGCAGAAGAGCAATGCCCAGCACAGCACCGAGCGTGACACCACCAGCCAGGTACAACACCTTCTGTGCTCCTGTGGGATCAGCGCTGATGCCACCGGGTGGAAGGAGGCTCTGCGCGGTGAGAGGTGCGATAATACCAAACAGACGGCCCCAGAAGGATGCCAGTCCGGAACCAGTGCCTCGTACAGGCGCAGGGAAGACCTCAGGAGTCCATCCATAAAGGACTGCGTTGAACATTGATTGGAAGAAGCTGGAGGTTGTGTCAGTTGAACATGCCGCTTGAACTACATGGTTGATCTGCTGCGGTCAAAACTCACTATTCCATCATGTTGAGGCCAATGTTGGCAGGCTGGCTGTTTACTGCCGAGAAGACAAAAATCGAAACCGCCATGAGTGCAGCGGAAATCAGCATCGTCACTTGACGACCGAAGACGGGCACCTTGTACATCATGGAGCCAAGCACAACAGCGACAATACCAGGTGTGTAAATGGCCAGGTAGTTGCGGTAAGTCGTCTCGATCGAAAGTCCAAGCTCGCCGTTCTTCGCTGCGAAGATCGATGGCAGGTAGTAGCCTGCAATAGTAATTAGTACCACAATCGAAGAATTATGGGAAAACGCAAGACTCACCGGCAAGAGAGAATCCCCAAAAGTCACAGATGTAGATCAACCAGACGAGCAGTGTCAGACGGGCCATTTGCCAACCCTTGAACAGCATGCCGTAGCGCACAAGCTCGAGCTTCACTTTCTGCATGAGGGAAAGGCTGCGCTGCTTGTCGCCAGTGCCGAACAGCTCGGTGCCGCTGGTGGTTGAAGCATCCTCAGCAGTAAGTGCCTCAAAGTCTGCCAGTGTGACACCACACTCGCGCTTGTTGACCTTTGCGACGTGCTGGAGGACCTCAATAGCCTTCGCGTCCTGACCGCGGTAGACAAGGAATTTTGGCGACTCCTTGAAGTTGAACACCACGAATCTGAGGAAGAAGATACCCAGCGTGATAGATCCGAGCGTGAACATCAAGTAGCGCCAGCCCATGTTGTCCGCCTTGCTACAGCAAGGCCTGACGCCATTGGTAAGGTTGCATGATTTGAGGACCAGCCCATCGGCGTTGGTGACGGTGAAATCAGGTTCGCAAGAATATTTCGGGATGAAGCCATAAGCGATAGCGCAGCAAATTGTGACTCCGATGGGCTGGAAGATCGAGAGAAGCGCGAGCATGAACCGCTTGTTCTGCGGGATGAACTCGAGGCAGATGGTCGTGTCAATGGGAATGTTACCTCCAATGCCGAATCCATTGAAGGCAGTGACAACAAGGAAGGCGCTATACGTGTTGCAGCCTCCAAGGCCGAGACCGAACGCAGCGCTGATCAGGCAGGTGAGGTTGAATGCCCACTGACGTCCTGTAAATTTGTTAGATCAGAGCGCAAGGGAATTAAAACGAGCCTGGGCAGTGACGCCAGAGTACCAACCAATAATGTCGACCAAGAATCCCCACACGAAAGCTCCAGCAGTGAGGCCTGCAGAGAAAGCGACCTAGCATGCGTGTTAGAAGACCATTGCTCGAGTGACGGCTGGAATGGAGATTTGTACCGAAATGTTACCACTTTGGTCACCTGTGTTGACACCAGTCAGCTTTCAAAACTTGATATGCAAGAATGGTGCGTCCTACCAGGGAAACCAAGCTCCTGCTGCAGCGGGCCCAGGATCAGACCGAAGGCTTGCGCCCAAATAAGGTCGATGAAGTATCCGAGTCCACACAAAGCCCAGATGTACCATTGATATCGGCCGAAGCCGTTGTTGTCGATCTCGCGATTGATCAACACACACTTCTTCTCGTACAGCGTGAGGCCCTCGAGCTCTTCGCGCGCGACACCAGGCAGACCGCGTTCATGGCTGTTGTTGCTGTCGTCGTACTTGGGCGGGGTTGGCAAGCGGGTTTCCAAGTCCTTGTCGCTCTTTTTGAAGGGCGAGAAACCCATGGTGTAAGGATGGGTATTCGAATAGGTCAACTGCTGCGTAGTGTCGCAAGAGTGATGGGCGTGTGAAGACAGTGACCTGCGGGGTGTGGCGTGAAGAAGAAAAGCAGCTGGCACGGCCGCGATAACGACCTAGCCCGTAGTTTGTATGGTAGTGGTAAGGCTCACCCACGTGCGGCAGGGTCTGAACGGAGCGCAAGTCCGTATGAGCTGGTCGTGGTTTCCTTGGGCGAGTATCGAATGAGTACGTCAGTACGTCGCCGATCGACAGCTCGGCGTCGGCGGCGCCTGGCTTAGCGTACGATAGACTCCAGATCTTTACTCGACCTGGCTAGCCGCCTGAGCTCTACTTTGCGCAAACGCGGGATGGCATTTGCTCGTATGTCCTACCATGTTTGTATTCCCAGTGACATGTGAGGCATGCTGCATTCCACGCTCGCCATAAGCACGTGTGGTTCACACGCAGCGTGTGCTGCGACGTACCAGCTCTACCGCGCGCACATCGGACCGAAGACTACGACCAAAACCAGATCTCATCTGTCGAATCTCACTCCGCACCGCCTAAGAAGTTTATCTCGGCGCACGGTCATGCGTCAAGTGATTGAACCAATCGTTCACACCGAACAGATCTGGGTAAAGCGACCCCACTTCTTCTTTCAACCGTCTATCCGTGTGAATTATTGCAAGGATGTTTTCTTTGCCACTTACACTACAGTGCACTATTGGACGGGCCTAGCAAAAAAATGAATCCATCGAAGTCTTAGGCAGCAGAAAATTTCGCATCTGTGACGGGAAGATGTATCGTTGGACTACGACTCGACACAATATGGGTAATGTCATACTAGGAGGTAGCGACATTTCACGTTGTGGAGAGGTATTAGAAAGGTACCCTAGTGCCAACGACGCGTTGACTTGAGATCTTGGTATTGAACCTTCTCGGCATGACCGAGAAGAGTGTGAACGTGCAGTCGAGCTATGCTACCTTAACATTGATGTTACATTTGGATCTCGACAGTTCCGACCGTCATGCTCGCTCAAATGCGTGTGATTGATCGAGAAGTTGCACGTTGATCTTGTTGTAAAGCAAGTTGAAGTCACTCACTGAAGAGTCCATATCACCCCTACCTCCTGATGATCTTTGAATTAACTCCACGCGTTAGCACATCGCAACGCGACATCGCAGCAATCAACGAGAAACGACACTCAACGAAAAACACATGTGTATCGGTGCAGGGCACTCAACTTTCATCAACAGCTGTGGGCAAGTAGGGTTAGGGTTTGTGCCATTTTTTACATGCATATAAACAATTGAACTTGTTCATTCGAATCCAATGTATACTTTTATGCATGTGTATGAAGTGTATACATTGGGGACGACAGCGCATCATATCCACAGTAGGAAACGACGAGAGCATGATCATGTGCACCTATAAACAAATCCGTAGCGTAGAGAGCTGAACGAATGTTCTTGACGATTGACTAGTGTAGCGAATTACAGAACTGATGGCAGTAGCATGTATGCAAAGTGGCTCACTTGATGATGCCAACCGAAGGAGCATGTTTCGAAATACGACCACAAGGCGAGGTGATCCTATCGCAGCCTCTCGGATGATGAGTGTCAAATTTCGATAAGTGACGAACACACTCACACACTATACCACATCTAATCCTCAAATACGCTCTTGAAAACGCCCTCATCCGGCCTCTTCCCCTCAAGCGCCTCGTTAGTCTCAACATCCACCTGCGCCCGCTCCTCAGGCTCAACGGCAGCAGACACATCCCCACCACCACCACCTTCAGTACCAGCCTTCGCAAACCTAGGCAGGTTCTGGCTCGCATGAATCATCATTCTGTCAAGCGCCGCTTTGCTAACCAACCCACTCGTGCCCTGTCCAGAGGTCCCTTCACCAGCGCCGTTGCCCGCAGCAGACTCACTAGCATCCACGCCGGTGTTGGTCGGTGGCTTGACGCCGAACCGTTTGCAGAGCAGCCTTGTAGGGTAGAACAAGTGTTTCGAGCGCGTCAATGGGCCGTACATGCCAGCCCTCGCTGCTTCCTCCGCCGGATCCGCAGGTTTGCTCGGTGCTTCGGCGGGAGCATCAGGAGCATCTGTCGCAAGCTTCGGCTTCGTGGAGGAAGTTGTGAACCGGGTGGCCATGAGGCCTGAGATCGGCTTGAAGACTTCGGCGGCTTGGGCGAATTCGCGGAGCTCTTTGGCCCATTGGTCTGCTGTCCATGTCGGTGGACGGGGAGGGAGGGTTGAGGAGAGGCCGGCGCTGAGAGTCAGGAAGGCGGTGTAGCGCGCTCGCTTGTCGAGATCTTCGGAGTAGGGCATCCAGCCGCTATGGCCACGGTGTAGTGCTGCGGATGCGGTTTTTGGGTCTAGGGGTGGGACAAGGTCCCAGAGAGTGCGGCTGTTGGCGCTGTTGCTTGACTCGAAGCCGGCTGGGGCGCTTTCACCGCGTGCTTGAGGTAGGTTTGAGCGGCCGCTGGCTGAGGCGAGTTTGTCTCGTCCTGCTGGGGTGATGAAGTCGAAAATGGATTTTCCCGGAAGAGGTGCTTCGCCCAACAGGGCAGAGCGTGCTTTGGCATCCAGCGAGGAGGCTTTTGCGGCGTCGGCGGTCGATTCGAACGTGGTGGGCTTCATGTCGAATTTCGTGGCGCGCTTCGGTTTCCATCCTGCTGGAACGGTCGGTGGCGCGTAGCGGACTTCAGTCAGTATCAGGAGAGGCTTGGTGGAGAGGACGAATCCGTCCAGAGGAAGGCGGCCGTCGTGGCATCGCCGGAAGCCTTCGAGTGCGCTGGCTGGTCCTTGCGATAGTTTCTTGGATGATGTAAAGGTGGGGCGTTGTGTACTTGTGCTGGACATCAAACCACCGCGACGCTTCTTCTTGTCGCCACCTATGATTTTGCTGTAATTGATCGATGGGCCAATAGCATATGGATCCTCGTCGTCCGAACCCGTATCGTTCAGAACACCCACTCCGAAGGAAGACTTTTTCAGCTTCTTGGGTTTGGCGAGCAGTTTGGACCGATTGGCGGATAGAATGCGGGCATCAGCATCGCTGTCGTCGTCTTCGCCGTTGTCATTGCGACCCACGAGTCCGTCGAGACTGGTTTCTCCAGCGAATCCTAGACCTTTCTTGTCCGTCTTCTTACTGAACGTGATCATGCGGGTATTTTCTGGCGCGAAAAGATGTGCTTCACCAGTCTTGTCCCCTTGCGCTCTCCTCTTCACTCTTGCGCCCACGCCCTGTCCCTGCCGCCAACCCATTCGCTGGAGTAGTTTCACGCCCATGGTTTCGCCTGTCGTCTTGAACATATCAGAGAACATTCCCTTCGCACTTCCTTCTGTGGACTTGCTGCCCAAGCCGGCGAATGCGCCCTGTGTCTCCAATTGCTGCGCTTCCGCTCGTTCAGCAAGATCCTCCTCGTCCATGAAGTCCTCCGGGCGCATCTGCGGGCGTTGCTTGTCATTTTGCGGGTTTTGAGCGCGATCCTTGCGTGAAGACACAAAAGTCGAGGGTGTCCAGCCTTCCTTTGAGCCGACAGAGTTGAAGTACCTATCGCGCAAGTCAGCTTTTGCGATCTTTGCTCTGGCGCGCAACAAGCATGAATAAAAACTTACCCAGCACTAAAACCTCCCGTAAATGCGCCGTGTAATCTCTTCCGCCCTCGCTCATCGGTTACTTCCTGCTTCCATATCGGTACGTAGCTGCCATCGTCTCTGGCCTCCGGGTCGTAGGCGGGCAGAGGAGTGCCGTAGAGGGCAAAAGGCGCATGCTTGGGCGGACCATCGGACTCGAAGGCGGCTCTGGAGCGCTTGGAGGACATGTCTTAGTATCTGTGGTTTTCGCTGACAGCGCTTTGCTTTGAGATTGCTGCTTGCTGGGGGAGGGACGGGGTCAGGGCGGGCTTACCTAGCTCCAGTGTTGTGAGGGCGTTCACATAGCAGGTGGGCGGTGTCTTGGATAAGGGCACAGTTGGAGCGGCTTAGAGGGATGAGGATGTTTTAGAGGTAGGGCTGAGAGAAAGCGTCAACAACTGCCGCTTCTCCAAGGACAGATGTGACGACGAGCGTGTTGCGTTGGCGGTAACCACATACAGTAACTATGATGGAGGGAATCTATTCTTTCACTTGGAACGGTTGCGGGCCGTTGAACCGCGAAACCGCCAGATGATCCATGATCTTCCCCCCTTGACATGAGTCCAGATGTTCCGAGGGCTTGTACCTTGTCTAGTGCCTATCGGAAATCACGAGGCCACGACGGGAAAGTCGAGGATATTGGCAGTGTGATTTGCGTGAGAAGCATATTGTATTGCTTCACACACACCACCAATTTCAATCCAGTCTATACAAGAGACTTTGAGGTGTCTCGAGCATTTGTTCTTCCATTCATTCGACCCCGCCGTGCAGCACCAGAGAGAGAGAGAGAGAGAAGAGTGCAGCAAGAGTGCAGCAAGAGTCCAGCAAGAGTCCAGCCCACCCCTAACTTCTAAGCGAAACGCGCCTCTCCACCACCACGTAACGGCGTCTCCACCAGCACCGACAGCGAGCACCGCCAGCCTGACATAGCAGTGTTGCCGGACTGCCCACTTGCCAGCCATACAACCATACAACCGACAACAAGCACCGTCTGCAAGTGCTCCAGCTGCCGACCGAGCCAGGCATCAATCACACCAATTACACCACACTCGCACTGCCGTCGAGCCATCACCACCAGATGCCCATGCTCGTCGCCGTCGCCAATTAGCCCGAGCCCAAGCGCTCTCGCCCTCCCACTGCCACCTGCATCAGCACAGCACGGCACAGCACAGCACAGCGCAGCGCAGCGCAGCGCAGCGACGAAAGCTCGTCACCCTTGCTCTGCTTACAATCAAACAAACACCCACGCTCATTCCCCACCGCCGCTTGACGCCTACTCCCCGGCGTGAGCTCCTTTCCACGACATGTCTGCTGCAGCGCAGCCATCAACGCTGCCTCGCGAACCATCCTCCTCCCGTCGCCAACAGCCCGCCGCTTACGCAGCTCCCACCGACCGCGACCAGCGGCCTCATCGCACCCAGAGCACCTCCTCCCGCTCTGCCGCGTCCAGTGCACCGCGTCGCACAATGTCCCAGACCCAACATACATCCTCGTCGCAATCCCACTCGCGGAACCCCTCAAACAACCTCCAGAACGTTGCGCGGCTGGACGCCGAGCAGTCCAACGTCGCCCAACCCATCAGCTCGCGGAGGAGCGAATCGCGAGACAACACAATGGCAGCCCCGCCGACCGAATCCTCAAGAGGCGCCTCCAGCAGCGCTCGAGGGCACTCACGATACAACACGGAACAGCCGCAGCCTGCTCCGTCGGCAGCAAACGGCGCCGCGCCGTCGGAGGCCAGGTCGTCAAACACCCAGAACTTGAGAAGGAGGACCACCATCGACACTCAGACCGGACACTGGGAGCTTGGCAAGACGATTGGCGCTGGTAGCATGGGAAAAGTGAAGCTGGCACGGAACAAGGAGACTGGAGAACAAGTCGCTGTCAAGATCGTCCCTAGAGGCTCCAACGATGGAGAGCACCGCACGTCTGCAGAGCGCGAACGGGCAGACCATAGCAAGGAGGTCCGCACAGCGCGTGAGGCTGCTATTGTTACCCTGGCCGATCACCCTTACATCTGTGGTATGCGCGACGTGATCAGGACAAACTACCACTGGTATATGCTCTTCGAGTATGTCAACGGAGGCCAGATGCTCGACTACATCATCAGCCACGGCCGGCTAAAGGAGAAGCAAGCGCGAAAGTTTGGCAGACAAATTGCGAGTGCTTTGGACTACTGCCATCGCAATAGTATTGTGCATCGAGATCTGAAAATTGAGAACATTCTCATCAGTAAAACTGGAGACATCAAGATCATCGACTTTGGATTATCGAACCTTTTCAGCCCAAGGAACCACCTCAAGACGTTCTGCGGCAGTCTATACTTTGCCGCACCGGAACTTTTGCAAGCGAAACAATACACCGGCCCTGAAGTCGACGTTTGGAGTTTCGGTATTGTGCTATACGTGCTTGTCTGCGGCAAAGTACCGTTCGACGACCAGAGCATGCCTCAGCTCCATGCCAAGATCAAGAAAGGAAATGTTGAATACCCACCTTGGCTCACGCCCGAATGCAAGAATCTGATCTCCAGGATGCTTACCACCGATCCTAGCATGCGGGCGACACTGGCAGAGATCATGACACACCCCTGGATGACTAAGGGCTTCAGTGGTGCGCCCGACAACTACCTACCACAAAGGAAGCCTTTGCAGCTACCACTGGATTCTGCAGTCATTGACAAAATGACCGGTTTCGACTTCGGCTCAGCGGAGGTCATAACGGCTCAGCTAACGAAGGTCCTGGAATCAGAGGACTATCAACGTGCGGTCAGGAGCGCAGAACGAAGAAATGCGCACCATACCCCCGAGGTCGAGAAGAAGCGAGGCGTGTTCGATTTCTACAAGCGCCGGAACTCTACAACGAGTAGGGACACTCTGAACACGCCATCCACCGAAGCAGTGCAACTCGGGACCGACCCCATCAATGCTTTCCACCCTCTCATATCCGTATACTATCTTGCCATGGAGAAACAGGAGCGTGAAGCACGCGAGAAGAACCCAGGTGCTCTTGAGATGCCGAGGACAGAGGGAGAGCAGCTCGTGCAAATACCCGGTCTGCCAGAGGTACCACAAGCTGCATACACTAATTCACAGGCGTACGAACTCGCTGGCGAGAAACCTACTGGCGGACGCTCTCGACCGCGCGCTAGGACACACGGAGAAGATGAAGTCACAGAGGGCATGAAGAACGTCAACATCAATGCTGCGCCATCACCAACAAATCCAGCCATCGTTGAGCCATCAGGTGGGCAACAACACGCACCACCTCCTGTGCGGAAGGAAAGTGCGGCGGCTGGACTTTTGCGCAGATTCAGCACAAGGCGTACCAGAGACGCACCAGATCGCAGCCATCCGCCACCTGCACTGGCCGTCCACGGGCCGAGCGACACGCCGAAGAAGAGCTTTTCAGTGCGTCGGACTAGAGATACGAGCGCGACTGGACTGAGACCTGGATCTGCACAATCTCGTCAAGGAGATATGCTCACACCACCACAATCAGACACGCCACAAGACACCAAGAGCAAACGCGGCGGAGGGCTCGGTCGCAGTGTCAGTGTCAATTCAAGTGATATCCGCAGACGCTTGACTAGGCGTGGTGTATCTGAAGGCACGTCAATGAGGCCTCAGATCTCCTCATCCAACAGTCATGACAACAGGCAATCGATGGATCAATCTCGCAGCGACCATGCTGCGTCAGATGTCGAGCCTGCGGCGAGTGCTACGGCTGGTGTTGCATCGCGGACAAAGTCACTCAATCAAGGAAGAAGACAGAGCATGCAGGCTCGTCGTTCTCGTCGCGATGGAGCTCGTACCTCCGACGTCCCTGAAGAGGACGAGACTGACGTTCGCAACGAGATGAATGCTGAATCTCCAGGTAGCCCGCCCGAGGCAAAGCCGGTCTTCCTGAAAGGTCTCTTCTCCGTGTCCACAACATCCAACCGCCCACTCAAGGTCATCCGCGCGGATATCATCCGTGTTCTCGCTCAACTCGGCGTTGAGTACAGAGAGATCAAGGGTGGATTTGATTGCCGTCACGCTCCCAGCATCGATACTACTTCCAAAAATAATGACGAAGCTCTGCCTGGCAGCCCGCCAACCGACCAGCACAAACGCAAGATCTCTTTCGGTGGCTTCCGTCGTGAACCTTCGCGAGACGACATGCAACGCGGCGCGCAACAAAGCTCCTCCCGCAGACCTCCTGGCTCCAGCCGCGGCGTCGACCACAGCTACACCAACTCAGAGGACTCCGACGAAGAGCCCTCGGCGCTGCAACAGCAGCACGCCACCAACGCATCACGAAAACAGCGCGCAGCGGGCGAAACCAGCACTCACGTGCAGAGTGACCTAGGCACCAGCATGGCTTTGCGATTCGAGATCTTCATCGTCAAGATCCCGTTGCTTAGTCTGCATGGTATCCAGTTCAAGAAGGTGGACGGTGGCACGTGGCAGTATAAGAACATGGCGCAGACGATCATCAGGGAGGTCAATTTGTAGGCTTAAGGGAGATGACCAATTGGATTTTATCACGGTCAGCATTTCATTTTTTTCTTCTTTCTCACAAAATTGACGAAGTTTGAGCATTTCATCCGTCACCATCATCATCATCATCATCATCATCATCAGCAGCAGCAGCAGCAGCAGATATCATTATTTCAGAAGCAACATCAAAAGAGCTAGCCTCCATCATCTTTCCCTTTCTTCCATTGTGAGCGTTCAAGATGGGAGGGTTTTGTGATGGAACTTATCTAGAGAACTAGGGTGCAAAAGGGCGTTCCCTTTTTTTTTTTCCCCCTCCTCTTTTTGGTTTTTTGTGCCAATGATTGCCGTTTCGGGCAAGAAGATCTGTCGAACAAAAAGAATTGATGCTTTTTCTTCTTTCCTCTCTGGATTTGTGGTACGCGAGTAGACCGTGACGATGTGTCAATTGCATTTGACATTGATCGGCATGGTGACGAGACACGAGAATGTTCTGATGGCTTTGACTGGTCACTTGTGAGAGCGTGCGAGTTCGAGTGTGATTTTTTTTCTACCGGATGTTCAAATTTAAACGTTGGGAGCTTCAGATCGTTGTGGTTGATGTGATGCCGTGCTTGTGGTGCGTTGCGGTGGGTGTGTGTGTCGCTTGTGTGACGCGTGTTTGGATCTGTGGCGAAAAGAAGGCACGTCCGAGTTTTTTTTGTGGATGTGATGCTTTGTCCAACGTGGGAGCAGGTGTTGTTGCTTAGTCTTTGGAGTTGCATGCAATCAATCCTTCAAACTTGGGTCTTGGGCTGGGGGGTAACGTGGCTCGATCAATGGGATTGGTATATTTGCAGTGGTGAGGCCTGCGAGAGAATTTCTGGGTTTGACATCGATTCTTGGTGGATTTCATCAACGTCACTGGAAAGATCGTTTGGATAAACATTTGCTTTGTATTGACGGGTCATATTTATCAGCTGCGATCTATGTACTCTGCAACATCGTCGCCTGCAAGAAACCAACTGTCCAAAAGGGCTTCTCGTTCCTAATACAAAAGAGATATTGGTGAAGGTCTGGTGAAAGAGGTTGACCTCTATCAGTACCTCCCAGCATCGCTCTCCGATTCGAGCTTCTGCCTAGGCTCACTGCTCTTCTTCTCCTTCCCAGAGCGCAGAGACCAGTTCGCCGCGTGCCACTGCCCGCCAAACGCAAGGCCCGGGTGCAGAGCGCTCAGCAGCAGAACGGCCAGCGCCACCATCGCACCATCCAAGACCAAAAAGTCCGTCTCCGAGTTCCACAGCTTGCCCTCGAAACCCTCCCACAGCTCAGCAGCGCGGAAGATCGAACGCGCGAGGATCGCAACTGTCGCGAGCAGGAGCGCGGCCAGGAAGGCTTTGAAGACGAAGCGCGAGCGCACGGCGCTGCGCTCGGGAGAGGTGTTGTCCGTGCCGTGACGGCGTACGCGCAGGAAGAAGTCGAGGCCGACGGCAAGGAAGACGCTGAGGGAGACGGCTTGGAGGACCAAGCCCGCAATCATGATGTCGATGCCGGTGCGTTTGAGGTCTTGCTGGTCGTCGGCGGCGGTGTCTGCGATGCCGCCGCCGGCGGCCTGCAGGACAAGGGAGAGGAAGTCGGAGGTCATGAAGGTGAGTGCAACAGTGCGAGGTGTGAAGCGAGAGAGCGAGACGTTGTAGATGAGGAAGATGCGGGAGAGGGTGAGGTAGATTGCTGCGGTGAGGAAGACGGGTGCGATTGTTAGGACGATGCTGGAGAGTGAGTGTTAGTATATGGACGCTGGGTGGTTTGATATGGAAGACGTTTGTTTACTCACAGGTAGATAAGGAAAGCGGTGCCGCTGAAGGGGTTGTTGTGGAGCACGATCCTAGACGCGTAGCCGATAACTTCGAGGATCAGACCGCAGACCATGCCGACCAGGAACCCCCATGTCTTGTAGTAGACGCCCAAAGCCAGTTGTGGGAGGATGAAGACGCCGAAAATGACGGCGAAGGCAAGATTGCCTCCAAATGACGCTCGGTACGTGAAGGGCGACTGAGCCAGGCAGCAAGTGTCGAGAGTGCACAGGTAGCTGGGGATGTCAAGGTTGCAGTTGGCGTATGGATCGATGGCCATCTTGGGGGTGGACGTGTTGGAGACGTGAGGTTGTAGTTTGTGCTGTACCTTTAGAGGTTGCGCGTATGATAGAAGATATCTGGTGGCGGTGACCCAAATGGGGAGTTTCGGTGCTTGTTGGTAAAAAGGTATTGAGTAGCACGCAAGAGTACGGAAAGGTGAAAATCGCTGAGAAAGCTTTGTTCCGTGCGACCGACAACGGATCTGGCAGTATTGTCTTCACTTTGGTCTGGAGTGTCTGACTGATCCACACAACATTGGAGGAGATTGGGATACTTGTACCATCTCAGATTGGCGATTATGTCGTCTCTGGGATATCAAAGGACTCCACATGGAGCAGAAGACGGTACGCAGGCATTGCGCTGACAGGTCAGTTCGTAAATCGCCAGATCCACAGCCCACGCAATGCCACCTAATGGACATAGATGGCGGAGTGAACCGTAGGGCTTAGCATTGTTCGCGGTATGCAAAAAGTAGTGCCGGGTCTTTGTCCTGCACGGTGATTGGCTCGTTCGTAACAACAGCAACCGTGCATCGCATCCTGAACAGGCACCACTCAAGCGGCAGTGTTCCATTGGCGCTTTCGCATAAGGATTTGTGCTCCTTGATGGCTGAGCCTCCAGCGCACCGCTCTGTGCGACGAAAATAACGTGATACCCTGCTGGCGGGTTTGGGAGTACGACGCGACTGATAGACAAAGAAAGAGAGGAAGAGTGATCAGATCTGAAGTCTGGTTCCGAGACACTTGAACCTTCGGAATGCTTCCGGAAGGCGGCACAAACGCGTAGAACTGGCTACATATCTCCAGGCATGTCGCATTCTCGTCATGAATGTTTCGTTAGTAGTGGTATAGTTCGTGTACTGCGGGAACACTTTTGTCTCTTTCATATCACACTCCAATTGTCGCGCCTGGCAAGATCAGATGGTGAATAATGGAGGCATGCACACACCTGCTTTTGATATGTATTTTCATTCGTTGTCACTACTGCGGCATAAAATGATGTTGTGAACGTGTAAGTGGGCACAAGAAAGCACACAAATCACACTAGGCGCTCCTTCTTCTATCCTGCCAAGCCAAGCACTTCGCTTGTCAGCCCAAGCCTTTCATCTAACATCTTGTTTCATACAAACGCCGAGTATCAGAGATCGCATATTGCACTCAATCTTAGAGCATGCCATGGCAGGCTCATGTGTCGCGCAATTCACAGTCCCAACGAACATTGCCAGGGATGCGCACTACGCTTATCAGCCTGCGAAGGAGCCAATATAGTAATTGCCTCGAGTGACCGCATTCTGTACTAAAGAGCTGAGCTAGAACGACATGACGCGCATCGAAGTGAGCCAGTGACGAGGTGGCGCAGTGATAGACGGCGCATACTAACAACAACAAGCAGTGCAGTGTCGAGAACATGCACATGCATAGCCTTCTCTACAGCAGTTCGAGTCGGTACAAACACCAACGAAAGCTCGAGGCTGATTCATCTAGATAATTCCTGACAAACAGCAAACTGAAAACACCACTTCAACCTCGGTATTTTGTCTGGCACCGAAGACAGCCCTGTTGTGCACAACAAGTCTGTTACTAATATAGCCTTGCAAATCTCTTGACTCGCTAGGACACCAATGGCTCGGGTTTTTATCGTCTAACCCTATCGGCGGCTCCGGGTATGCGAAGGCTTTCGTTGGACACGTTTTGACCCACCAACGCTTTTCAACAATTTCGCGTGGACAGTGGATTCAGGCACAGCTCCGCGCACTGCTTCTTCCCCAGGGGATCTAGACCAGCTGCAAGGAAATGTCCGCGGTGACACAGAAGCTTCTACGCCCAACGGCGAGCGTGTCTGCGGTTTTCTCGATCGTACCAGACAGCGATGACGTCGGCAAAGATGCATGAACCTTCGAGATGCACCATGGCCGATTAGAGTTCTTGGGCCAATATGCAAGTCTTCAAAAAATAGCACTGTTGATAGGGCTTACAAAGAGAAGTTGGGAACGAACGCGAGGCAGGTGGAGAGGTAGACCGGCAAACTTATCCTCCGTGAATCCCTTTTGCTAACCCCTGCTCAGTCATCATCAGGGAGAACGGCGACATCCTTGAGTTCAGACGGAGATATGAACATCGGTGTGAGTCGGTACTTTCGCTACCGGCCTACCGCGAGAAGTCGGCTGTACGGCAGCGCCAGCACGGATGGCACGGCTTTTTGAGGATACAAGCTTTACAATAGCCAATAGAAATCGAAGGCAGTCGCCAGCGCGGCCCAGCCCGTTGAGCTTGCCGTTGTTAGGGCAGCATAACTTGCATGGCTGACGTTTGTGCAGAAACGAAATGCAGAAACGGAATGCTTGATCGCCACAACATGCCTCGGTCGGTCCTCTGTGCTCGGGCCCGATTCAATCTGGCAGACGGCCGTAAAATCTAGTTTGCCATTCTTCTGCATGCAGGTGGGTTTTCGGTGTTTAGTCATTTGTCTCCTGCCCTTATCCCCAGAATAAGTATCTCGTGCGCGCCACCGTTGGCCGTTTGAGTTGCTTTTGATCGACACTGAACTATTGGACTCTTGGGACGATTGCATCATACAAGTAGTGTTGCCATCACTACATCATCCGCCATTCATCCTACACACAAATACCCACCTCGGACATCTGGAACGACAGCGTATACACATCAACAATCGAAACACACTGCCGCTATGGCAGAAAAGGATATTGAATCTGGCAAGGCCAGCCGCCTTTCACACTTCACACAAGTCTTCAACCATGCCGGCATCACACCCGAGGTTGAGAACCACAAGTACGAGGGATCTGGAACTGAGGAGGACCCATATGTTGTCAACTTCATCCCAAACGACCCTAGGAACCCAATGAATTACAGTGAGGTCAAGAAGTGGAGCATCACCGCGCTCGTCGCTATCGCCACACTCGCAGTCGCCTTCGTGTCGTCTGCCTACTCTGGAGGCGCACGACAAATCATCGTTGAGTTCGGCTGCAGTCAGGAAATCTTCACACTCGGCATCTCGCTTTTCGTCCTTGGCTTTGCCATTGGTCCTCTTATCTGGGCTCCCATGTCTGAGCTTTTCGGCCGTCAGGTCCTCTACGTTGGTACCTACGGTGCTTTGACCGCGTTCAACGCAGGTGCCGCCGGTGCTAAGAACATTGAGACGCTCATCATTCTCCGTTTCTTCGCTGGCGCATTCGGTTCCTCGCCTCTTACCAACGCTGGCGGTGTCATCGCCGACATGTTCGCAGCAAGAGAGCGTGGTTTGGCTGTGACCCTCTTCGCCGCGGCACCCTTCATGGGCCCTGTCCTCGGGCCTATTGTTGGTGGTTTCGTCGGTGAGACTGTGGGCTGGCGCTGGGTCGAGGGTGTCATGGCTATTTTCACTGGTACCCTCTGGCTTATGGGCTGCTTCCTCCTGCCTGAGACTTACGCTCCCACCATCCTACGCAAGCGCGCCGCCGAGCTTTCGAGGCGCACTGGCAAGGTTTACAAAAGCCGCGGCGACGTTGACCAAGGCCCTACCACTTTCGGCAAGGTTTTCAAGACTTCTCTCTCCCGTCCCTGGATTCTGCTTTTCCGCGAGCCCATTGTCTTCCTTATCAGCATCTACATGGCCATTATCTACGGTACTCTGTACATGCTCTTCGGCGCCTTCCCTATCGTCTACCAGCAGAACCGCGGCTGGAGCCCAGGTATCGGTGGTCTTGCCTTTATTGGTGTGGCTGTCGGAATGATCATCGCGGTCATCTACAGCATTTGGGATAATAAGCGTTACGCAAAGCTGAGCGACGAACACAGGGGTTTCGCACCTCCTGAGGCCCGTCTGCCCCCTACCATGCTTGGCGGTATCGCAGTGCCCGTTGGTCTCTTCTGGTTCGCATGGACTAACTCCCCGAGCATCCACTGGATCGTCTCTATCCTCGCTGGTGTTCCATTCGGCTTCGGCATGGTGCTCATCTTCCTCGGCATGATGAACTACCTGATCGACGCATACACCATTTTCGCAGCTTCGGTCCTGGCAGCCAACGCCGTCTTGCGTTCGCTCTTCGGTGCTGCATTCCCATTGTTCACCACCCAGATGTACCACAACCTTGGCATCCACTGGGCTTCCACGATTCCCGCATTCCTCGCCCTTATTTGCGTGCCTATGCCTTTCCTCTTCTACAAGTTCGGCCCTCAGATTCGCGAGAAGTGCAAGTTCGCCGCACAGTCCGCAGCCTTCATGATGAACCTGCAAAAGCAGGCCGATGCAGCCAACGCTGCCTCTTCCGAGTCCGACGAACAGACGGTAGCTGGATCTGCCTTCACTGCCGAAGACGACGAGAAGATCGACGCCCAGAAGGTCAACGCAGAGCGCCGTGAGTCCGAGGAGCAGGAGGCCATCGACTACTCGTTCCAAGACGAGACCCGCGGTGAGGGCTTCGCTCCCATCCGCCCAACACAGAGCAGGCCCGAAGGCACCGCCAGGAAGACAAGCTACGAGGGCAATCCCTTCGATCTTGACCGCGTCAACACTCGTGAGAGCTTCAAAAACACTGGCGTTGGCAGACGCAGCCGCGCCTCCTCGAGGGCTAGCAAGACGAGCAGGAAGTGAGAACTTCACTACGATTTTACTCTCGTATTCTTTCTCGTTCGGCATAATTCTTTTTGACATTTTAGCATGGCGTTCGGTGGTGCGGCGCTTCTCTCTACGAGACGCCGAGTGGTTGTTCAGGGGGGCTTGACTGATATAGGCATGGATCGACGGTTGATACCCACCAAAAAGCGAGAGCGAAGGAATCTTCTCATTTATAATAATAATATATATAATACAAACTATATCTTCGAGTATCCCCATCCCGGCTCATGTTCACTTACGATGTGGTCTGATCAGCGCGGCGCAGCACGGTGGCGTGGCTGCGTTAGTTTGTATCTGCAGCGATGCCTTGTGCGCTTGCGATTGGCAATCTTTAATGGATGCTGTCAAATGGCGGCGAAGGCAACGAACACGTCACTCGACTAACACGTATGTATTTTTCGGCCTCGTATTCCGGAGATGTTGATCGCATGCAGTCTTCAAGGTGATTCGCAAGCATGGAGATGTGGTGATACCACACCTTGACGCTGTCGATGCCCAGCTGCGACATCTCAGCTGAGGCAATTCGTGCACTAAAGACAGAAGATTGCTTATACTGTGCTCAACTACCTGTCGACCTAGCCATCACGGCATACGCAGCACACGACCTCTCTCCAATATGCACGACTCGATCGGTACCATCGCTTCCATCGCGTACTTGACAGTCAAAGAACTTCCGACAAGCTTAGCTGGTCCAAGCAGCTATTCATTTGTCGATGCCCTGTCTGATGCTGGCGTTTACATAGCCAAAGATCACAACCCGCAAGCTGTAGGACGGTCAGCACACGAGCACAACATCCTGTATCTCTGGGAATCCGGATGTTGTTCAAATGATGGCTGGGACTGTCGAGCGAGCTGCATGAATACTTACACACGCCCTCACATGGTCTGGAACTCCACAAATTCTATCTCCACTCTCCAAAATTGTCTGCTATATCCTATACTCGGATACAGCGCTGCGCGAGGCTCGCTGGACGAGAGGTCTCCAGGTCTGCTTGAGAAATATGGAATCCCGCCCAATGACAGTTCGAAGATAGCAAGGAGCATAGCAAAAATTGGCCTGCGATTCGTGATTGCAGGAACGCGATGTGCGCGGATGCACTTTTTCCTGATATCAATCCCTGTCCAGCAGACGCCCATACTCCATACAACGCCACCCAACTCATGCAATCTGTCGGTTCCTGGCGGCCACATTTGGTATGTCGGTAGGTGTGACTCTTGAACTAACGCTATGCTATGCAGAGTGTTGACGTACAATTCTGCAACCGAGCGTCCACTACTCCAAACACGGATCTCGCAGGAGCAGGGATAATTCAGAAAGCTCTAGAAATATGCTTCAACACACCGCGCTCTGATGTTTTTGACTAGATTCTGGCTTCCTATATACAGCAACTCACCATTACAATTCTTGGCTGGCTCGTCTTCAGAGGACCGGAGATCAGCTTTGCCGTCCGCAGGAACCTCTCACCTCGCAAGAGATCCAAGTTGCAAGAGAGGTTTGTGGATTTCAAGGCCTGCATAAGTCCGGCCGCAACCATTATCGCTTCGGTCGGTTTTCAGGAGACTCGGATATTCTTCTCCATCACGCTTTAAGTCGGTTGCCTGATCGCGTCTCGCAAGTCTGGACTACTCATCTCAGATTATGATTGCGCCACTCGTGGTACTCATCGGCTTTGCTGCAACGAAGTTCAAGGGTTTCCAGGTCAGACAATTCGTTAGAAGAGATATCTTCGAGTGTGCCATCTCCAGATTATCGAGAGACGACCAAGCGCGTGTACAGCACCATCATGTCCAAAATATTCTGCGCGGTTTCGTCGCTATTATTGAATGCTGGTTGCTGATATCGTCGATTGCTCTACTAGTTGCTGTCAGTTTGCTGATAGTCCCAGTCTCCGCGCGACAGGATTCCTAGTCGTTCGGGCAGATTATCGCAGGGGCAGTATGGGTTCCGGTGCTCATCAAATGGTGGCACCTACTATACCGTACGCTCTGTCTGTTCAATTGATCTGGCCATGACAAGCTAACTTGTCGTAGAAGGTCCTCAAGCCAGCCTGGATTTCCAAATGGCAACTGACTACGTTGTAGTAAAACGAGCGGTGGACACCGCAACTCCATCGGCCTTGTCTTGCAACGAAAATCCATCGCTTGGCGAACCATGAGGTGACTTGGACTTGAATAAACGTAACAAAACCTCTTAGCCTGACACACTCCTAGCTAGTGATTCCGGGCACACCCAGCATGATCTGGCCATGGTTTCTGACCAGAAAAAATCATATTCCGCGGCTAATGTCCGATAGCTTGCCAGAACTAGCACATCACCGCCTATATAGGCAGTGCGTGTCTCAATCCGGGAGATGTGGAGGTGGTTTGACTCGCACCGTGAAATAGTAGCCAGTTTCAAAAACAGGAACGTGGGAAGACCACCTCGTCCCCGTACAAGTGCCCCTCAACTCAAGGATTTATCTCTTTAACAACACTCACAGGGTCGGATATCATTTTCTTTATCTCTCTCACGATGTTAGATCAAAATGGATGCTGGCTTTTCCCGACCAAGACTGTAATTGCCCCAGAACGCGTCATTAATGCTCTCATACATGCTCTATACGGCACATGGGTCCCTTGAATCCATCCTGTCCTCTTCGTGATCCCACTTCAGGTTCTGGCTGGTGACATGCTGCCACAATACGAGATACCGAGCCTGGCACCGGACTGAGCGAGCCCTCGTACGCATAGCGCTCAATGGCAGCTATACTGTCAGTGCTTAGGATCCGAGGATAGGCACGCAGATATTGACGGAGCTCGCTTGCTTCTCGCTGCGACATGTCGAAAATCTTGACCAGCTTCGTAGCAGCAAGCCATTCGTTCCAATGTTGCTCGAGAGCAACCAGGACACGCGCGAAGAATTCCTCGACGCTGATGCTGTAATCCACTCCTATACTCTTCCTGAAACTCTCGGCAGGCTCTAGCGATAACATGGCATATATTTTGTCCCGCCGATCGAAGCACTCATTGCTTGCGAAAGCCGTGGGCAGAAACACAATGTTTGTTCCTGGGACTGCACTGCCGCGATCTCTCCAGTAGCTGAGTCTCAGGTGTGCTAAGGCCTCTAGGGTCTGCACATTACTTCTGAAGCGCTTCGCTGCATCGATCCCGACTGCTTTCGTCAACTTCGATGAATGTAGAGAGATGTTGTCAAAGCTTAGGTCTGGCCAATTGGGCCTGACCAGGCTGTCCCAGTCGGCGTGATCGGCACCGCAGTGCACAACTATGGTTCTTGCTAGAATGATCTCTTGTACGATCCAGGTTCTCTTCCAGTATGGTCTCGACAGGAATGCGTTCCAGATTGGAACTCGCTGTCGCAACATCGCCGAACACTGTCGTGCGCTGGTAAGATCCCGCCAAAACGTCTGTAATCGATTGGCCGCAGGCCGGAACAGCATGTCACTGCCATTTGCAGCTTCCCCGACCCAGACGAGAACGCGAGCTGCCTGCCGGAAGATTCTACCGATCATGGCCACCTGGTGAGCTTTCTCGTCGAGGTCGGCTTGACTTATACAGAGCGCATCGACCCAAAAGGTGCGTGTCTTGTTAGTCTTCCGGAGCTTGTGGAGAAACCTGTACAGATTCGTGCGAATGGCAACGGTGGAATTGTTCACGTTGATGTCTGAGGTGTTGTCTGAAGTGCCCCATGTGTAAGACAAGCACTCGAAGACGGGACAGAGATCGAGGTCGGCGACCTCGAGGTAGGAGACGATTTTGCTGTTTGGTTGACCGGGGGAAAGCTTCAATAAACGGATCGAGGTCGGATTGGGCAAACGGGCGTACATGGTCGAGCATTGCTGGGTTGTGCGAGGACCAGTACGAGTTGCAAGGATGCTACCGTATCTATACTTCACGTGTTGCTGCGCCATGTTCAGACGCAGGGTCAGGGGGCCTGAACTATTGAAACAGTGGCTTTGAAATATCAACAATCAGACGCTGTAATGCGAATTCCATCGAAACACAAAAGACTAGCTGCCACATTTGCTGCTGCCGTTCCAGAATCAAGGCTGGCTCGGGCAGGGAAGCCCTGAAGCATGCATTGGTCACAGAACGGTGACCTGGTCTACTGTAAAGTGGACAGCATGCGTAGCAACTATTTTTACGCTCATCGCCACAAAGAACAAATTCCCGTCGTACACGAAGACGAGATGTTCATCAAAGAACTGTGGGACCAGCCCAAGACTCTGCTTGAGAGTGTCGTCCAGCCATCTGTCAGAAGCATTTCCAATATTCTGCAGCAGATATACAGCTGTATTCATGCAGAACATGGTCTGGAAATGTTTACGATGGCCGGCGTGTACCCAACGTGAGGCCAAGTGCTGCAAGAAGATAGCGGAAGCTCTGGTGAGCCACCACACGTCTCTGCTCGACAAAACCGTGGTGATCATGTTAAAAAAATCTTTGGTCTAACCAGCCGTGCCGCTTGCAGTGGCCATGACCCAGAGCATACCTGCGGTACATCTCTTCTCCATTGTTCCCCGCTATTGATATGAGACTGTCTACGAGTGATCATTCGTGCTCAGTCGGCGACGAGAGCCCTAACCGAATTTCGCAGTATTTCAACAAGGAAGGAAGAAAAACTCTCCGCACTAGTATGGCTGCGATCGCTGGAGGAATATCGGCAGGCGACATGCGTGGCTCGCCTCTTCCCAGGTCGCGTTCTTCGTGAGGATTCGTCACATGTGAGCAACCACTAGGACGTTCCTGTGAGTCGTTGGTAGTCGGTCTCAATGCGTCATGGGACCTTGGGTCATGCGGGAGGTGCTGCGTAGTCTGTGCGTCTGGAGTTGATTCACTTGAGGTTGATGACTCGATGCCCTTGATTTTGGCCTTTGATTTGCAGCGACCTGCAGGGTCTACAGCATACGACTCGAAGCGAGTTTGTTCCGTGATCTCTGCTTGTATCGATGCAGGTTCAAGCTCGGGGACTTGGTGGTTAGAGGTGTTGTCGAAGTTCCTGTTAGTCGTCTGAGGCATTAAGCATGCGCTTGCGGCATGCTCACCGTTCAGAGACAGAAAACTTCAGTCATCTGGAGAGTGAGACCGTAAGTCCGCGAGGAGGGTTGGGCAACGGTGCATGGGCTTGAATATCTGGATCGAAGCTTTCTTTGAGGGGATAAGGCTGCGTAAGGTGATATCTAAGGATTGAGAGAGAGCAAATCTGTGATTTTGTTTGGGCTCAGCCTTCGAAGTGTGCCCCCATATGTAGTTCCAGCGTGGTGCTCCTGCATTAGGCTGCATACATGGCTGAAGGGGCTGCAGATAGTTGGACGCAGCCTCACGCGATCGTCCAGGAGATACGCTGGCATCTTCGGATTTGTGAATACGCACCTGCTATTTATACTCGCGGTCTCCAGCGCACATGTTCGCATCTTGCATTGATAACTTACTGAGTCAGTGTACTGACGGCAGACGGTCTGGGGATTATGTGATGCATCTAGGTACGTGTTCAGCGGCCGAAGCAACGCCACAGCGGTATGCAAGGCAACTATTGGAACGCCGTTGACGCTCCAGACCTGTTTCATCGCCGCACTGGGCGCAATGCAACTCCGTTGGTGCCTTCCGTTGGTGCCTAATCCACTTGTAATCATGGGCTTCTCTTCCGAAGGTCAGCCGCATTGTGTTCTGAACTGTGGTTTCAATGGACGCAATTCGCTATGTTGAAACAACTTATGTCTACAAAATGTCCTTTTTACGGATGACCAGCAAGCACCGCTGCCTCGGCCGACCCTACAACAAAAAAAGGAGAGAAAATCCATATAGAGCCGAATCGCAAAGCGCTCACACTCCGCAGGTGAATGGTCTTAGCCAACATATCCTTCTGTCTGGTAGACCGGCTCATTGGCCGTGTTGTGCTGGTTGTATTGAAGTCGCGCAAAGCTTCCTGAACGGAGATTTTAACAGAAAAGAAAACAAACAAAAAAGGGTAAGCAATAAGGGTATATGTCGAGTGAAGGTCAGCAGTTTGTCGCCCTTCTGTCGTTGTCCGTGGAGACACTGCTGCTGAAATGCATTCCTTGGTGTCGGTATGCCGGGATAGCTGACCCATTTGTACTGGGCAATGTTGACGACGTCTGTGTAGTTGTGATGTGGTGTCGTCGTAGCGATTGCTGCTGTGCGACATCGATTGCCATCCATTCGGCAGTGCCAAGGAGTAGGTGATTAGTGATTGGCGTTGGTAGTGTTCGACGATCGTCCTGTCGCTAGCGGAGGCCAATAACGCTCTGCAAAACACTCGTCAGCAGGCTGCACGCCGAGTTTATCCCAAGACATCATGTCGACTGACCATTTCGAGAGTCCATACTCTGCGGATCCAGACTTTCAGTGTGCCAGGTACACCTTCAACGTCCTCAAGCTCAACACCCTCCCACCAGCACCGCCTGGCAGGTTTGCGCCAGAACAGCAGCAGCTTCTGTGCCATGCCAACAGCATTACTGTTGGTGGTGGAGTCGCCACGAATGTCGGTGCGAAGACGAGCGAGCGCGATTGAGCAGACAACAGCCTTGTTGGGTTCGGCGGCACGGTGGCCCCAAGTGTCTGCACGGTCGAATCCACTGCCAATGTTGTTAGTATGTTAATCTTGTGGGGTGGAGGGGACATGAAATTACGTACCCAGCAGTCAGCATCTCAATAAGATGCTGCTCAGTGGTGCCAGGTTCCTCGCTCTTCCTCAATCCAGAGAAGATGCCGTCCTGCTTCAGCAAAGCTTTTCCAGCTGCACGCTTTACTTCGATCATCTCGTGCTGCTCAATGTCTTTGCGTGGTGGGATGCAGTAGAAATCAAGGTCTTCGCGCAGAACGATGATGCCAGCGCGGTCTTGCAGCATGTCACGAGCATTGCCCTGCATAGGCTCAATGGGCATCGTGCTTGGCGCAGAAGGGTCCTGACTGGCCTGGTCAAGGGACTCATCATCAACGGATTGCGGGATAGTCTGAGCGACATGTCGGAAGAATTCGAGCATGTACTGTAGCGAAGTAGGGTCATACTGTGAGTGATAGATAATGTCAGATAAAAATACGTCGTAGTTGGACATGATGGACTGGATTTCGCGAATTGAGACGGAAGATCGACTCGCTTGGGTGATCGCGGGCTGGCTTACGTCGACTGGGTAGACATCTCCATCGTGGTAGCTGTTCATGTGGCCATCGGGAAGGAGGCCATTGGGGAAGAGCGAAAGCAAAACAAACTCAGGGAGTGTGAGCAGCTCATCGCGGGAGAGTGTGAAGCGAGTGCCACTTGGGGTTTTGTTAGCAAAAACAATAGTCAGTGAACATGTTTGAAGTAGACAAACCGTAGTTCAAGAGTAATGTTCTCGTCGGAACCTGTGGTAACAGTCAGTACAATGGCTCTATGGAACATCAGACCGACATAACTCACCTCCGAGCGCAGTGTTGATGGGCGCGGGCCCTCCCTGCTGCACCTGCGTAATAATGCTCCCGGCTGCAGCCATGACGTACGTAAAACCGTCTAACGGACTGGAACCTTCGGTGTAAGGAGGTGGTGGTTCTCCGTCGTCAAGATCTTTGTTTTCTTTGGTATCTCTTGGAAGCGCGGCTTTCGTATCTACAAGGACAGAACTCGCAGAGGCCTCGAGAGCAGCTGGTGTGGTAGGGGTTGCGGACTCGGATTCCTCGAAGGGCGGCGCAGGACCCGAAGGCGGTGGAGCAAGGACTGTAAGCGAATGTGATGCCTCGGACTCGGTGACAAGAGTGGAGTATGGGTCCTGGGGCGAAGGCGCAGGGAAGTACCTCGAGGGGAAGTTGTGGGCGGAGAAGGGCGGTGGGGACTCGGTGGCGGAGGATGAGCTCTCCTGGCGGGCTTGGGCGAGTTGGAAATGAGCGTCTACGTCTATCTTTGGCTGCGCGGGGCCGTGGAGCGAAGGAGTGGTATGAACGGAGGAGGTGTCGGAATCCACGTTGAAGGTGGTGTCGCGGGTATCAGGCGAGTCGCAGGGCGGAGCTGGACGGGCGCATGCAGGCAGCGGCGGAGTAGCGGCGTGTTATTCCTGCATAGGGCGGCGAGCAGCAAGTACGAGAGCGCGTGAAGTGAGGTTGCGCGAGAGCAGGAGCAATTGGCAGCAGTAGCGGGTGTCGTGCTTGGATGTTGGTAGAGCAGTCGTGCACGGCTGGTAAGTTGGACTAGTCGATGCGACGGGCCCAGACTTTGATCCAAGCGAGCGCTTAGCAGAAGTGTCTGTGCTCAAGCTGAGCCTGAAGAAATAACAAGGAATAACAAGAAGTAATTAAACAAACAGAGAGAAAATGAATGACATAAGTTATCTGACGACTTGACTACCGCGTGAAATATCAACGAACGCGTTCATCTCATCATATATTCGTCATGCTATAATCCATATTCATTACTACTACACCCAGCTTCATCTCCAACCTTCCAGACCTCATTTCCGACTGTACAGACCCCGTCTCCAACTATACAGGCACTCATATCCACGTGCACCACTCCTAATCCTTGTTGAAATCAATCACAATCCTACCAGCGACCTCGCCTCTCCTGAGCTGCTGTACACTCTCCGGCATCTGGCTCATACCCCTGACCTCGCATATCGACTTCAACAAGCCTCTCCTCGCGTAGTCGAGGGCAGCAGCAGTATCTTGCATAGTTCCAACGAGCGTTCCCACTATGCGTAGGTTTTTAAAGGCGAAGAAGTTAGGGTCGGTGCCTAAAGTGATCTTGCCGGCCGGAGGGAGAGCGATAGCCATGATGGTGCCGCCGATGCGGTCGCCGATGTACTTGACCGAATCTACTGGTGCGTTAGCTTACGTCCTGCTGTAAGGTCGTGGGTGGATCTTAAGCCACAAGCTTACCATTGTACGCCTGGTATGCCGTCACCAGAACACCGTGCGCGCCAATGCCGTCTGCGATCTCCTTGATCTTGGCCGGAACGTCCGACTCTTTGGTGAAGTCGATGAACTCTTCGGCACCCATCTTAATGCAGAGGTCGCGCTTCGCATCACCGCCGTCGATGGCGATTGCACGCATGCCCATGGCTCTGGTAGGAGGTCAGCGTGACGAACCCAGACACTGCTAGCTCAGCAGACTTACTTCGCAAGCTGGATACCCTGGATACCGACACCACCACCGCCGCCTGGGAATACCACCCAATTACCCGGCTTCAAGTCAGCCTCGATCAAGGCGCGGTGCATCGTGCTAGCAGAACACATGATAGGCCCGGCCACCTCGTCCGGCACACCATCGGGTATCCTGCTCGTGTAGATCGCAGGCGAGGTAATGTACTGTTGGTAGGTACCCGTTGCGACCAGGCCAGTGTACACGCCCTTCTGGCAGTAATTCTCCCTGCCGTTGTAGCATTGCTCGCAGTTGTGGCAGACGTCCCAGAGAGGTTTGACACCGCCGCGATCTCCAACTTTCCAGCCTTGCACGTTGGCGCCGACTTTGACGACGACGCCTGCGCCCTCGTGGCCTGCGCATTTGGTGCCGAAGGTTGACATTGGGGGGACGGCCCAGTCGTTCATCATGAAGTGGACATCGCTCATGCAGAGGCCGGTGCAGTTGAGCTTGAGGAGGACATCGTTGGGGCCTGGTTATAAGTCAATATCATGCTTGTACTGGATTGAAGCTACGAAGAAGACATACCAGGTTCAGGAACATCAACCATCTGCACCTCGACTTTGAAGTCAGGTCCTTCGTTCACGACAACGCCCGCCTTACATTGCTTAGGGATCTCGACTTCAGCCATGCTAGTTGTAATAACGACGATCTGTGATTAATATATATATTGCAAGCAAGAGTAGTATACTCTAGCACAAAGTACTGTGAACTCGAGGGATAAGCTGTTTAAATAGCAAACAGGGCAGATCCCCCTCCTTCAGACTCCTCCATCACACGCAGATGCCATGACAGCTCAGCAGTCCTTCAGACCGAGGTCGTCGATCTGTGGTCCACTGTCAACAGTGGCACAGCAGTGGGTTCGGTGGATTCCCGTCTCGCCCGCGAGCCCTTCTGATCGACTAAACGCTATTGCCGTTGTCTCGTAGGCGGGGTGGATGCGGGGTCGCTCGTCGATTTGACATTACTTTAATACTCTCGAAGGTCTTTCATGCGTCACGGCCGAGACTCGGTAGGGAGACGGTTATGTTGGACGGCAGGAACGATTGGGGATGCACCGGATGCATTATATCCGTGCATGTAGTCGCATGATTCAGGTAAATCTGTTACTGCATGTGATCGTTGCTTGGAAAAATGTGAATTGTCGTTGAACCCTAACCCTGGGCGTCAACACGATGATTGTAACGTACTTGGCAAGCGAGCCGGTCACGCAAGCGAGCTGGTCAGAATTTCACCTACTCTACCTTTGATTATTAATTACACAACCAAAATTGAAGATATAGGGAAGAAACAAATTGTATTACAAACTACAGAACTTAATACTATGTCCAACTTTACCACAACTACTACACCTTGGTAGTGACCTTTGTGTAGCCATTCTTGGCGGCCAGCTTGTCGAAGCTGGTTCCTCATCTTCGTTATTATCATCCGATTGCTCCCTAATTCTATGTCCTTGAATAGCTTCCTGGGCATCATCAACAGCTATAGATCCTCCCTTTTGAATAGATCCAGTTTTACGTGCCCTCTTCTTCTTTTGGTACTGATTTTCAGCCCGGAGAGCAGCGTTCTCAGCCATCAAAATTGCCTT